>VZSF01011137.1:321715-844625 GCA_013398295.1 Chionis minor
GAGGAGGGCGCCGGGGCAGCCGCGGGGGGCCCGAGGAGCGGCGCCGCCGGCACCCCCGAGCCCGCGGCTGCTCCCGGGGAACGGGCCGCGCAGAGCCCGGAGCGCGCGCGGGTGGGAAGAGCCCGGACGCGTGTCCCTGTCCCCGGGGCGCTGCGGGCGCCGGGCGCTCTGCCTGCGAGGCCGGCGAAAGGCGACGTTGGGGGAGGTTGTGTCCTCTGCAGCGCGCCCAGGGCCTGGTGTGGGGGTGCGGGAGCAGCTCTCAGCCAGCCGTGGGTTTGCGTTTGCAGGTGCGTTAGTCTGCACTGTGTGTACCGGGAGCGCACCCCCCCTCCGCCGAGATGGCCTTCGTGTCGGCGCAAGGGCCCACGGTGGTGGACCAGACCACTCTGATGAAAAAATACCTTCAGTTTGTGGCTGCTCTTACAGATGTCAATACACGTAAGATACTTTCTTCTGTTGCAACTTGCAGTTCTTCAGTACTTCGAGTCTTCTTTAGGCAATTGATAAATGTGTGTTGAATTCACTTTGAATTCTGAGTATTGATTTTTGAAGAAGCAAAGTGATGAGTAATACTCGCATGAGCCGAAGTGAGCGAGCTGTGTGCGTGTGCAGGTGTGTGATGGCTGGGTGGGAGAGCTGTGTGCCTTGTAATTGGGCGGTGATAGCTAAACTGATAAGATCTGATTGCTTCTTTGATCAATGAGCTTGGTGTTTTCTGTCATGATGTCGTTTTACATTAATTTTTTTTGCCTAAATCTCCTTTTTCAGCTGATGAAACCAAATTGAAAATGATGCAAGAAGTCAGTGAGAATTTTGAGGTAAGTAAATTTAAACAGATTAAACCCCAAGCAACAAAACTCCACTAAAAAACCCCAACCTTCTGAAACAGCAGTCTGTCTTGTGCTTAATGTGTGTTGGTTTGATTTCTGATGTTATGTGGTTGAAACAGTATCTTGTAAATTCGTATCTTGTGACTTATAATTTATATTGTTACGAGTCATCAATTTTAGGTTTGTGTTTAGGAATTAGCCAAGTTATTGAAGAACTGCAACACTTAGACCCGTCCAACCTGGCCTTGAACCTCCAGGGATGGGGCAGCCACAGCTGCTCTGGGCAACCCCGGCCAGGGGCTCCCCACCCTCACAGCCAGGAATTTCTTCCTGAGATCTCATCTAAATCCCCCCTCTTCCAGTTTAAAACCATTGCGCCTCATCCTCTGGCTCCACTCCCTGATCCCGAGTCCCTCCCCAGCTTTCCTGGAGCCCCTTTCAGACACTGGCAGGGGCTGGAAGGTCTCCCCGGAGCCTTCTCTTCTCCCGGCTGAACCCCCCCAGCTCTCCCAGCCTGTCCTCCCAGCAGAGGGGCTCCAGCCCCCCCAGCGTCTCCGGGGCCTCCTCCGGCCCCGCTCCAACAGCTCCGTGTCCTCCTGCTGCTGGGACCCCCGGAGCTGGAAGGGTAAAAGTGAGAAAACTTATGGGCTGAGATAAAGACAGTTTAATAGGTAAAGCAAAAGCCACACACACAAGCAAAGCAAAACAAGGAATTCATTCACTGCTTCCCATCTGCCGGGACGTGTTCAGCCATCTCCAGGAAAGCAGGGTGCCATCACATGTAATGGTTACTGGAGAAGACAAATGCCGTCACTTGGAACATCATGGAATCACAGAATGGTTTGGGCTGGAAGGGCCCTTTAGGGGCCATCTTGTCCAACCCCTGCCATGGGAGCAGGTTGCTCAGAGCCCCATCCAACCTGGCCTGGAATGTTTGCAGGGATGGGGCATCTCCCACCTCGCTGGGTGACCTGGGCCCGGGTTTCACCACCCCGAGTGTAAAAAGTCGCCCTGCTGGCCGCGCTGCTGGGGATGCAGCCCAGGATATGCTCAGCCTTCTGGGCCGTGAACACATGTTGTTGGATCACGTCCAGCTTTTCACCCCCCAGGACCCTCTGGGCAGGGCTGCTCTCCATCCCTCCATCCCAGCCTGTGCTGATGCCGGGGGCTGCCCCTACCCAGGTGCAGGACCCTGTGCTTGGCCTTGTTGAAGCTCATGAGGTTCACATGTGCCCATGTCTCCAGCCTGTCCCTCAGGTGTGTCTCCACACCACCCAGCTTGGTGTCATCTGCAAACTTGCTGAGGGTGCGCGTGATCCCACTGTCTCCCTGAGGGAGGTGTTGAACAGTGCTGGTCCCGATACGGACCCCCGCTTGTCATCCGTCTCCACCTGGGCATTCAGCTGTTGACAGCTACTCTCTGGCTGCCACTGTCCAGCCAACTCCTCAGCCGCCCAGCGGTCCCGCCATCAAACCCAAAGCTCTCGATTTAGATGTGCCCCCCGCCCTTCCTCCTTCTTCCCCCGGCGTTGTATTGCTGAGCACGGTGGCGTGTGGTCTGGAAGAGCCCCTTGCTCAGCTGGGGTGAGCTGTCCCGGCTGCGTCCCCTCCCGACTCCCCGTGCTCCCCGCCTGCTCCATGGGGGTGGTGTGAGATGCGGAAAAGGCCTTGAGTCTGAGTAGGCGCCGCTGGGCAGGAACGAAAACATCCCTGGGCTGTCGGCCTTGTTTTCAGCAAATCCAGAACACAGCCCCATACTAGCTACCGTGAGGAAAATTATCTCTATCCCAGCCAAAACAGCACATGCATTTAAAATGTTTTTGTGCCCTTCTTGTGATACCTGTCTGCTTTCTCAAAACCCCTGGAGATAAAAAAACCCCAACTTCGTTTGCACAGTGCCTATGGTAATGATGATTTATGGTTATGTGTTATGAAATCTTCCTGCAAAGCAGAGGACAGTAGTGAAAATCTATAAAAGGAGGTGGCTTTATAAAATTTTTATGTTATTTAGAGGAATAATGTGAATTAACCCGTGAATACCTATATAGATTTTTTAAAAGAATGCTGCATTGTTGTTTGTACCTTCATTAACAGACCAGTATAACAAACGCTTCAGAGAACTGCTGACAGCACCTATATAAACTGCAGCTGAGTTTCCAAATAAACCTCACAGTGGCCAAGGCAGATTTTTTGTAAGGCAGATGCAGCAGTTTCAGATGGGGGAAACTTGCTCATCTCATGTTTCTCTGGCCTCACAAGCCGGCAGTAGTGCAGGGTCATTTTCACAGCGGAAGGTGATGCTCAGTTTGGGTGATGTATGCAGGCACACATATTTGCAGAAGTAACTAAAATCTCAGTTTAACAGTGGCTGAAAAGTCTTGGGAATCCTAAAGCAATGAAATGGGAGTGTGTTTGTCAATCTGTCTTGTTCAGGAACATCTACAGCGGTTTTGTGGTGGGTTTTTTTAAAATAGCTGTATGTTATGCCAGTTTAATTTTCTATGTGAGGTGACTGTTAAAATAGAAAAAAAATCACTACTCTCCATTGGGATTGGAGGAAGGAGATTAATTTGCATTCACTTTTGTTCGTTTCACTAATAGTGCTCTGTAGTGTGTCAGCAGATATCTAATCACTGAATCGATTGAAAAGTCGCTGGAAATGTTTCAGTGGCTTTGAATGTAACTTTGTGTAGCGTCTATTATATCTGTCTCCTCATTTTTTGGTGGCTTTTTTTTCCCTGTTCTTAATTAGAACGTGACGTCGTCCCCTCAGTATTCTACATTCCTGGAACACATCATCCCTAGGTTTCTCACCTTTCTACAGGACGGAGAAGTTCAGTTTCTGCAGGAGAAGCCAGCACAGGTGAACTGTGTGGCGCATCTCTTACCTTTTTGCTATGTGTGCAGCTCCTTCAGTGAAGTACTTGATTAAGCTAATGAACTGATTTATGCATAGACTTTGTTGTTAAAAATAAATCTGTCATTTGGAGTGAAACTGACGAAGTCCCGTTTCTAAATATGTTACTTATAAACTTTGCAAATCTAGGCTTTTATGAAAAATGAGGAAAAACTAGGTGCAACAGATTTGGCTCTTTCCCTGAAATATGACACGTTGTTAAAAATTACTGACTTTACTGTGGAATGAAAGACAAAAGTTGAATCTATGTCATTAAATACTTAAAACTGAGTTCCTTAAAAGTCTGACAACTTGCATTTTTCAACTGTAAATTTGTTAAATTTGCCTTAATCACATATGTGGCTAATAGAAAGCATTGTACGTTTGTATATACGTGTATGTCTACAGGAAGTAAAATGGCCTTTCTCCTTTTTAAGCATGCAGAATTATTAATCTGAAAAGGTGTTACAACCAACACCAAGCCCACCTTTTTGTGGGCTTTTAAAAAGTTCTCTCATGTCTTTTTTTTGTCTTTTTTTTTAACAGCAACTCCGAAAGCTAGTGCTTGAAATAATTCACAGAATACCAACAAATGAACACCTTCGTCTTCATACCAAAAATATCCTGTCTGTGATGTTTAGATTTCTAGAGGTATTGAGTTTTTATTTTTCTCTTCGAACTCTTTCAAATTTTCAGAAAGATTTTTTCTCTTCTTTCCTCATCTCCAAAAATCGCTGGGTGTGGGATTTTCAATAGCTGTGCTTCCAGAGCAAGAGTGGAAGGGCATTCTATGTAGGCTTCACCAGGGTGGTATCTTAACGTCTGCAGGTTTTCTGCACGCTCTCTTCTGCCCTTTGGAAAATTGGATTCTACAAATTCAAGGAAGTGTTCTCGTGCTTGACAAGATGTCCTTCTTGAACACTTCTCTGGCTTATATAAGTGCAGATATCTTATTCTAGAGACTTTGTTTGGTTTCTTACTTGGGGTTGAAAACACTGTCATCTGAAGCTCCCAGAAAATAACCTGCTGTATGTGGAAGTGTCTCGGTGTGTAAATAGCCCCCCTTGTGTCTCTCTCTCTGTGGGGCATTAGAAACAGGTCTGAGGGTACAGAGCGGTTGGAACTTCTGGTTTTTCTTCCAGTAGGGGTACATTTAATTTTAGCCATGCCCTAGGGCTGCACGGTAAAGTTCTATCACAGGAAAGGCAGCTTGCTCATGCAAATTCATATTAATAGGGAACTTGTAGGTTGCTGAGGTGTGTATAATTTTGTAGGGTTTTGAAATACTTGCAGAGTAGTTGAAGAATGCAGCAGTAGGCTCACTAAAGATTCTCTTTTTTTTCAGACGGAGAATGAAGAAAATGTACTGATTTGCTTAAGAATAATTATTGAATTGCACAAACAGTTCCGACCAGCAATCACTCAAGAAGTAGGTCATAAATCTTGTTCTACGGTGTATAGAACGTACTGACATCCTCTGCAGAATTTTTACTTTGTTCAAGTGGATTGGTTGGTTTGTTTGTTTTTTTCCTGATGTCCTTTTATGTTGACTGACCTGTTGTGGTAACCATATATTTAATTTCTTTTTACCTTAAAGTAATTTTTAAAAGAGGATTGCGTAGCGCTAGCACCCGTGAGAAGAAACAAACTGTTAAAGCCTACTTGGCGTTGCTTTGTAGGCAATATGATTAGACTAAGGAATAAAATTCCCACAGAAGGGAAGAGAGTTGGTGCCTTTTTAGTTTGTGAAAGGGACAATCCTGGAAACGGAGTATTACGATCATGTGTCGTGTCCCCTGCTGCCCCCTGACTGTGACTCATGAAAGTTTACATTTTTATTCTGTTGCTTTCTTTCCTTGGTTTTCTCCTGGGAAGACTTAGTTGGTTTATAGTAATTATTTCTAATAATACTGTACTGGAACTATGTTGAGATGATAGGTATGTCAGATTCTTGCAAAGTGCAATTCAAATTAATACTGCCAGAACAGGAGGAAATAGGAGAATGCTTTCAGATTCTTTTTAAATATCATGAAAAATATACTCTAGAGGTCACTAAAGATTTTATGTAATTGCACTGTTAATAGAGAGATTCTAAAATTGTGGGGCTTTTTTTATTTATTTATGGTAATATGACTTCTTTCCTAGATCCATCATTTTTTGGACTTTGTGAAACAGATTTATAAGGAACTTCCAAAAGTAGTGGTAAGTTTTTTATTTCTTAAATTGCCCTTGCTATGGTCAGAAAACTAGTTTTTATTTCTTAATTTTAACTCTAAAAGATACTAACATAATTACTTTTGTATCTAGTGATACGAAGTAAATCTAATTTTAATAAAAATACTTGAAAAAATATGTCTAAAAATGGACAAAGTTACATTTTGAATTAGGAAACCTTAGTTTCGAGCACAATATTACTAGTGTGAGGAAACCGAGGCAAACGTGCGTGGTAAAGCAGAAGTCAGGTGAGTGCAGTGGTGTCCGTGGAGCCCAGGGGGTTTTCGAGGGAAGGGTGAGGTGATGAAGGTTCTGGCAGACAGAGCTCTTGGGGTGCTTCCTCCCTGGGGGGCCATTGCCTGCTCTCCCTCGCTGGTGCACGGTCTCTGGTTGCGTTTTTAACAGAAGAACCACCTTGACTGGGGTTGCTTTTCCGCTTCTTGCTGTAGCGGGGGTGAAAGATTGCAGGATACGTGTGTGCTCCTAGTAGATAGTGTGGTGTAAACCTCCTGTCTGGAGAAGGGAAAACAGTCTGCAGTAAGTTGTGGGGAAAGATTACATGGAGGAATTCCCGTGAGATAAATGACCTTTTGACTGTTATTAGCATTGTTATATTTTTCTTCTTCTTTTTGCTTGTAGAATCGGTATTTTGAGAATCCTCAGGTGATTCCAGAGAACACTGTTCCTACCCCTGAAACGGTTGGCATGATTACAACAATTGTGGTGAAAGTAAACCCGGAGCGAGAAGATAGCGAAACGAGAACGGTGAGTATTTTAACTGCCTTTTCACTTTGAGACTGTCTTTATCTCAGTACCCCAAGTCATAAGAGCAGGTAAAGGTAATAGGCTTTCTCTATGCTGTTTTTTCTTACCAAGATTTATTTGTAGAAGCTGACTGAAACTTTTCAGATATTTTCTGTGCAGCTGTAATTACAGTATTTTTATTTAATATAATACCAGATGGTTTTGTGCTTTTTTTAATGTTACTATTTTGAAACATAGTGCTGTTAAAATAAGCAGTTTCTTTAAAAATATATCTCAAATACTTTTTTGAATTAATAATTAAACTGTTTATAAAAAACATATTCTTTCTTTCAGCATTCTATAATTCCCAGAGGATCTTTATCTCTAAAAGTTTTGGCTGAGCTACCCATTATTGTTGTTCTTATGTATCAGGTTAGTGTACTTCAGCATTTTGCGTGTAAATACTTTTTATTACTGAATGGCTTGTGTAACTTCTGCTGACTAACATATTAGAAAAAATAATGTAACATATTTTTGAGATTAAAATATGGTCTAAAAATAAGCCACTGAGATGTCTTCATTTTTTCTGAATAGCTCTTAAATAAACTGACTGCAAGTGTGACTTGCACATTTCTCTAGTAATACTTTTTTTTTTTTTAAGCTCTACAAACTGAACATTCATAATGTAGTAGCTGAATTTGTGCCCTTGATCATGAACACTATTATAATACAGGTTTCTGCTCAAGCAAGGTAAGAGCATTTTGACAGTATTTTGATGATATTCGGGATAAACTATTTAAACTTGCCATACAATATTGCCAAAAATATTTTTGTCTTATATCCTGTGGTTTTTGCTTCTAGTCTTACTGCTTTTAATCGCAAAAGTAGCAATGATTATTTGACTTAAAATTGGCTAAGTTTTGTAGGTGAAGTAATTGGCAAATCTGAGTGCTTCCATGACATGTCACTGATAAAATCCATAGCTGTGCAGCAGATCTCCATTTGGTATTCGATAATGCATTTTTTAAGTAGAGTGTCTCACAGCAATCCGTATGGGGGGCAGATAGTGTGGGATGGAGACCACGTTAGGCAGGACGTTTGCTCCTGTTTAATCTTTGCTGTACCACCAGCGGTGCAGTTTTGCTCTCCCAAGGTATAGCTGAGGTGAAAACAGTTGCCCCAGTTAGGGGAACAGAGCCAAACGCTGGGTGCTGCTGCACTGGCTTGGCTTTCTGCAGACGGCTGGGAATTGTGTGGCTGCCTCAGGGCTGTGCATTTCTGCCTAGCGCATATGATGCTGGGAGCTTGAATGGCGGAGAGCTTGTTGAAAATGGGCTGTCCCATGATGGTTTTGTTCCCTTAAGAAGCATAACCTTACTACAAGATGACATAATTTGAAACTGCTGTGAGTTTTCGGAATGAAGGAATTAAAGAGGAGAAACAGAATTGTAACCACTGTTCAACTTAATTTCAGGCAACATAAACTTTATAACAAGGAACTGTATGCCGATTTTATTGCTGCTCAAATTAAAACATTGTCTTTTTTGGCTTACATCATCAGAATTTACCAGGTAGGTTGCATTTTTATTGCTTTCTTAAGCTTGGTGCGACAGATGTCACTTTTTTGGGGCAGAGCAGTGGGCAGCGTGACTGCGGTGCATCGGGGACTGCAGGGAAATGAAAGTGGGGCAAATGAGAAGATAGGGCTCTGCTTGGTTGTCCTTTCGGGAGTATTCTCACGTGAATGCAAAGTAAAAATGTGCCATTCCCCACACCCCAGGCATTTATAGAAAGGCTGTTGTATTTCATTTTTACAAGTAGACTCCTTGAAGAGAAACAGGTGAACTTTAATTGAGTGTTATTTTGCAAATGTAAAGCAAAGCTTTAAAATAGGATGTCATAATAATTGTATTCATGTCAATTTTTGTTATAGGAATTAGTGGCTAAATATTCTCAGCAAATGGTAAAGGGAATGTTGCAGTTGCTCTCCAATTGCCCGGCCGAAACAGCACACCTGCGGAAGGAGCTCCTGATTGCTGCGAAGCACATCTTGACAACAGACTTGAGGAGCCGTATGTAGTGCTTTTTGAGAATGTATCTATAAACTGGAAAGACTTCAAGTACTTGTGTGTATTTGAGGCATATTGCTTACTATTTGTTTTGGACTATTACAGACCTCTGATTATTTTGGGAGTGGTTGTGATTTTTTGTTTGCTTTTTTTCTTTTTCCTTAAAAAAAGATCATCTGCATAAGATGGCATGCTGAATGAGTGGCTTTTCTAGCTTCCCAAATACATATTGTTCCAAGTAATTACCATTTGATGATAAAAATTTGTCTTGCTTTGTATTTGTGCCTACAGTTGTATGGATACTTTAAAATAGTAGTCTGATAACCTGAGTGGAAGTAGCTCTCTCAAAACCTGGTACCATACTTGATTCAGCTCACAGCATTTGCTTCTAGCTGAGGCAGCTCTAGCTGAGCTTCTATTTTTGGTCTGTCTGAATTAACTAGATTGGGTAGATATGATCTTTTTTGGCAGAATTGCAAAATTGGAGGTGAGTGTACTTTGTAAAATATGAACTTCTATCTTTTCATCGTCACTGTGTAATCCCCTTTCTTTGCCTTCTGCTAACAACAATTATGGGGCAGTGTGATGTACAGTTATTGTTAGCTCACCAAAAAAATACCTTGTTTCTAGAATTTAATAGCATAGTCCTAGAATTTAGTATCGTGGTTGCATGGAAAGCTGGTTCTTTGGCTATTTTTCTAAAGAAATTACCTGAATTGTTCTACGTTTCTCAGCCTCTCCTTAGTAACTTCTGAACTTGACCGGTTTCAGCAGAATTCAGCAGAGGAGAGAGGTCTTAAAGATAGGATGTTCTGCACCCGTTGTGAGCTTTAGTGTTCGGATCGCGGACAAAACCTGAGTTGGCATCTCCCTCGGAGGAACAGGCAGCAGTTTGGGTGTAGCAGTTTGTTGCCCTTGGTCTGCTGGCTGGTCTTCTGGTGTGCGCGCTGGTAGCGCCCCTCCGGCCCTGCTCCTGGCTACCTGGCAGCCCCCAAGCGCGTGTAGAGGAGGGAATGCTTAGAATGTTAAAGGGAAGAGGGGACGTGGCATCACAGGAGCAATGAGAAGTGTGAGGAAGAAAAATGGGTTATAGAGGATGTAGAGATCTGTAGCAGATAAGGCTTTGGTGCTTCTGCTGGTGCAGTTCAACTTATTTGGAAAAATGAGTGTTGAGGAAATGTTTCATGTTTGTGGGTCAGCCCATTTGAACTGAGATGTCCCACGTGAACTGAGATGTTTCAAGAAGCTAGAATAGTTTGTGGGGCATTTCTGAATGTTAAACTTTCTTATTTTATGAAGTGGGATGAGAGAGTTCAATCAGTGGTCTGGTTACAATTTGTTGGTGCTTGCTTTGCTTTCATTTCTCTTAGTAGTTCACTTTAAGAGTAATAGCACAACCAAGGAATATTAATGTTAAATGTGTTTAATACACAAAACCCCATGTTGTTTTTTAATTTGCATTTCTCTAGTATTTTTTCATTGTTGGGATTTGTGTCTTAATCTCTTTGCACTGCCAGCATTAGTGCACCAAAGACAGTGGTCTGATGATCAGAGGTAGTTCCTTTCTAGCTGTCTTTTTGACTCAGCTTTTTTCTCCACAGTATTATTTCTTGGCTATAACTGAATTTATACTCCCGTCATGACTGCTGTGGGGGTTGCCCTGTAAAATCATGGATCGTCTTTGCATCTAAAATCTTTATTCCCATTCTTTATTTGCTTTTTCCACTCTAAGTCTTCCAGATTTCTACCCCTTTCAAAAGCCAGTGCAGATGCTCTCTTTCTCTCTTCCTCTGTATTTTTGCAGAATGTGGCATTCTCTTAAGGCAGCTCCTGCATTGTCCCTTTCATTTAAGTGGACCTCCCTGACTCCTTGTCCATTTCAGGCTTCATTCAGAAAATGCTGGAATCTTATCTTTAATACTGTTAGGGAATCTGTGGAGAATGAAAGTTGCTGGATGTTCTTCTTTCTCCTTGTTTGACTTTTTCCTTATTTGTTAATAAGTTTTAGCTTGTTACATTTTTGGGGGAGCGGTTACTCTTTCCTGCCGTTTCCCTCATCTGCCTTCAGGGTGGAGTGACTTAATCAATTTCACAAACTTGTTGATTTCTATATTTAAAAAGAAAATGCATCTTTAGTCTTGCAGTGTCACTTGTTTTTGTTACTGAAATCTTCCTCCTGTTCCCTGGACCCCATGTTGCATGTATTCCTCCTTATATTTTGGGATAGAGCCTGTATGGTAAGAAGCCATACAAAATAAAGTTGTGTTGCCCAAACTTGTCCTTTCCAGTAACTCTTTAGTTACATTTAAAGAGTTCTGCAAAGTTCAGAATACAATATAAGCATGTTTTCTCTTCCCAGATGTAAGGATTTTTGTTGTAGCAGTGCTGTGGCTTTGACTGTGTACTGTAATGTCTCTCGAGGGGCAGCGGAGTTCATACTCACGGGAGGTTAATTGACGGTTTCCTCGTGAATCACACTGCCTTTTATAAGCTTCAGGAATGACTTTTACAATAAAACCACTTTCTGACTTACATGTAAATACCAAAGTTAAGTGGTTTAATGCTGGCTTATTTCCTTTGCCAATCATTATGTATAGCTTTTTCTTTTTTTCTCCCCCCCCCCCTTTTTTTTAATTACAGAATTTATTCCGTGTATGGACAAGCTCTTTGATGAATCTATACTGATTGGCTCTGGATATACTGCCCGAGAGACGCTGAGGTATGACAGAAAATTTGGAACAGCTGCCTGAGTGCCTGCCAGGGCTGGTTTCTTTTGAGGTTTATTAATATTTACAACAATGTCTGTATACAGTCTTAAATCTTTGCTTTAAAAAACTGATTTTATTAGCTTCTGAGCTTGAAAGGGCTTCTGGTGCTGTAAAGAGTGGTTGTTGGTTAACGCTTCGATGGTGCAGCATGGTAGGGTGAGTGTAGGGCAAAATTAGATAAACGGATTAATGAAAATGATTTAATTTTTTGGAATTGGAGAGCAAAACCAAACCAGCTCAATATCTTCCCAATATTTCATGAAAATGCCTAAATCTTGAGTCCAGTGTAAAATCTGATTGAGACTTAAACTGTTTTGTCAATAAATATCTTAAAACTTATTAATTCACAGTTGAAAAAAGTAAATGGGGAGAGTAATTCTTTTCTGTGTCTTCAGTAGTCTACTATTTTTAGGTGCTTTTGCAGACCAAATGAAAATTTGTGAACTAATAGAATTATTTCCTCTTGCTTAAGTATCAAGTGTACCTTATTGACAACATACAGGTTTAGAAGTATTTGCTCTACTAGATGCTTAAACCCAGTATTTGGAAAGAACTGATTTTTAAAATTGATCAGTTGTCATAACTACTTTTGAAATCCTGAATCATCAATGGTTAATTGTGAAACTGCGTATCAACACTGCTTAAAATGTGGCTTAAAACATGCTAATTTGCTCCTAAGTGTAGATGAAAATACGTGCTGGGGATGTGGGGGGGATGGGGGAAGAAAGGTCAGAGAGGTGATACTCATACTAGTGTCGTGCGGCAGATTAGTGCATTTTTGGTTAGATTGTACAGGCTGTAATTCTCTTGTGTAATTGAAAAAGCCTTATGAATTCTGGATTTGCATATAAAAATAGAAAATGTAGATTTAGAATCTTGGAAGTAGCTCCAGGCAGTAATTGTTGGTTAAATCCAATTAATGATTTTAATTGTCCTTGATGTGTTTTCTTCGTTTCTTGTTTTCACTGATAGACCACTTGCCTATAGTACCCTGGCAGACCTGGTGCATCACGTCCGTCAGCATTTGCCACTCAACGATCTCTCCCTTGCTGTCCAGTTGTTTGCCAAGAACATCGACGATGAGTCATTGCCCAGCAGTATCCAGACAATGTCCTGCAAGCTTCTGCTCAACTTGGTAGACTGCATCCGCTCCAAAAGTGAACAGGAAAACGGGAATGGTAGAGATATTCTCATGAGAATGCTGGAGGTACGGATTTGTTGAAAACATTTGATAATAAGTTGAATATCCTATTTTACAGTGTGCTGTCAATCACATTTTACTTTCTCTTTTCTTCAGAAATGAGAATATGTAGAACAGTCTGCATTCTGTATTTCCTTTTAATACTTCAGAGAAGGGCTTTTTAAAATGCTGAGCAACTGGGAAAGTAGCTTGAGTGTAGCAGAGGTGCTTTGCCCCCTCTGCTCACTCATTCAGTGACTTGTTTCAAAGCACGTAACTGAATGTCTGTGATGCTGGGGTAGTTTAACTGTTGGTATTAATTTTTTACAATTTTCTTTTTGATTTTAGTTGTAATCTCCTTCCTTCCTCACTTAAGAGTATGTAAGAATAGTATTTTTTGATGCCTTTTGGTTATGGTGCAGTTGGTTTGTTGTGAGGTGCTTTTTGTTTGTGGACTTTTTTTTGTGGTTTTTAATTTTAAATGCTGAAAGAGGATTATCTTGCAGGTGCTTGGCATAGCCCAATACAGTCTGTAAAATGTGAAATATCCACACTTTCAAGCCCTACTCGTCCTTTTTAAGGATCTTCTTTATATAGAGGATTTTTGGGGGGCTTTTTTATTTACCAAAAAAAAAAAATCAGGGATGCCCCCAAAAAGCTGTCATCCACGGGGCAGTACAAGTGAAACTATCTGCTTGCTGTAGCCAGGTTGTTAATGGAAAAAGGTTGCCGCATGTTTCTCCTGCCACAACATGAAGATGCACTCGATTGTAGGGTAAAACACTTCCAGGGTAAATACTGGCTTAATAATCTCATTTTTAGGATGTGAGAGCATGTCTTGAAATGTGACTCAAGCTGCTGTTAACGCTTTAAGCTAAGCGAGGAAGCCGTATGGCTGCTTGTTTTGGAAAGGGAGATGTAGGAATTCTGGATGTAGTTGATCCCCTCAGTCTTTGACTCCTGTCTGTCATTGACAGGCTGTCATGGTTCTGAATGCACCAGGGAAGATATTTAGTCATTTTAGTCATCTCCAGCTTATTTGGTATTACCCCTGAAATTTTCTTTTGTTCTTAAGGTAGCGGTGGTTTAGGGAATAGCTTTCATCCAAAATACAAGTGACGGTGTGAGTGAAAAATCTTGTAATGGGTCCTTTATTCCAGATTCCTCAAACTGCAGTAGCTTTCTAGTAGGGTTTGTCTTCCAAATAAACTTCTGCTATTTTTTTCTTGTTTTAAAAAAATCTATAATTTAGCACAGTTGTTTGGTCATTTGTTTATCAAATTAAAATTTGTAATAATATGTGAACTCAGAGAATATACATCTGGGGAAGAAGAGAGCATACAGAACTGTGGTAATAGTGGGGAAATACCTGAGCAAACCAAGTAGATCTAGACTTTAAAATCTGGGAAGTACAGCAAATTTTAAACTGAAGCCTCGTGCAACGTGTCACTTGTTTAGTATCAGCCAAGAGGCTGAAGTGTTGGGGACCACTGTTCTGCAGGATTGATTATTGCTTTCTAAACCTGACATGCTGCTTAAACTTGAACCAGTAACGTATACAGCTTCTAGTACACCTGACAGACATTACATATACATCTGAAAAAACTGAGCTTTTTATGCTTAATAGTAAATATTTATAGACTGAAATATTGTCTTATTTTAAAAAATTAATTCAAATAGCTTTTCATTTTAAGTAGAATTATAGAGAGATCAATTGTTAATTGATGGTTTTACTAGTTTTCAGCAAATATTTTTATTTTTGGAACATGTTAAAACTAAGCAAACTACTTTGTTGATAAACTTAAAAATGTTTGTTGTCATTTGAATGAGTTCAGAAATACTTAGCTGTAAATTTTATTGATCTCAGTATGCTGACTGAAGTATTTGTACTGTTAAATTTCAAATTACTTTTTTAGAAGAAACTTACTTTCTTTTTTCTTCCCCTTCCCTGCTCTTTCATTTGCCTTTCCTCTTTGTGCCTTAGGTTTTTGTTCTGAAATTTCACACTATAGCACGATACCAGCTTTCTGTAATTTTTAAAAAATGCAAGCCACAGTCCGAGCTTGGGGCTGCTGAAGCCGCATTACCTGGAGTACCGACGGCAGCAAACGCAGCACCCGTTCCCGTTCCGTCTCCTGCCCCCGCCACTCCAGTGGCCCCTGCGCCAGTGCCTGTATTTGAAAAACAAGGGGAGAAGGAAAAAGAGGACAAACAGACGTTTCAGGTCACAGATTGCCGAAGCTTAGTAAAAACTTTGGTCTGTGGTGTCAAGACAATCACGTGGGGCATAACATCATGCAAAGCTCCTGGTGGTAAAACTGCATAATATTTAGTTACATTTATCTTTTGTAATTCTACAATTAAAACTCTAGCAAATAGTATTTCTAATGGTTAACTACTGTCGTCTTCTTCATCTTCTTTCAGAAGCACAATTCATTCCCAATAAGCAGTTGCAACCTAAGGAGACTCAAATCTATATAAAACTGGTAAAATATGCAATGCAAGCTTTAGATATTTATCAGGTATGTCACCTGCCCGCATAGCACTTTTATTTATACAGTTACCCCGTGTTAGATCTTTTAATAAGGATTTATTTGTCGACTATAAGACAAATTTCACACGTAGCGTATTTTCATTAGGTTTCATTACAGGACCACAGCTATTGGGAAATTTTATGAATTTCAAAGTACTTTTCCCTCGCAAGGAACACATTATTTTCTTAACAGCTGTTAAGAACACACAGTCTGTTTACGCAGGCAGGACAGACTAAAAACACTTCTTTCATGTCGTGGATTAAATCTTTTCTTCAAAGAGATAGTTTAGCTATCAGTTGAAGCATTCACATGGCTGTGTTTATTTTCTGTAGTTACACAAAGCACTGAAGAGATGTAAATGTACCTGATTTGGAATTAAGTAACTTTACAAATACCCTGATATCTCCTCCTGTTGGCTTTTTCCACTCCTGACTTCATGGTTTTAAAATCTGTGCTGAAAACACTGGAAGTTAATATTTTTATTGTCACTGTCGGCTCTTGTGCCCGACTTCTCATTGCATGGGGATTGCATGTGGAACCTGTCAGAGCTCAGGTGTTTTCAGAAGGTAGTCTCAGAATAGCGGGAAGGAGTTACTGGAGTTGTGTAACCGATACACGTGTGTTCTGAATTCCGTAGGTCCAAATAGCAGGGAACGGACAGACGTACGTTCGAGTAGCAAACTGTCAGACGGTCAGAATGAAGGAGGAAAAGGAAGTTCTGGAGCATTTTGCTGGTGTATTCACAATGATGAACCCTTTAACTTTTAAAGAAATTTTTCAAACTACTGTTCCTTATATGGTGGAGAGAATCTCAAAAAACTATGCTCTTCAGGTATTATGTTTTTGTTTACTTTTTTCAATTGACGGTAAACAGCCTGTAGAAAATAGCTTATGCCTTGAAGTGCCTAAGACTGAAGTGGAACTATAAATAACAATGTTGAAATTAGTGTGCAAGATTTGAAGCAGTCTATAAAAAATAGTTCATAAAAATGGATTTTTCAAAAACTTTCCAGACTAAATGATGGAATGCAAATGTGAGCACTTCAGTTTAGAAGATATGAATGGACCTTATTCTTGAAAAGTGTTGAACATTGTGGAGTTCCTGTTTTGTTCAGGTGGTTGTGTTCGTGTTCTGACCTACTGTTCACAGAACACAGTCCTATAATGTGCATTTAAAATTAAACTCTAAACTTGAATACTGAAGTTACACACATGGTGGTTTTCCACTGAGGATAACCTGAATCGCTTGGGTAGCCGTGGAGATGGGGGAGGAAATTTGTCTTAGTTTTTTGTTATAAATGGGTAGTGCATCTGTCCCTCCGTTCTTTTCATTACAGCAAGAATAATTCCTTTGTGGTTTCCTTTTATAGATTGTTGCCAACTCCTTCTTGGCAAACCCTACTACCTCTGCCCTCTTTGCAACGATTTTGGTAGAGTATCTTCTGGATCGGCTGCCAGAAATGGGCTCTAACGTGGAACTCTCCAATCTGTATCTCAAGCTGTTCAAGTTAGTCTTTGGCTCAGTTTCACTGTTTGCAGCTGAAAATGAACAAATGCTGAAGGTAAAGGTCATTTGTGTTAAAAACAAAAAAAAATCTGTTTTGACTCTCAATGCATTCTTCAGACGACTGAAGAAACTTAGCATTTTAGGCTAACATTTGGTGGTCTTTTAATGTTTGAATTAGTGATGCATCTCCATTTTTTCCAAATGCCAGGGACGTTGCCTTATAAATAAGAGATGTTTCTGTGAATGTTTATTTCATATTTGAAACTAGAAACTGATCTACTAATTCTGAGTAAAAGTGATTGATACGTCCTTGTCCCATCGAACTTCATGATCAGGACACGCGTATCTTCTTGCATATTTTTTCCCCTTCATTTCCTTGTTAACTTAAGACTTTTGCTTAGACTGGAATCACTTTTTTGTGCCTTGGTGAATCTTGGTCATTCACGTCATACTCAGTGACATGTACCTCTCGAGTTAGGTAGCTCTGTGCTATTAAAGTCTGGATTAAGGAACGCTATTTTTTATTGACGGAGTATTGTCTGTGTAGTCCAAGGATCTATTTACATTGATGAGATCGTCTCGTTCATCACTGAGGGAGTTTAGAAACACTGAGCTTGAAGCACGAGTGTGCTTTCTCAGAAAAGTGACAGCTGCCTATGTCCAGGAAAAACATTAAGGTATTAGTTGAACGCCGCTCCTTCTTTCAGTATTTCTCTATATTTCTGTTCCTTCTACCTTGGAATAAACTACATTTCTGAGACAGGTAACTGTGTGGTAATGGTTGCTGTGCTTAACAATTTGTTACAGCAGGATTAGTTCAGTAGGTGTTTTCTGGGTAGAACAGAGTAGGGACTACTAATTTTCCAGATTCTTGGAAAGCTAAAAGCAATATGAAGCAATATTCGTAAGTAGTATGAAGGAGTATTCGTGTAATTCTGCTTAAGTTCTTCTTGTTTGTAATCAGAATCAAGGTCGTTTGGATTTTATAGGCTGGAGATCCAATTTAAGGAGCGTGATTTACTACCTTGGCAGCTTCACGCTTCTGTTACATTTTTTGTTTCAGCAGGATTGATGATACGGGCCTTGGGTAGATTATTTAATTGAATGATGAAGGCAGCATTTGCACAGCAATGTATAAAGCTTTTAGATATTAATAAAATCCATAATTTTTGTCACTGCTTGTGCACAATCTGTGAGAATCCTTGTATTTATCATTATCAACTATTTTTAATAATTCCTGCAAACAGTTACTGTGCTCTGCTCTAGAAAGGCCACCAGTTCTCTAACCATTTTTTTTACTTATAAAAGTTTACTTTTGAAGTGAAATTTTAGCATTCCACAAGATTAAGAATTATTACTTAAATTAGATCCGGAGTAAATTAATATTGTGAAATGTCTTGTCATTGTGACACTTGTGATTTTGGCTACACATCCCTAGGTTCTGTGGAGCAAATATTTTTCGTTATGTCAGATTTGCAGAAGGTTTTTTGTTTTAATACTGTTACTGCTTGAAGTAGCAAGCAGACTTGATCATCTGGCTAATATGAAAGCAGGATTTAATTAATTAAGAGTGCTCTGGGTTCTTGCTACCGTTCAAATACAGATTTACTTTTTAACAGTTCTTCAACAGCAGTGTGAAATTAGCCTGCTCTCTGAGTATTGGGAATAGCTGAAGGCTTTTGATCTGAAAAACTTGTCTCGTGCTAAACTCTCTTGTACAGTGCAATGATGATAAAATTGATATTTTATTAATCTTCAAGCTTTATTTTTTTTATAGCCACATTTGCACAAGATTGTGAACAGCTCTATGGAACTTGCACAGACTGCCAAAGAGCCCTATAACTATTTCCTGCTGCTCAGAGCACTGTTCAGATCTATTGGAGGAGGCAGTCATGATCTCTTGTATCAGGAATTCTTGCCGCTGTTACCAAACTTACTGCAAGGTAGAACAATACCTTCTTTCCCCACCCCAGTTGCTGATCTTTTTATGTAAATAGTAGTTATAAAGTTATGTTATGTAATTAAAAAAATAAAACTAAAGCCCTAACCCTGGTAAGTAGCTTCTGATTTTGAGCTTAGCAGTTGATTAGATGTCTTGAATGTGGCTTATTTTCATTTACTATCAGCTGCTTCAGGCTCCATAGTTTTGCTGCTTCACAATTTCTGCTGCTTGTTGTTCTGCTTTTCATTGTGGGGCTGTTGGGCTTTTTTGTTTGTTCCTTTCATTCATTTTTTGCTATGGATAATTTTGTTAGTATAAAGCCGTGAGGGATAAGAGGAATTGGGAAGCGGTTTTGTGGGAAGGACGGTACAGGGAAGCTCTGGTTATTCTGCTGCTGAGGCCACGTGCGTGCACGTGCGTGAGGAACAGAAACACAAGTAGTGTCAGTTTGCAAAAAGAAATGGAAATAACAGTCAGTTTGATTAAGTGAGCATTTGTGCTTGCGAGGGCTGTGCTCCAGAGAGACTGAGGATGAGCAAGGAAATGTGAACTGCTTAAACCTAAGGAAAACCTAAGCAGAACAATTCCGGGACCATGAAATCCTGTGGTTCCCATCTGCAGCTGTAGGGGCAATCTTTGTTGTATGTAGTTAGCAAATGTGTAGTTATCTCTAAATCATTATGTAAAACATACGCCAGTGTAGAAGTGCTAGCTGGGTTTATAGAATATATGTAATCCTGATGGGGAGAAAAATAAGTTGGAGGATGTGTTTAGTCTGTACGGGACACTGCTTGTTCTTGAACCCATTTGATGTTTCTTTTCAGGATTCTAGATATTTTAAAAACAATTTGTTCTCTGTGGATTTTTTTTTACTGATAGAAGGCTGAGGTTTGAGTCAAATTATCTTTTTCTGGTCTTCATCTGCTGTATTCAAATGCTACTTTATTGAGTCTAATACTAAATTTCAGAATATGCATACATACTCTTTTTTTTGTATGTGCATGTACCTCCAAAAGCATTCACTGCATAAAATCCTTAGATTTAAGTTGTAATTATGAATGGTATTGTATTTTGTAAATACATTATTTACAGACCTGTAGGTTTGACAGGATTTAAAAATGTCAGGTTATTCTGAGTTTTGGAAGTAGCAGTTTACAACAATTCACTATGGACTGTCTTTTTCCTTTGAGTGTGTAACTTATCAATGATTTTCAGGACTTAATATGTTGCAAAGTGGCCTTCATAAACAGCACATGAAAGACTTGTTTGTAGAGCTCTGCCTCACTGTGCCCGTTCGTTTGAGCTCGTTACTGCCTTATCTGCCAATGTTGATGGATCCCTTGGTGTCGGCTCTCAACGGATCCCAGACCCTGGTTAGCCAAGGCTTAAGAACTCTGGAATTGTGCGTGGATAACTTGCAGCCAGACTTTCTGTATGATCACATCCAGCCAGTGCGAGCTGAGCTGATGCAGGTAAACATGTTGTTTCTTGTTAGACCACAAGAGGTCATTGATTCGCTAAATATTACTAGAAATTTGTGTGAGCCTTTGGTCAGAGGAAGGAGAACTGTACCAGCCTGATTTGTGTGTTAAAGGCCAGTTGCTGTTGTGCTGCTAAACTGAAAAATCTAAAAGTGAATTAATCATTTCTTCTGTAACCCCTGTTAAGGGTTAAAGTCAAGACTTGGGACTCAATAGCAAGGGTATTACTATGTTTAGGATGAATTGGTATAGAAAACGATTAAGACTTGTTAATTTTTTTAAAAAACAAGAAAAGCTCATTACCTTCAGCATATCATGATTGACAGCTATATGATGATGTCATATATACAGTGAAGATGATGTGGCTGAAATTCAGAACAGTGTTTTAAATGTGGCTATCTCCCCTGATACAGTGCTTGCGTGTACTTTATCCTATAAATGTAATACTTAATTTATTTGCTTTTTATATTTGAAAACTAGCTCTTTGAGTTAATTCACTTCAGCTGTAACTGGCTTGCTTTTTTCTTTTTTTTTTTTTTTAATTCATAATGCTGTTTATCTAATATTAGCCATCAACATGAAATTGCGTTTCAGTGTGGCAAAGATTTTGTAGCTGATCACAGTAATCTGATCTAAAACTGCCTTTAGGACGACTTTGTTACAAAGCTTTTGAACCGTTGTGAACTGCGACTGCTTTTATTCAATCTAGATAAGTATTTTCTGGAAGTTATGCAGGGTCAATTACCCATATATAAGAATAAGTGTTTTCCTTGACTATTTTTTTACATTACAACTTGGCAACCTTTGAAGTGAGACTGGTCTGACCATAAATACTTGCAGGCTTTGTGGCGTACCCTGCGCAATCCCGCAGACAGCATTTCTCACGTGGCTTATCGTGTACTTGGTAAATTTGGTGGAAGTAACAGGAAGATGTTAAAGGAATCACAGAAACTACAATACGTAGTCACAGAAATCCAAGGACCCAGTATTACAATTGAATTTTCAGACTGTAAAGCATCCATTCAGCTCCCAATGGAAAAGGTAAGAGTGTAAGTTACTTTCCATGCTGAAAAACCATGTTACTCAGTTTTCCTGTCTCACAGACTTTTTGGAAGTTTATTTGCTTGTGAAACCTTGGTAAAATATGTTGTATGTCTGCCAGTTCCAGGTGTGAGTTAATGAATGTCTAAAATCAAAAGTTTTACTTAATTGAAAATATATCTGATTTTTTTTTATACCGCTCCAGTTAGACAAAGAGATTCCTAATTAATTTATATCGTAATGAAGAAAGAGAATCTAAACCCACTTATGGTTGTTTTTTGGGGGTTATTTTTGTTTGTTTGTTTCAAGTAGTCTTTGAGCTGCCAGACTTGGCAGCTGAAGGACAAAACCCTGTCTCAGAAGCCACTGCATGTGGTGACCAGTTGAAGTCTCTGCATAAGGCAGGTAGACCTATGCTAACTTCTTGATTCATTTTGACATGCAGAATTAGCACAACCTTGCCAACCTGGTCTTTATTTTCCCTTTAAACTGTTTTATATGTCACCCCCAAAATTATAGATTGAAACATGCTGTCCTGCTTTTATAAGGTGATGGGCTAGGGAGCTAAACCGGCACAAGGAAATGCTTTCTGGGCACTTGTTTTCCCCTTTCTAACTTTCGGCGTACTGCTTACATTAGGAGCGGGAATCTACTCTAAAACCTCCCTGTTTTCTTTTTGAAGTGTACCACGAGCTTCTTGTAGAAATCTTTCATCAATGATCATTCTAATGGCTCCAAGATTTGGGTTTGTTTGTTGTCTGTCGTTTGGGTACAGCTGCAAACCCACCTCGTACTCTCACAGGCTTTCATCCGCCAGCCTCGGTGTATCATGAGTGCTTAGTTCTCACTAATTACAGCAATCTAGTCTGCCTCTATGTCTTGGGATCTGAGAGTGAAGCTGCATTTTCAGTTAATTTGGCTTGTAGAGTTTTAATACTTACTTTCTCAATTACACTTTCATAAGTAGGTATGATCTGAATGTAGTAAAAAATTTTGGTTACAGGCAGCTGGCTCTTGGCTCCATACAGCCAACAGGCGGAAAAATAGGCTGGAAAAATGGTTCCGAAAGTGCAGGTAGCTTTACCGATTTCCCCTCTGGACCGAAACCAATGAAGTGAATACATATAAATACCATAATTGCTGGCATTTTCCTATCCTGCTAGGTTTAATTCAAACCAAGTTTCCCAAGTATTTATGCACCTGACATGTTGGTTAACGGTATGGAGCAACCTTCAGCTTCTTGGTGTTGACCAAGAAGCAATGTTATCTGCCGAATACTTTGTGTGTAGAAAAAGGAAAGGTCAAATTAAAAGGAAAAAGAAGTGGAATAAATTGAAAGTGAGAAATCCATGGTTTCTTTGAGTGCTCTGGTAGTCTGTGGTCTGTGTAAAACTCCCAGCTCTCTTCATTGAGATGCTGGGAAGGGATGAAGCTACTTAAGTGAGCAGGTAGGAAGATGGGTTTCCTTTCAGAGAAGGAGAATGCCCGCTTCTTTGTAGCAGAGCCTTTTTCTGCATAATCCTGTTTAAGCATGGATGGCTAGATTGTATTTACCATTGATCAGGTGTTGAAATTCCTTATTTTGTGTACTCTGAAACATTTTTTAATGTCTTTTTTTTTTTACTTCAGGCCTGTCTCATTTGCTTTTAATTTCTTCCTTTTTTTTGGTGAAGGATAGAAAGTACATAGCTGTCTTTATATATAGGCAAAATAGAAATTTTGCAAAAAGATTTTCATTGCTTTTGTATTTTAAGAGCTGATCTGAGTTATTCTGAAATGTATTAAATAAATCTTCTTGCAAAGGAAGAATACTATTTCCATTAAGTAAACAGTGGTCAGAAGTCGCTTACAGAGACATTTCATCATGTTTGTTGTAGCTCTTGAGTTGCATAGAAAATACGACAAAGTCATTTGTAAGAGAGAACATTTTTTGGTACCACTTGTGTGTGTGTATAAATGCATTGTATACCTACACTATATAGAGATCAGCAGCAGCAATTGCTGCTGGAGGGAAGGTGAGGAAAATTTTCCTGAGGGGGAGAGGGAGAATGCAGGTGTACCTCGCTCATGACTTCAGGTACTGTCTGCCTGCGGAAATAAATGCGTCTGCCGTGAAACTTTGCATTTATAAAAGCACCGCAAATGTCATACTGGTTTCAAGTACACTTTCTCAGGCATTCACTGCATTTCCTAACTTAGGTCCAAATTGTACATACTTCTAAAGTTACTTTTAATATGTATTAAAGATACCGTTCCCTTGATTAATCACCTTATTGTAAATATTAAGTAGTAGTGGTGTGTGGTTACTATCTGTCTTGTTTTCATTGTAGGCAATTGAGACTGCCCTGGACTGTTTGAAGAGTGCCAACACAGAACCGTATTATCGGAGACAAGCCTGGGAGGTGATCAAGTGCTTTTTAGTAGCTATGATGAGCCTGGATGATAATAAGCATGCATTGTACCAACTTCTTGCACATCCCAAGTATGACAATTCTTTAAACATAAATGTGTATGTAAAATTTATAGTGTCTTTAGAATAACCTAAATTAGAGGCAGTGGTTAGTCTAGGCAATGTATTCTTCATGGGGATTTTATCTGCTTTCTTTCAAGTCAGTGCGGGAGTTTCCAGTAAGAGGAATTTTGTCAGCATATTATTTAATGCCAATGACACGTGTTAATGTTTCATACTTTAGTTTTTTTTCCTAATCACAGTCCAATGTATAATCTGTTAGATATGATCAGATTTTCATTTTAAATTAAATCTTAGTTTAATATACTTAAATAGTTGGAACATTCTGGAGCTTAATTATGCTTTAAAGATTAACTTAGATGGTGATGTTTTGTAAGTACATCTAACTTTTGACTAAAGTGAGAGAGATACAAAATTCAGTTTCATTTAGTGACCAAACAAGAGCATAGTGACACACGTAACCTATGTTCCTGTGTGGGCATTTTATTGAATTTTTTTAAATTTTTTTAATAATTTTAGTCATGGATACTTAATGTGTTATCGCTTCTAGACAGCTCTCTCATTTTTGCCCACAAAGTGTATGCTGACTTCGACTCTTGCAGTGTAGTAAATGTAGCTAAAGAGTATAGCAGCTTTTATAATTTGGACTTGTTAGACTTGACATAAATATAGCTTTGCAATGAATAGGTTTTATTGGGCGGTGATTTGATAAATAACGTTTCAATCTTTCAAGATTAAAATCAAATGTCATTTTAAAAAAGGGAAAAATGTCAAAATATTGAAAATGACATTCTGTAATTGAGTTGCAGTGTGATGCCTGTGTACCTGTTATTTGTAATATACGCGGCTTCTTCTGAACCACTGGCTTTAAATGTTCCTGATGAAATTGAGCTATCCATCATGTTTGAGCCCAGTGGTTGACAAAATTAATATGGACTGTATGAACTGGTCTGGCTCTATCAAAATGAGGGGAAAATGGGAGGTGGAGGAGGAGATACCGAGAGCAAAGTTAAATTAAGCGCTTGACGATGCTCATGATTGAGCTGCCAGTACTGCAGTTTAGGATTATAATGAACTTAATTTTGTCTTTCAGCTTTACTGAAAAATCCATACCCAGTGTGATTATTTCACACCGATACAAAGCTCAGGATACCCCAGCTCGTAAAACGTTTGAACAGGCGTTGACGGGGGCCTTCATGTCAGCAGTCATCAAAGACCTGAGGCCCAGCGCTCTGCCCTTCGTAGCCAGCCTGATCCGCCACTACACTATGGTGGCGGTCGCGCAGCAGTGCGGTGAGTCAGGTGCCGTCGAGCTCCTGGGCACTGTCGTGAGCGGCGTGGAGAGGTTTATTCCTAGCAGCAATTGATTTTAAGAAGGTCGTGGTACTGCAGTTGCTTCTGCGCAGATGTATTTGCTTTTGCGTGGTGGCTGAATTACGTTTTAATTCTTTAAGCAGTAATTATTAAGCAAGTTTTAAAAGACAATCAGTCGCCCAAGAATACTTTTAAAATGCTACAGGCAGTGAAATAATTACAGCTTGGAACACTTTGTATTTCCAGAGCGTTTGTGTAACTTGATATATAGAGTTATTTTTGTGGATGGTCTTTAATTGGGCTGTTTCCGCTTGTGGTTTTGAGGGACCATCAGAGGAACTAAGTGAACGCTAGAGCACTACAGTGTCCTGTATCGATGAAGGAAACTTTTTGTTTGGAGTTGGACAGCAAGACAAGTCATTTGGGAAAAGACATGCTATAAGCATATCAGTCTTCATTGTCACATTAATGTAACTTGAATTTTTATGATTCTTCATTTTAATTAAATCTTCTTGCGGGGCATAGTCTACTGCATAGAAGAAAATAATCAAGTAGATGTAATCTTTTTTTCTTCCAAGAGTGAAGAATGCCTTACAATCCATTTATATGCAAATAGATGCAGTGCTTACCGGGTTTGCCATCAGCTAATCAGAGGAGTAGTAAAATCTAATTGAAAGACTATTCATATTGAAATATCCATTGTTTTATCTTTTTCCCCTCTCTTCTTCCCCAATACAAATTACAGGTCCTTTTTTGCTGCAGTGCTATCAGGTTGGAAGCCAGCCTAGCACAGCCATGTTTCATAGTGAAGAGAACGGGTCAAAAGGCATGGATCCCTTGGTGCTCATTGATGCCATAGCAATCTGCATGGCGTACGAGGAGAAGGAGCTCTGCAAAATAGGAGAGGTGGCTCTAGCAGTGATATTTGATGTTGCAAGCATAATCTTGGGTTCAAAGGAAAGGGTAATGTATAGGTTTTTTTCTTTAAACGTGTTCATATTATATAGTTTCAGCCAGTGCAATTTGGCTTCTAAAATTTTGGAGGCTACCAGTGAGCCGAAAAAGCAAACTGATCCATTTCTTTGTTTCTAGGCTTGTCAGCTTCCCTTGTTTTCGTACATTGTGGAACGTTTATGTGCTTGCTGCTACGAGCAAGCTTGGTATGCCAAACTGGGAGGTGTTGTGTCGATTAAATTTCTTATGGAACGGCTGCCACTAATTTGGGTCCTCCAGAACCAGCAGACTTTCCTGAAGGCACTTCTCTTTGTTATGATGGATCTAACTGGAGAGGTATTTAATGAATGAATTATGTCAAATTCATAAGTATGGGGGAACAAACTTTTGGTCTTAAATTCACACAGATTGAACTCTTGCTAAACTTGATTTTACTTAACTTCAGAATGTATCACATCTGCAATAGTTACGAGTGAATTTTAGTCATTTTAACTTAAGACCTGAAATTAGGAAGGAGGTCTGTTTTTCCACATAACTTTGCGAAGTTGTTGGAATTGCCCTTGCTTCTTTCCGAGTAGGTTGCATTCAGATTGGTGGAAGAGCACTAGATTCACTGTTGCTCGTATGAAAAAGTTTGTGCGTTGGCTTTTTTCCTGTGTTCAGTTTGAAAGGTGTTCATCTTCTCAAAAAGCTGTATGTAAATATAGGTACCTAGAGAATTGGCTGCCTGACCTTTTCTCAGTTGTGAATCTTATGGTGACAACATTGCTAAGGGTTCCAGGACCTGAGTTTGTTTCTAAAATTGTGTTGCATTCCAACTCGCAGTTTTGGAATGATTGGTAGGAAGACTCATTGAATATGTGTTCTGTTCAAGCTTTTTATGTTTTTAGCCATTTGCAGGGGAGTCATCAAATTGCTAAGTTCTTTGATGAGCAGTGTGTAGATTTGTGATCTTTGTTCTGTATTTATTTAATAAAAATAATCTGATACCTTAGGTTTCCAATGGAGCAGTTGCTATGGCAAAGACCACCTTAGAGCAGCTTTTGATTAGATGTGCAACTCCTTTAAAAGATGAAGAAAAAACAGAAGAAATCCTAGCAGCACAGGAAAAGTCTTTCCATCATGTAACACACGACCTCGTTCGAGAAGTAACCTCTCCAAACTCTACCGTGAGAAAACAGGCCATGCATTCCTTGCAGGTACTTGCACAGGTCACTGGAAAAAGTGTCACGGTGATTATGGAGCCACATAAAGAGGTAAGCGGAAATACTGAGCGTGAGTTTAAAGTTGTTTACCGGTTGGGATTTGCAAAGTGCTTTTCTGTGTCCATTTTCTCACAGTAGTGAATTAAGTTCTTAGTGCTGTGATAGCGTATGTTGGTCATTCGGTAGATTTCACTGCTGGAAAATACATGTGGCTGGGGCACTATAGAGATTCTTACAAGCTGTGCCTGACTGCTTAGCTGGTATTTATAGTGTCTTCGGGTTGACTGACTTCCTGAAATTATGGACTGCTCCTCCTACCACCAGTGAGGCATAGGCTAGGCCAGGTGTACATACTGCATTTTGAACCTCGGTTTTGTCTTACTCTCGTGATACGAGGCATGTCACTGTGCCTTTCCTTATCCAGAAAGAGACTATAAAGATCAAAGCTGCTTAAATTACTTTTTGCTAGATAGTCCTTAAAGCTAAGCAGCATTCATTCTCTTGAAAGACAAGTAAATGTACATAACCCCTAAGGGCCACCACAACATATGAAATTGCAGATGTCATTAGTTTAGTTTAGTTTGGGAACATGCAGAGAAGCCCCCTTATTGGTATCTTACTTTGCCAAAGATGTTTACGGAGGAGAGTGAGAAGTCGTTGTAATGGAAAAAAACTTACATGGATTTTTTTTTTTTTTCTGATGTTTTAGGAGCTTAAAATAGGCTTGTTTCCTGACTTGAACATTTGAAATGCTTAAGTCTATGAATTTCTTTGTTGTTTATAACGTTATGTGAAGTTATTAAATATCATAGATCTGTTCACAGAGAATATGTAGTAACTGCAGATACTGAGTTGTTTCGCTAGCTGACTGTGAATTCAATTAGCTCAGAGAAATACTTTTCTTCTTGCTTTGTGGTTTCTAAAGAGGTAGATCTGGAGGCACAATAGCAAATGGCTAACGATGTCCTCCTAGTGGACCTAGTGGTCTGGGGGGTCATTTGAACAGGCGGCTAATTGGGTGATCTAAATCACATTGTGCAGGTTCTCCAAGACATGGTTCCTCCTAAAAAGCATTTACTTAGGCATCAACCTGCAAATGCCCAGATTGGTCTGATGGAGGGAAATACATTTTGCACAACCCTGCAGCCCCGACTGTTTACAATGGATCTAAATGTTGTGGAGCACAAGGTTTTCTACACAGAGGTACTTCCTTCTTATGTTCTCATTTTTGAACGTAGATACTTAAGTAGCGATAGTGTTAAAACTTTCATTGTTAAAAATACATATTTTCTCTATGCATTTTAAACTGTCACCAAAATGTAAGAATTTATCTTTCGAAATACGAACTGAGGTCTGCCTTTGCTTACAACATAATAGCTCTGAGCGAGAGGAATGTTCTAATGCGTGTAATCTACTTTATGCACAGTATATCTGTTAAACAAATTGTTGTACCACCAAAACATAGATATTGTTTGTTAAGGCTTTTGAGTCCCTGACAGTCTGAGTAAAATCAGATATAAAACTAGTGTGTAGATTTAACTTAGAGAAACTGTCTAGTCCCTTGGTTTACTAGTTGAATTTTTGCCTGTTGGTGAAATTTGGAGGTTGATTAGTGTGTTTGTATAAACTTGGATCTCTGAGGAAACAAAGACTCCAAAGGTAATACCCCTTCAAACGTGACTCCCAATGCTACACTAAAATGATTATTTTTTTCCACTAGTTACTGAATTTGTGTGAGGCTGAAGATGTTGCCTTAATGAAACTACCTTGTTATAAAAGTCTTCCATCACTTGTACCTCTTCGAATTGCAGCCTTAAGTAAGTAGAACTTCCTAAACAAAATTTGATGTGGGTAAGCGTCCTTGTGAGCAACGGGCCGTCTGCTTCCCAAGATCAGCAGAAAACTTGGGCGCTTCAAGACTGATGACTGCTCTCCAGAGGTCACAGTTTAATGGAGAATAATGAGAAAGTATTGCTGCTTTCTTAATGACTAGGGTTTAGTTTCTGAAATGAACCCAAAATATTTTTAGACTTAACTGCATTATATAGCATCAGGAAAACTTCAGAACACTGTTAATAGAACTTCCATTCTTTTACTCTTTTATGATGCCTGTTGCATTTGGCAAAGCATGCTATGCTTTAGCTATCTGTAGTTTAAGATGAAATAAATGAAACTTGAAAAAATGTAGAATTAGGGTTTTTTTTTTCCCATCTCTTTTGAAATTGTGCTAACCAAGAGGAGAAATTTACTTTGATATTTGCAGATGCTCTAGCTGCCTGCAATTACTTGCCTCAGTCGAGAGAGAAAATCATTGCTGCACTTTTCAAGGCACTGAATTCAACAAATAACGAACTGCAGGAGGCAGGAGAAGCATGCATGAGAAAGGTTAGTGTACTGAAGCAACGTTGGGTTTGAGGCCGTTGTTCTCTCTGTGTTAGTCCTTGTTGCAAAGCTTCTCGGGAAAGTTCTCTATGGGAAGCTATGGCTGCTCTGTTAAGTTTTCGTTAGTGACACCAATATAATTAAGTTTCGGTCAGATATGTTTTTTGGGGAGTTTGAACTTAGCCATAAAAATTTCTTCTGGTTGAAATTAAGCATTATAAGCTCTTTACAAGGACCATGGTAAGTCTTTTGGTCTTTCTGTTTGTCTGGTCTTTGTAACGTGTCGTCTTTTCTAAATGAAGAGGGCCAGGTCCAGCTGCCTTCCCAGCAGCTTGGCAAGTGTGCATGCCTGGCTTTATTGTAAAAGCTTTTCTCCTGTTTCCTCTTTGCTCCTGAAAGACATGGTAGAGACCTGTTGTGGTTTCACCCCAGCTGGCAGCTAGGACCACTGTCCACTTGTGCAGTTCTCCCACTTCCCCCAGAAGGGCAGGGAGGAGAGGGAGGAAAGGAGGGGATGGGAAAGGAAAAAAACTCCAAGCCTTGTGGGTCAAGATAAAGGCAGTTTCATAGAAGCAGTAGCAGAAAAGGAAAATAGCAGTGACAGCAATAATAATCATGACACAAGTCACTCTCGCCACCCAGTAGACTAGTGGATGGGCACCATCCGGAGCAGGGATCACGGATTCTGCCCCGGCCCAGCCAGCCCCCACTTACACACCCAGCATGATGTCTGTGGTACGGAATATTCCATTGGCCATTCCATCGTTCTGTCTAGGCTCCTTAGCTTCTATGGAAGCTGAAAAGAGTCCTTGAAACTGTAAGTATCATGACATTCCTTTCATACCAAATCTGAAACACAGCAGCTGCTAGAAAGAAGATTAGAAAATTAACTCTGTCCCAGCTGAAAGCAGGACAAGACCCTGTAAAAGTGGGTTTTGGAAAGTGAACCAACCAGCAGGCTGAGACTCTGCGTCGCAGCGTGGCAGTTACCTTGAGGAAGGGGACTGTGGCCGTGGTGTTGGTCAGAATTGCTGTCAGGTGCACGTGGTGCTGCGCCGCGCCGTCTGTTCTGTGGGTGCTGGGTTATAGTGGGAGGAAGCTGGAAGGACAGGGAAAAAAGTACTCTCTCCTCATGATTTGTTGCCCAGTAGATACGACTAATTGTGATTCAGCAAGATTTTAATAGCATTCTTGTAAAGATAGAAAATGCTAATAAAAAGGCTTAGAGCCTCTTTGCAATGATGTGTGGAGTGGCTGGCGTGTACCGGGGACCGCAGCTGTAGCAGTAGGGGGGGTTCACATGGGCTTGGGCCACTGACTGGTGAGAGCTCAGACGTCGTCTTTCTGTATCGCTCTCATCAGGACAGGGAACGTGCCTATTCTTCGTGGCTTGCTGACCGTGCAGCTGGGTTGAGAGGGTTGCTCTGGCCTATGCATTTGGTATAAGATTTTCTGAACATTTTTTCCTGTGCTAAAACTATGCCCACAGGATGTTTGGTTAATGCAGGAAATACTCTCTGGGGCTGCCTGCAGCCAGGTTCTCTGGACCTTTCGTGTTATGCAGGGTGCAGGCAGATTGTAAGGCAGCAGTTTGCTCTGTTGCCTTTGGCCACATTCACAGGCAGTTCTTAACGAAGGAGCATCTAAGTGGTTTGTCCATAGCTGTGTATTTAATTTATAGCTGTGGCAGGTTTTCAGTTCATCTGTAATTAAGATCTCCTACTTGATTATTTTCTGGGATCTCCTACTGTGCGTCAGAAATACTCAAGTGCTTCCCAAATCCATGTTATCACTATGTATATTTCTAATAATAAATGTTATTTAAGTTATTACATTGCGAAAGTAAAAAATAAAAGATGAAAAATCAAGGCATCAGAATGTAGTTTAAGAAGGATGTTTGCAGGGAAGTTGCTCCCCTCTCCCTCTGTATCTCAGTCCTGTACTCTCTTGCAGTTCTTGGAAGGAGCTACCATAGAAGTTGATCAAATTCATACACACATGAGACCCTTGCTTATGATGTTGGGAGACTATCGAAGTCTGACGCTGAATGTTGTGAATCGTCTGACGTCTGTCACTAGACTTTTTCCAAACTCTTTTAATGATAAATTCTGTGATCAGATGATGGTAAGCCCATTCAAGTTTTCTTTAGCTCTTCCAGAAGAAGTTTTCTTTAAACTAATCTTTGTATTGTTGAAAAGTCAACGAACAATTCAGTAGTGACTCAATAAATACATTGGAAGTAAAAGACTTTTATTTTACAATTAATGGGGGGGGGGAAGTCTTTAAACATATTAATTTCTAAAGAGCTACTAAACTGGAGAGTTAAGAGATGTTCTGGTGTAGTGAAGACATACCTGGTCATGCTAAGGTCTGCTTGGACAAGTTTGTCTTTGAGCAAGGGGCCAGCAGCACAATATACTGAGGAAACCCTTGGAAATGTCTTTTGGTTCCTGCTGGGCTAAGCCCATTCTGGTGATTCTCTTGATTTAGGAAATGATGGAGGGTATTGCCCTTCTTCGCAGTTTTTAAACTGTGTATGTGACCTCTGTGTACTTTTGGCATGGATATTGAAGTTCATACATACCAAGCAAATAATTAAACAAGTGTAAGCCTGTCAGACTTCCGGTTTTTGTGCTTTCTAATGAGCGTACTCTTACAACCCCTGCTTTCTTCAATATGGAGAGGACTTTAGCAACAATAGGGTCTTCAATTGGAGGGAATGAAAATAACAAATAATTTTTCCCTTTGTTTCCTTCCTTTCTGCCTCTTATTTCTTTTCTTGTAGCATATGCTGTCACTTGCTAAAATGGAACAGTATAATTATAAGAATAATACTAATTATCCTCTCTTTATAGCAACACCTGCGTAAGTGGATGGAAGTTGTAGTTATTACACACAAAGGTGGACAACGGAGTGATGGAAATGTAAGTTAATGAATGCTTTTATGTGGGAAGACAGGAAATAAATAGTGTTAATGTGTTGGAAGTACAGAACTCATTCAATTGTAAATGTTGCCATAACTGATTACACACTGATGTTTTGTTACAAGCTAATGACCTTATATGTATATTAAATATTTGTTACAAATCTTAGTAAGAGGAGCTTCTTATCTGCTGACAATGGTTACTTTAAAGCCTGTTCTACGTAGGTTGATGTGGGATTGGATTTTTATTTTTTTTGCTCAGGATTTTCTGTTTAGAATTCTGTTCATTGGAGTGGCTGATGAGCTTAGCACGTAATCCCTCTTTTTCACTAATGTATTTGATGTTCATAGTTTTTTGTAAATTATACTGAAGAATAAGATAATCCCAGTTAAATAAATTTTAAATATACTTTATGAAAAATAAGTTCAATATTTACCAGTTGAGATGACGTTAAAATCTCTTTCCAATCCAAACTAATGGCCTCAATGTTGAACTATGGGAAGCTGATCAGTTTTCTTATAAATGGAAAATTACACAGTGTAATGGCAACTCTGCGTGCCCTTAGCAGTACAGCACTGAAGGGAATTCCTGCTTCAGCGTTGTTTCATGGAGATTACCACAAGTCCCATAATTCTGTTAAGGTTTTATTAATGACTTACATTAAGTGTTGAGATTTATTATTGCAACTAGGAAAAAATTGGGAAAGAATTTTATTAATTTCTTTGTTTTTCAAATTAGATTGAAATTAGGTTGGCTTTCTATTTATTTCAAAACATGGAAATGGTTTAATGGCTTTTCATTACTCTTTCCTGTCATTGCAAAGAGAGCTTTTAAATCTGAATTTAGTCATTGTTTTTGTATTTGACCTAGATGTTTTCTAATGGAGTGGAACTTGTTTCTTATGTTTAAACTTAAAAGCTGTTCATTTTTCAGTTAAATACTTATATTTCATTCAGGACAGAGTAGTTCTAAGGCCTTCATACTCTTCTCTTGGGATTCACTTTTCCTGAAATGGGATGAATACAGATGTCTTACAGATCTTTTTGTAGTGATAGTCTTTCAAACCACAGTGTGGCACCTCTAGAATAGTTTTTAGTCATCCCTAAATTGCATTTAATAGTGAATTTTTCTGCTTTTAGTGTTTTCTGTTGATGTTTTCTACGTAGTTGTGTGTTTAGTCTGTTGAACCTGTAACTTTTTTTTGAGTATTGGTTTAAAACCTATGTATGTTGGGGGGGTGCACACCAGAGACTTGTGAAGGAATCTGCTGTCACATCGTGAGGCAGAAGAGAAGTCTGTGGGAGCATTGTCAAATAGAACTGTGTGATTGCAAAGCTGGTTGAAATGCTACTTTTTACCCCCAGTTGTTGCTCCAAAGTTTCCTTTATAGTAAAAACCCTAGAAAGCTGAGGAGGGCACAGACGGGGTGATCTCACGCGATTGCTGTGGCGCTTGTGTCCGTATGTCCCTACGTAGAGTGCACTCTTGCTGGAATTGTCTTCTAAATGGGGAGAAGCTAGGATGGTGAAACTGGTGGTCAGCGTTACTGTAGCTGGCCTGTCCCTTGCTCTGGGTTCTTCGTGACCATAGTGAGATTCCAAAATCTGAGATACTCACTCAAAAGCGGTGCTGGGGAGTCTTGCTGGGGTAGGCTGCGTCGTTCAGAATGAGCGAGCGGCTAGGTCTGGGAGACATGCATTCAGAAGGGAATTGGTCAGGAGAGGCTCGTGTTAGCTAGGTGAAACAGCACAGAGCACTGTTACGGTCTCTTTTTTGACCTAAAGAGATTTCATTTTTTCCCAGCAGCACTTTATGCAGGTTCCGTTTGATGGTGGTGCTGGTGTTGTCACGCCGTTCTGCAGCATAGTGCAGAGAGTGGCTAGTCGGGGAGGCTTCCTAGCGAACCACTCCAAAAGTCCATGGAATGAGTTTTCTTTCATATGTGAATGGCGATTCTAGACAAACTAAAAACTTCAGACCTGCCAGTTACAAATGCTGCATAACTGTTAACAGCTATTGTAAAGATCCACAGGGATGCCAGAATAACTAAGCTCTTCGTTCACATAGATAATTTGGTGGCAGTCCTGCTGTGTTCCTGAACGGCAACTTGGCTGTTTAGATAAATGAACAAATTAAAGCGTAACACGTTAAGTAGTGATTAAGATCTTATTTGTCGGCCCAATGAGTGAAATATCCTATTTAAATCCCTTCTTCCTCTCTTCCCTGCCTCCCCAAGGAAAGGCATGGTTTTTTAGGTCATGTCTGGGAATTGAAAAAACAGGTTTTGAGTAGGTGGCTGCCTCCAACTCTCCCTCTTGGGAGCAGTGGCACCACAGTGGGAATTCTGCGTTACAGCCTATTGGAAGGACGTTATGGCTTGCTTCTTCAAGTGTGGAAAGTGGTTTCATAATTGATGTTGCACAAATTTGTCTTTGAAGATGCCAAAACATTGTTTCCCCTGACTTAATCATCTCTAATATCTTTTTATTCAGTACAAGTACTTGAGAAGCTGTGTCTAAACAACGTATAAGTAGAAGAAAGGATACTTTTCATCCTGATACTTAGGAGAGCAGTTCAGAGCATGGGAGATACTCATTGTCTCCATTCTTCCATTGAGAGATGAGAAAATAACTCTACTGAAGTCAGTTTCTGACTGACGCTGAAGAATAGCATATACTGATTTGTGAATATATTTGATATTTTTGTGGGCTTTTTCTTTTCATGCTGTGACTTCTGTTTTGGTTCAGCCTGCCGTGGAAGGGGTAGAGGTGAGAAACTCAGTGGAGGCACCAGGAAGTTTGTTGTTGTTGTGATTTTTTTTTTTGTTTGTTTTACTTTTTTTTTCTTTTGTTTTAAACTGTGATTTGTTAGTTTTAATGTTGTGTTTTGGGCAGAGTGCATTGTGCCTTTGAGTGCAGTGCTGTGAATTGTCTTCTGTTTGTCTGTGGCAGAGTTGTTTTGATAACGTTGCTGTTAAGGATGTTAAGCATGTTTGTACTAGGAAGAGCAGGATTTTTAGTTTCCGTGAAGGTGTAAGTGCTTTCCAAAGACTTTACACGTGCTCTGAGTCCTGAACTCCATCCACCAGAGTAGCCTCGTGGGGGTTTGGCTGGGCAGATCACGTTAAAGGAGCGGGGCCTAATACTTTGGGTTTAAATTCAGTTGAGGAAGTGCAGAGCACTCGGTAATACTCTTTTGTATGCTGCGTACTAGGAACGCAGTTTAGAGGGATGGTGGGATGGATGTTTTCTTTTATTTTTTTCCTTTCCCTTTTCTTGCTGAAGAAAATCCACACTCTGGTTAAATGAAATACAGTCCCCGTTTAAATTATACATTGAAAGAAAACCACACAGTGATTTTGGACTTCAGAAGAATTTAATATCTAGTGGGAGAAGAGAGCTGGCTTTTCTGTGAAGCAAGCAGCTGTTTGCCAGATGTGCAGGGCAGGGCTGCAGGAGAGCTGTCGGTCTCTGTCCGCGTGCCTGGTCAGGGGGTCCGGGCTGTGTGTGAGAACCGGGTTAGAAGGGAAAGTCTGGCTTTTTCAGGCATGAGCACTCCCTGTCTCCCCTGTCACCATTCCCGTTACACAGTGTTTAGCTCTGACCTGTAAAACACCACTAGGCTGACAAAGAAAATAAAAGGAAAACATGATATCACGGGGGGGAAGGGCAGGCTTCCACAAGACCAGTTTTCTTCATACGTCATGGTAAGTAGTTGCTGTGTATGTGGTAACCCCCTGCATTTGGTTACTGGCTGTGCTAATATAGAGAGGGGGGAAAACATAGGATGTATGATACTGGTTTTATATATTTAGCTGGTAATATTAATTTCGTCGTGTTTCTTTTTGCCTGTAGGAAATGAAGATTTGTTCAGCAATTATAAATTTATTCCACTTGATCCCAGCTGCCCCTCAGACTTTGGTGAAGCCTCTGTTGGAAGTTGTCATGAAAACGGAACGAGCAATGTTAATTGAGGTAAAAGTAGAAGTTAAGATTACCATTATTTTTACTTTATTGTAAATTTAAACATTAGTATATAATAATTATACTGTTTTAAACACGGTGTGGGAACATTTGATATAATAAAGAAGTATACTTTTCAAGCTTTTTAGGAGGTGTTAACATTTGTCTTAGACTCCTACAAGTGAATTTTTGAAATTGTCAATAAATTCTCATCATAGAAGTTTTGAACATTTTGTATCTGCATAAATGCCAAGTCAAATGTATTTTTCTGAGTTCTAGTAAATTAATAGAAAACACTGCATTTTTAATTTAAACTTTATGAATCTTTCAGGCTGGCAGTCCGTTCAGGGAACCACTGATAAAATTTTTGACGCGTCATCCATCCCAGACCGTGGAGCTGTTCATGATGGAAGCCACTTTAAATGATCCCCAGTGGAGCAGAATGTTTATGGTAAGCTGTGTGGGGAGGGGAGCAGGAAAAAGCCCTCACAAATCTGGTGAACGAAAGATTTATTTATGTTCTCCATCTTTTTTCCCCATATGATCTTCTAGTACTTAATCATGGTCTTGCTCTGAGTGCAGGGTGCCTATTCTCCGTTTTGTATCTGCTTGTCCTGAGATGTTGATTTTATACCTTTCCAGATCATGTAGGATTATTACTGAAGCTGCTGAGGTTATTTTTATGTATATGAAATATAACCTCTGCAACTTCAGTGAGGAATATAAAAGCTGCAGGATGATACCTGTTTTGGTACCCCTTTTGGTATTTTTGCTTTTAAAGGTTGTTAGTAAATTATTTCTTCCCCTTTGTCAGAGTTTCTTAAAACATAAAGATGCCAAACCTCTACGAGATGTACTGGCAGCTAATCCGAACCGGTTCATCACTCTCCTGTTACCTGTTGGGACCCAAGCAGCTGTGAGACCTGGTTCTCCAAGCACTACCACAATGCGTCTCGATCTCCAGTTTCAGGCTATCAAGGTATCCATTTCTCCTGGTTTGTCTCTGCACTAGATAGTTAAAGCTTCTCTAAGCTACACAGCTGTTGCGTACAGGCTTTCAAGTGTGGGCATGTATTATAGCTCACAGAAAAACCACTTGTAAAGGGTTTGTAGGCAGCATCACTGTAGGAAGGAAAGAGAGTCTTAAATGAACTATACCTTTTTTAATCAAGCAAGGTACAAGAGGAAAACATGGCAACAGAAACTTTTTTTGAAAAAAGAAATTCCTTTAAAAATTGCTCTAAAGTGGTTTTTATTTGAGGGTTTTTTAATATTTTAGAACTGTTAATTGACCTTAAAAAAGTGCTTTTTTATCATTTTTTTTCTACTGATGGAGCTGTTGTGTGTTGACTATGCATTTGTCTTGTTTTGTTTTTGACAGATCATAAGTATTATTGTTAAGAATGATGAATGTTGGCTAGCAAATCAACATTCCTTGGTGAATCAGCTGAAACGTGTATGGGTGAGTGAAGCTTTTCAGGAGAGACACCGTAAAGAGAACATGGCTGCCACAAATTGGAAAGAACCTAAGCTGTTAGCATATTGCTTGCTGAATTACTGCAAGTACGTAAAAACATTTATTTCCTATAGCTTGCGTGCCTTTACATTTATTTCCTATAGCTTGCGTGCCATTTTTTTTTTTTTTTAAATTTTGAAAATACTGTGAAGGTATACGGGGGTGCTAAAAATGGTCTGCAGTTATTAAAGAGAAAGTTTAATATATTTCATCATACTGCCATTAGCTCAAACCAGGCCTCTGGTACTGCCTGCTCTTGGCTCTCTGCTCATCTAAAACCGAGATTAGTTTCTTCACCAAGTCATCAGCATAGTGGTTTTTTCATAGAAGCTTTTTATTTTATGTGTTTTTACAGAAGGAATTACGGTGATATAGAGTTGCTCTTCCAGTTGCTTCGGGCTTTTACGGGTCGATTTCTGTGCAATATGACTTTCTTAAAGGAATACATGGAAGAAGACATCCCTAAAAACTACAGTATTCCCCAAAAACGGGCTTTGTTCTTCCGATTTGTAGACTTCAATGACCCAAACTTTGGAGATGAGCTCAAAGCCAAGGTAACTAAAGCAATTAAATCAAAGCAGCCTGGTATTTAGGTTTAATTTTCTTCTTGGGAACTAGGGCAACAAAACTCGCTTACTTAAATGTCAATGAGTTTGATAATTGGCAGAGCCATTTAGGTGAAAATATCATACCTGAGGAAGAGCAATAATAAACAGAGACAGCAATTCATCTTGCTTGCAGTGCTGACTACTTTAGTTTACACTTTCTAAGAATCTTTGCCCTTGGAAGGGGGAGAGCGGGGAAAAAAATCTGTGTGTGTCTGTTTCTTAATGTGTTCTTGATAGCTTCCTTTTGTAACACAGTGAGTGTGTCTTCCCATGCCGGTTTGCATATGAAATTACTGGAGTGTTGACTGCCGTTGTAAGAATCAGGTAGTTGAATATAACCGGTTTTTTGTTTACATTCTGTAGGTGCTGCAACATATCCTGAATCCTGCTTTCTTGCACAGTTTTGAAAAGGGAGAAGGTGAACAGCTTCTGGGACCCCCAAACCCAGAAGGAGACAATCCGGAAAGCATCACTAGTGTTTTTATTACAAAGGTAATAATCCTTGTTTACATTAAAGTGTGTGAAAATTTAAAACAAGAAGTTGTTCTTCTCATTTGGCTTCTCAATCCTGGTCTGAATTGGTTGTGCTATTTCTCAATGCTGTGATCAGTTATATCAAATCACATCATAACTTTGAACTGTTGTGAGATCCATCAGGCATCAGTAGGACTGGACTACAATTTTCAGTTTGTGTTATCTTTAGGCCTTGAATGTCCGTCTTTAGGAATGTCCTTATATGGCTGTAATCCCAGTGTTTTTCATAAGCAAAGCTCTCCCTGACGGAACAGTAGTATCTTTGTAATTCACCTTGATTTCATTGAACCAGCTAGCAGTTGTCAAACAGATGTTGTTAAAGATGAGGATTGTTTTTTTTTTCTTTTTTTAATCAGTTAGCACTTTGTAATGTCTTAGATGTGTTCATTATTTAAAAGTTCTCACCTCAGGAAGTTGTTTTGTGGGTATTAAACCGAATCCAAAAAGTGGTTGTAAGTATTAGTCTTTCAAAAAACACTCAAACCCAAAAAAACCTAGGATGACTCTTTTATAGCTGATAAAGTGGTTTTTTTGTGTTTTGTTTTTTCTCACCTTCCTCTTCTCCTCTTTGATCATCTGTGGAAGTAGGTACTTGATCCGGAAAAACAGGCCGATATGCTGGATTCTCTCAGGATATACCTCTTGCAGTTTGCCACGCTCCTGGTTGAACATGCTCCTCATCACATTCACGACAACAACAAAAACCGCAACAGCAAACTACGCCGCCTGATGACGTTTGCTTGGCCCTGCCTCCTGTCCAAGGCATGTGTGGACCCAGCGTGCAAATATAGCGGGCATTTGCTTTTGGCACACATCATTGCCAAGTTCGCTATACATAAGAAGATAGTCCTGCAGGTACGGACTCGGGCTCGTATTCCTACAGCTAGGGCATGCTGCTAAGTTCTATCGTGTGCCGCCTTTTGTTTTAAAATGCAGGGTAGAGGGTGCACAGTAGTTTTAGATAATTGGTATACAAGTAACAGTTAAATTCATGTGCAACAAATACAGAAGGAGCAACCTAAGTATTAATACAAATTATTTGGGGGTGAGAGACTGTAGAAAGAGGTTCGAGGATAAGCAAAAGCAGACAGGGTAAATGGGACAATGAAAAGTCCTTTTGGTTGAATTAACTGAATTGGTAATGTTTTTCATTTAAGAGACAGAAATATAACTTGAGACAGAATGTGGGGACCAAAGGAAAACTTTGAATTGGACAGTGGAGAGGGAGGAAGAAAAAGGGAAAGTAAGGGAGACAGAAGTACACGCTGTATACTTCTGGTCATCAAGTATCATATATTTACCAAATTATGGGCCTTTAGGAAAAAATGTTGTTGTTTAAAAAACGTATGTTGTAGTTTCTCTTTCTTTATAAAGGCTTCATTTTTCATAAATGTATAATATTAATGTTGATCAGAAACTTTGCTGTTTAGGTTTTTCACAGTCTTCTGAAAGCTCACGCCATGGAGGCTCGAGCTATTGTCAGGCAAGCGATGGCTATTCTGACTCCAGCTGTGCCTGCTCGAATGGAGGATGGACATCAGATGCTGACTCACTGGACACGAAAAATCATCGTGGAAGAGGGTCATACAGTTCCCCAACTCGTACATATTTTGCACTTGATAGTACAACATTTCAAGGTACTTGTACCAGTTCATCTGTTTAGTCGCTGTATCTCAGATATTGAGGAGATTTGATTAGATGATTTACGTGGTGTAGCTTCAAAAGGCATCAGCTGTCTGCAAAGATATTTATTTGAAACTGAAAGCAACTATTAAAATTAAAAAGCAAACCACTTATTAAGCTTTATCATGGTTGAAGTTGGAAGTCAAAATGTTAGATGAAAGTCTGCAGGGTCGATTCATTGCATGGGCACTAGCAGTGCTCTTTAACAGGGCTGGGAAGATTCTTCAAGAGTTGTTTAAAAAGAGTGCAGAACTATATTCTTTTCCATCCTCTAGTAATCCTTGTTTGTTTGACTGTATGTATTCTGTGGGGTTAGCTAGGTAACTTCTATCTCCGGCTAATATATGTTGGGAAACATTAAACAAATGGGGGAAGGCTGCAGAATGTTGATCTAGGAGCATTTTTGAAAACGCATATTAAAATACAATCCAAAGTGACAGCTAGCTAATATGCATTTAAGTCACTTTTCAGGAATCGATGCCTGAATGCTTTTTGAAAAAATATCTGAGTATGTTCAAACGTGAGTTGTAGCTCTCTAAAAGGATTGGCAAAAAATTGGAATGATTGGTTCTTGAGAAACAGCAAGTATTTCCAAAACAAGGTCTTCGTTTGAGTATATTAAATCAGTAGTTGCTACTGGAAATTGCAGTCAAAATTTTATTTTGAAAGCACTGATTTCTTTTCCAGATTGGAAAGTTTGAACATGGTGCAGATTTAGCAGACTTTGGGATTAAAGACTTATTTTACCATTTTGCTTTATTTCATCTCTGTAGTTTTTGTGTAGAATTTTATTGGTTAATGTCTAACATGACTGTGAAACCATCTTTCCAGGTTTATTATCCAGTGAGACATCACTTGGTTCAGCATATGGTTAGTGCCATGCAGAGACTGGGCTTCACTCCCAGCGTTACGATAGAGCAAAGAAAATTAGCGGTGGATCTTGCCGAAGTAGTTATTAAATGGGAATTGCAAAGAATTAAAGACCAGCAGGTAGGAAGTCTAAATAAGCTGGTGAAGATTGAACCGTTAGACAGTTAAATGCTTTTTTAACATGCACATTGCTGGTATTTCAGCCAGATTCGGATATGGATTCAAGTGCAAGTGGAGAAGGAGGAAGTTCTGCCTCATCTGCAGTTAAAAGAGGATTGTCCGTGGATTCCGGCCAAGAAGTAAAACGATTCAGGACAGCTACAGGAGCAATAAGTGCTGTAAGAAAAAAATCAGGTTTCGTTCAGAGCCTCTGAAATTATAACCTGCATTAACTAAGCAATTTAGTGTAATTGTTTTTTCCACATAACTTGAAACTCACTGAATTGAAGGTTTTGCTGTAGAAAATATTTGAACTCTGTTCTGCTTGTTGTTATCTTTGGTCAGTGTTGCGTATGGTTTCTGTGCTTTGTCCCCGTGCAGGTATTTGGACGTAGCCAGTCCTTGCCAGGAGCTGATGCGCTTCTCTCCAAGCCGATTGACAAGCAGCATACAGATACGGTCGTGAATTTCTTGATCAGAATTGCTTGCCAGGTAGTGTATTTTTTCTGATACGCAAATACCAGCGTGGCGTTAGTAGCCAAAACCGTAACCCCCTCTTTTCATGTGTGCTTGGGTTATTCTGGTGCTTGTATACTCTATTTTTTTTTGTGTGCTCTCGAGTCTAAAGACAAATTGAATAAAGAGCTACGTATGTTTACGGATACCTTACAAACAGAAAAGATTAACCATCTTGAGTGTGTTCACAGTTGTAGTAATAAAGTATGGGATTAAACTTTTTTTAAATACATCTTTGATGAGTGATTTGGGTAATTAGCTAGCAGTTTAGGCACCAGTTCTGATGTTTGCTATTAGTTGTCAGCTTTTCCTGCAGTTAAATACTCTGTGACTATACTGATAAAACTACTTAAGCTCATCCGTTTCAGAAATAAGAAATTATATGCTTGCTTGGAATGCATAATAAATTAATGAGTTGGTTACAAAAGGGTGTCATTTTGTTAACTCTGATTAATTGCTAGGTAAATGACAACTCAAACACTGCTGGATCTCCTGGGGAATTGCTGTCTCGCCGCTGTGTCAACCTTCTGAAAACAGCTTTACGACCAGACATGTGGCCAAAGTCAGAACTGAAGTTGCAGTGGTTTGACAAGCTGCTAATGACCGTGGTAGGTAACGTTCTAGTCCTGTAGGTCTTTAGGTTTCACTAGCACGTGTGCTGATTGAATACTAGCAATACCTCAGTCCTCATTTTTACCGTCTTAATCTTTTCTGCTTTGTAGAGGAGGACGTAACTTGTTGAGTATCTGAGTTGCATCAGTGGTTATAATTTGTATAGCTGCAGTACTTGCAAGTATTGAAATAGACTGGAAGAGATGACTGAAGAGATGGGGCAACTTCCTGTAGTACTTTGATTTTGAAGTGGACGGTAGTTTGCTTGTTTGAGTGGCCTGCTGGTTGGTGCTTTCTTGTTTGTTTTGTTAGTAGGAAGTTTCAAAAACTGAGATTGATTTTATTGGTTCCTAGTTTTCTGACTGCATTGTGGTAATATGAAGTTCACGGAATGGTTTAGGTTGGAAGGGGCCTTAAGGACCATCTCCAGGTAGATGACATCTGTTGCTCTCCCCTTATCCACCAACGCTATAACCTGGTTGTAGAAGGCCACCAAACCTATCTTGTTTATTGTCCCTGTGCTGTTTGCGTGCTTTTTGACAGATAGTTTTTCTACACCTCTTTTATTTGTATCGTAGTATTTAATAGACTAGCAACTCTTACTGTTTTAAATTTTGAGGAGCTCTCTTGATGTCACTTTTCTGTTTCTTTGAATACAGGAGTGATATATCCTACTTCTGGAAACTTTCAAATGTCTAAGATTACATGAAGATCTGCTGTGACCCTTTTTTTCCAAATGTTGATCTACATGTGCTAGAGATTGTATAGCGCCTTGTATTTTACAGTTTTACATTGGATGACTTCTGCAAAAGATTCATGTTAAACATTGCTAGTGTAGAAACATCAACCTTACTACAGGATTTCACCAGATTTGATCTGATCTTGCTAATCTGTGTAATATTTGTGTGATTTCACCCAGTCACTGCCTTTTTGTGTATGTTCTCTTTAGGAACAGCCCAATCAGGCCAACTTTGCCAACATTTGCACTGGCTTAGAGGTCTTAAGTTTCCTGTTAACTGTACTGCAGCCCCCTGCTGTCCTGAGCAGCTTCAAGCCCCTGCAGCGAGGCGTAGCAGCCTGCATGACCTGTGGCAACACCAAGGTTCTGAGAGCAGTCCACAGTCTGCTTTCTCGCTTGATGGGTATTTTCCCTACAGAACCAAGTATGTGGCATTTCCTTCCTCCTTTTATCCTTTCTTGCTGCGTAACTTCAGTGATTGTGGGCGGGGTGAAGATACTCTTTGAAATGCGCTCATACTCTGTTTTATGATTCCTGCATTTAATGGTCCATTTTAGCTTGCACTTCCAACCTCTGTTTGAAAAAAGAGAAGCTGAAATAAGTAGTCGTGTGGAATACATCATTATCCATTGACATAAAAACTTAATAACCTGTGGCTGTCATAACTTTGGTTCAAGAAATGCGTGCTATAAATTTAATGTATTTTTGTGATTATAGTTTTTCAGCTTCAAAAGTGCAATTTTTTAGTTGTTAAGCTTTGCTGTTGTGCTAAAACAAGGAAGGGAGATAGAGTGTAAAAAGAAAGACAGGAAGTAATATGCTGTGTCTTAATATAAACTAATTTAGGTAACCTTTGTAAAAAAACCCATTAGTAATCTTAGACTTCTTACCAAAACGAGTTACTGAGAAGTAGGGTACACTGTCAGAGACACACTGGTTCGACATTTCAGAGGCTTATATAAACAGGGGATCTGCGTGTGTTCCCTTGGTTCGTTAGCCAGATGAAGTGCGGGTGATGCTGTCGATGACTGTGTGTTCACACTGTAACTTCTTTGCATGTTCTGTGGCTGACATGGCCAAAAGTAAACACAACTCTGTAAACACTGCAGGTACCTCAAGTGTAGCTTCAAAGTACGAAGAGCTGGAATGCCTTTACGCTGCCGTCGGAAAGGTTATTTATGAAGGACTTACTAATTATGAGAAAGCCACCAATGCTAACCCTTCTCAGCTCTTCGGTAAGTTTCCCACATCTCTAGTAGACATATGTGGAGTGCCAGTTAGTGAGTATTGTCACCAGCTCTTATTTTCCATAAGGAAATTGCAGTCCGGTGTCACGTAGAGGAAGCTGTGGGAAGCATTTGGAACTAACGCCAGAGATGAGCTTGGGATGTCTGTCATCTGTGAGGGAAGGGACTGGGGGGTTCTTTGCAGTCTGTCTTCCCCTGCTGGCTGACGTGGGAGCAGTTACTGGAAGTGGAGAGCTGCAGCTGTGCTAGATGGAAACTTTCAGTATTCAAAGTGCACAGCAAAAAGATGCACCATTCAGATTAACCAAAATGTAAAGTAGAAGTTACCGGAAACTTCTTACATGGAAAAACCAAAAACCTGCCAGTACTACTCTGCGATACAATACGCTATTTCGTGGAATCTGTGTAAATGTTCTGTATGTTACTGCCTTTTGCTTTTCTTTTCAGTTCTTTTTAAAGCCTCATATATGAACTGATTAAAATAGTGCAGGAAAACTTGTTTATTTATAGATCTTGAATTCTCACGTAGTAAGAAATTGCAAAAATACTGTTTTTATTCCTTGAGGGAGCAAATTGAATATTTAGCATACACCACTCTGAGAAGCTGAAGTCCTGTTTTCGTATTATTCATAGATACTGAACTGGTGGAGAGCTCAGCTACATATTACAATGACACAGATATATTGGACTAACACCATTTGGCCCAGAACCGTTTGTGTCAGTCATACAGGCCTGACATTGCAGAGTTTTGGACGACTTGCTGGTTTAAATGGCGAGTGTCCTTCACGGTTTTGCTCTGTGATCAGCGTGGCTAGTTGTGACTGTGCTTTGGGGAGTGCCTCTCTGTCGGGTGTGCGGCTGCACTTGACACCAGACTGACAGAGAAGGGCGTTTCTTAGCTTTGTCCCGAGCTCCCGTCAAGGCAGCGCGACGTCCTGCCCCTCCGCGCGGGGTGCGGAGCCTGGCATGGCCTGCCACATTCCCGCACCCCTCAGCGGCAGAAGAAAGAGATCTTTGGAGCAGCTATTCGACGAACAGAGAACGCTTCTGTGCATTTTGTTGTATACGTTGCAGTAGGAAAGGGACAGCTGTAGGTTTTTAGAGGATATAGTTGGGCAGGATGTGTGTACTTTTTTTTAGAGTTAAGTATTTTAGACCATAGATATTGCTAAACCGATTGGTTTGCATCTATATGGATAAGCTTATACTAGGATAGGTGTTGGGAACAACTCTGTGATTGGAAGGGACTGTGACCTTGTAGGCATTGTGCATTCCGAAACTCTGCCCAAAGTACTTGTTTCAATAGTGTCAACATTTTCAATCCACAGGAACTGATTTATGAAACTATGAAGTTTCTAGATTAGAAATCCAAGATCGTGTAATTTTTTTTATTTTTAATTGCTAAACCCAATCCTACTCATGTAAAGGTTTTGCTACTTTGTGCTACTAAAACAACTGCACAACTTTAGGAGTAGTTTCATTTTGCCGTGTTAACTCCTTTTTTTTTTTTTTTTAAGACCTTGGATAAGTATCTGCTCTCAATTCCTGTCTTTCTGTCCTTCCTTCCTCCCTCTTGCCCTCCATCACACACTTATCTGCAGATCTTCCAAATATTTTGATCAATGCAAAAATAACTTTTTAGCCTTAAACTAGAGACTAAACTTTAGACTAAAGTTGAGACTGAAATTTTTCTGCAGATCTATGCAGATTTCTAGTCTTTCATGGCGGGACAAAATACAGCTAGAACATTTCCTGTGTTCTTTCATAGAATGAGAACATCCACATTCAAAACCTACATCTTACTCAAGTCACGCTCAACAGAAGCTTTACTTCCTTAAGTGTTGTTTTTATCTGTAGGCACTTTAATGATTCTGAAGTCTGCGTGCAGTAACAATCCCAGCTACATCGACAGACTGATTTCTGTCTTTATGCGGTCGCTGCAGAAGATGGTCAGGGAACACTTAAACCCACAGGCTGCAGCAGGAACAGCAGAAGCAAATACAGGTATTACATGGATCTTAATGATTATAAATGTTGTAAAGTATTAAAATCTCTTCATCCTGAAGGGATTCAGATGATTTTGTAGGGTTTTGTGTACATTATTACATGTTGAAAAATACTTCAGCATTAGTGAGAAATATTACTGAAGTTATTGAAGGATAAAAATACCTTTGAGTTCCTGCTCCCTGCTTGATACATGAATTTCAGTATTAACCCAGACATTTCAGTGACTGGTTAATGAATATTTGTTGAGCTACAGCATATATAGAAATACTGAAATTCTTCAATTCCTTAAGAGTTTATAGCGTTATGGGGAGAGAGGCTGAATTTTTTCTGATTGTTCTGTGCTTTCACTTTTTTGTTTACTTCTTCCTATTTGATAATTTCACAAACAGTTGTTCCAATACTAACTTCTTGGAGATGATGCTTTTGTTTTTATCTTAAGATAGCATCTGTCTCAGTCTGTACATTCTGTCTGTCATCAAATGAATTGGGTCCTGAGTCACTGAAAAAACCCCAGATGTTCCTGTAGGAGAAAATTCAGTGCTAGTAAAGAGCACTGTAATTTATTAATGAAAAACTACGGAAGAAAATACTTTGAAAGAATTGCTGCTGTTAGATTCCCAGTCCATATTTTAATTAGGTAAATGAGAACCTTGTGGATTTTATTAAAGCTGAGAAACAATTGGAAAATTAATAAACTTGACAGATAAGCAGGTCAGGAAATTAACAGTACAGAGCAGATGTGCTGCATCATGTAGTAGTTCTTTCACAAGTTTAATTGCAGATTTTCAGTGCTGGGCTTCTATAATACCTTTTACCAAAGATTTACAGAAATGAAACCACACAGGCTTACCGTTAGGACTTCAAATGGATTTGGGGGTTTTTTGGAACAATTCTGTCCCAGTTGGAAATCAGTAATTCTGAAAACATTTCTAGGGATATATTTCCAGGTAACAGATATTGTTGTTCAAATTACAGTATCTTGTCTAGAGAATTTCTTTATAGGTGTTTTCTAGGTGTACACACAATTCTAATCCTTTTTTGCACCCACAGCAGGTACAAGTGAACTGGTAATGCTGAGCCTGGATCTCGTGAAAACTCGCCTGGCTGTGATGAGCATGGAAATGAGGAAAAATTTTATACAAGCTATTCTGACATCTCTCATTGAAAAATCTACTGATGCTAAAATTCTTCGTGCAGTGGTAAAAATAGTGGAAGAATGGGTGAAAAACAATTCCCCAATGGCAGCTAATCAGGTAAATTGAGAAGATAAAATCCCTGTTGCTCTCAAATATTTAAATAACTGTAAGCCACTGTTATAATTGATCAGGTGTTGACGGTGAGGTTTGTAAGGACCTGTTAGATATGTTTAGATGCCCTTGATGAGGTCTGGTTGCATCCCCTGTGAAAGTAACTGGGGTAACTGGATGCTTAGCATTTTATAGGCTTCTGTTAGGTGTTTGATCCTGAATGCTGTTCTCCTGAGAACTTGTTTTAAAGTAAAAGTTTTAAAATATGTTCCCTGTTAACTTAGATAGAGATATCCTTCAGGAGGATGATGGCTAATGCTGGTTTAAAACGTTTTGTGGCCTCCTCAATTTGCCATATTTTCTGTGCCATATTTTCTGTTGGAGTTGAGTGCTTGACAATCTAGTGCTGTATAAAAGGACCTACACTTTTAAAAATACACGTTGGAGTTTTGTAATCTGTGAACAACTTAAACCTGGTTTTAGTCATGATTTTAAAATTCTCTAGCATATATTGGAAGGATAAATGCTTGAGTTATTTTTCTTCTGAAGAACTATGACCTTCTACCAAGCTGTTTTTCAGTACTTTACAGAGAAAGAGTGATACAAAGGATGTACTTTGAATGTGTCGGTTCTCTGCTTGTTTTAAGGCAAATTGACAAAATTAATCATGTCTTCTTTTAACACAGACACCCACTCTCCGGGAGAAGTCCATTTTACTAGTGAAAATGATGACTTACATTGAAAAGCGTTTTCCAGAAGACCTTGAATTAAATGCCCAGTTCTTAGACCTTGTTAACTATGTCTATAGGTAATTATAGCAATTAATCATTTATTGCAGCTTATTGGTTCATAATTTGTACCATATATGACCTTTATAACATAACATCAATCTTTTTAGGTCTGAATTAAGTGATTTCGGGCCCCCCCGCCAAAATGCAAAATCAGTTAATTTTACTGAGACCACAATATGTACTTAGGAAAGACAATTTGAAAATATAAGTTCCTCAGAAAGGATTTTCTTTTTGGCTCTGCTAAAATATCTCCCCTGCCCCGACCTCTTCCCTTCCCAAGATACCAGGGCATCCTCGTAGCTGATGGGATTCTAAATACTGTGGTGACAGCTGAAATCTGTCTATCCTTTCACATCCGTAAGGTATAAAGTCTTTGGGTTTTTTTTCTTGAAAATTTATTTTAAGTCATACTTTGCTAGCTAAACTGGCAGGTGTTGTAACATGGTGAAATAATTAAAATAGTTCCCTTATCAAATAATGCCACGTATTTAATTTTGTGCTGCTGATTCCCATCAATTTGAGTTACTGTTTGCTGCTGTTTTCTGGTTACCTGGGCAAAGCCCTGGTGTGGACAGGACATAGTGCTCAGAAGTTTCTATCAATTACTATAATTTGTCATTGGAAGCAAGATAGAGATGGGGCTTAAATTGTTTCACAATTATGATAAGCTTGTATCTTGAGAGAGTTTTTATGATAGTTCTGGGGCAGTTTTTGACATGCAGCAGTATTTTCTTTGCTGTTTCTCTTAAAATGCTGCACCTGGGTGAATGCCACGTCATGTGGACTTCTGCAGTGTCCCCTCCTGCTTTGTAGTATTTTATATACAAAACCTAGAAGGCTTCTCTTTCTGATGTCTCTGTCATTTAATCTTTATTATTTTAGGGATGAGAATCTTTCCGGTAGCGAACTTACTGCTAAACTTGAGCCAGCATTTCTTTCGGGTTTGCGCTGTGCCCAGCCACTCATACGAGCCAAATTCTTTGAGGTCTTTGACAACTCTATGAAACGTCGCGTTTATGAGCGCCTGCTTTATGTGACCTGTTCTCAAAACTGGGAAGCAATGGGAAATCACTTCTGGATAAAACAGTGCATCGAGGTAGGGAAATTATTTATACAAGAAATACAGTTATAATTTGAGAAATTTGTTATATTCCCCATTTTTCTTGGCTATGTGTAAAAACATTATGCAATGTGTGTCTTGTGGTATGTATTATTTGTATCAAAGCTACAAATACCATGTCTGCTGCTTCAGATACTTCCAGTGCTGCTTGAAAATAAATACAGTGTCTAAACCATGAAATGCTGGTATTTGGAAAGTGGCTTCAATGCCAGCCTTTAAAGTCTGTTTTCTCTGTGAAAACCTTAGTGACTCGCCTAATACTTCTTAAAAAACTCCATCTCTTAAAAATTGATGGTGATTATAAAACAACAACATTGAGAACAAACAAACAAAACCTTACAAAACCAACAAGAATTATAGTAGAAGATTTCAAGAAAAATGTTAAGGCTGGAGTGTCTGTGCTGGTGGTATGACAGCCCTTAGGTGGAGTTGTGTTGAAATGAAATTGCGTTGTTGGTTGGTTTATTTAAAACAAGATGGGACCAAACCTCTTTTTTTTTTTTTTTTTTTTTTAACAATTTGCATATTAAAGCATGGGTTTAAAGTGGTTGTGAGGATAACTGTGCTCTGAAAAGTATTAGAACTCCTTCCAGAGAGATTAAAAACCAGCATTGTGGTGGTTTTTTCCACATCCTTTTTGGGAGGACTTTCATTGTAATGGGGAGAGTCTGAGTACATTAGATGGTGAAGGGCACTAAATATATGTGTTTAAAATGTCAAAATACAGAATTTATATAGAAGATTCCTATTTCTTCAGCATTTTCAGGAGAGGCTTGAAAAACAATCCTGAATGTACAGTCAGGAACTGGAAAGTGGTGACAAAATGTGATCAGATAAGTGTATTTATTGAATTAAGGTGATAAACAGGCCTTAAATATATTAGCGCAACTTTTATCTTGTTGATAAATATTAAACCATAGTGATGTTTTCCTTGAAATACTACAGTAAAACGTATATTTAAAAGCTCTCCTTGCTTTATAACGTCTCAGCTCCTGTTGGCAGTGTGTGAGAGAAACACGACAATCGGGACAAGCTGTCAGGGTGCCATGCTGCCCTCCATCACCAACGTTATCAACCTGGCCGACAGTCACGATAGAGCGGCCTTCGCCATGGTAACCCACGTCAAGCAAGAGCCTCGTGAACGGGAGAACAGCGAATCCAAAGAAGAGGTAACTTACAGAAAATACTGTAGAAAAAAATAATCTTTTTGACAGAGGGTAGCTCTTCCCAGTTTCTCATCAGATAAGTTTGGAGAATATGTCTTGGAGATGACGTGCACAGGTTCTTCAGTACGTCTTGTGTTTAATGTATGTAGTTTAACCACGCGTGGGTTTCTCAGAACTCGCAGTCATTCATTCAGCCTTTTCTTTACTACAGCAATATAGCAATTCTATATCTGAACCTGAAGAACTACCAGGAATAAATAGGGAGACCTGAAATAAGTTGATTGGAAGGGTATTTTGTATTTGTTTGGGAAAAACAAAAGTACTTAGAAAATATCTGCATGCTTTGAGTTGTTTACTTCTGCGTAGGATGTTGAAATAGACATTGAATTGGCTCCGGGAGATCAGACCAGTACCCCGAAAACGAAGGAGCTTTCTGAGAAGGACATTGGCAATCAGCTGCACATGTTGACCAACCGGCACGACAAATTTCTTGACTCTCTTCGAGAAGTGAAGGTTGGTACAGGTCATTGGTTTCCTGACAAGTCATTTTAGTACTCTTAATACTGAAATCTTCAAACTGACCTGACGTGCTTGCTTTTTTTCCAAATCTCGCACTTCTGGCTTTTAGCTGATACTTTTTTTTCTGTCGACATCTCTATAATCTGATGTAATTTCTTGTTTGCATAGGGTAGCATATTCTTAATCGCTAGTTGTTACTCTGTTGCTTTCCTACAAAGTTAAATCTCATCCTCTTTCACCTGTAAGTGTGTTTTAACTGTTCAGATAAGAAAATAGTGATAGCAAAGACAGGCATCAAAAAAGTGTATCAGCATCTTATGTTTAAATAATTTCTAAGAAGATGATTTTATCTGAAAGTTATGTTGAAATAATTCTCACAGTAGTAACAGCTTTATCCAAATAACTTGATCATTCCTGTTACCACAGTCACCGACTTCTTTCCTTTTTGCTTTTTTTTTTTTTTTAAACGGTTACAGCGATGAAACAGAGTCTCAATCAACATGAAAGCAGGATTACATTCTTGTTACAGTAGTCTGTATTGCTAAAGGAAACATTTGTGATACGTTGGTTGGAAGAGGCAATTGCTTTACTGCTTAAAGAACCATAAAACTGTGAACTTTTTTCCACGGTATTAATTGTATTTTTCCTGTTTTTCTTTCTTTTTGTTCCTAGACTGGAGCGTTGCTGAGTGCCTTTGTTCAATTATGTCATATTTCCACACCATTAGCAGAGAAGACTTGGATACAGCTTTTTTCACGACTTTGGAAAATCTTGTCTGACAGACAACAACATGTGAGAATCTCTCGCTTCTCACTTACAAATTCCTCTTTGTAAATGACTGGTGTTCCAGGAAAATGTATTTGTGTGATGAATGACTCGTTCACGTGCTTTGAGAAGTTTGCCATTCTTTGTGACTAGTGAATACTGTATATCTCTATGAATATGCCTTTTGAAATAAATAGGGCCCTTCAGTTTACACAGAGAAATACACTTACCAAACGATTGTTTCCTGTATTAACAAGATTTTTAATCTAAATTTTCCAACTGAGAAATCTGGATTAAAAGATAACTGTCCTTTATGTTTTTCTTCTAGGCTCTAGCAGGTGAAATAAGCCCTTTCTTGTGCAGCGGTAGCCATCAAGTGCAGCGAGATTGCCAGCCGAGCGCACTGAATTGCTTTGTGGAAGCAATGTCACAGTGTGTCCCTCCCATTCCCATCAGACCTTGTGTCCTGAAGTACTTGGGGAAAACTCACAATCTCTGGTTTCGTTCTACACTGATGCTGGAACATCAAGCCTTTGAGAAAGGACTGAGTCTACAAATTAAGCCAAAACAGACAACAGAATTTTATGAGCAGGAAAGCATAACTCCTCCTCAACAGGTAGTGTTATATGAATTGAAATACGTTTTGAAATGTGAAGAGAAAACCGCAGTGACAGCGTAGTACAATAGTATCACAGAAGCATTTGGGTTGGAAAAGACCCTCAAGATCATTGAGACCAGCCGTAAACCTAACACTGCACAACCCACCGCCAACCCATGTCCCGCAGCGCCACCTCTGCCTGGCTTTTAAGTACCTCCAGGGATGCCCTGGGCAGCCTGTTCTAATATTAGATAACCCTTTCGGTGAAGAAATTTTCCCCAGTATCCAATCTCAACCTCCCCTGGTGCAACTTGAGGCCGTTTCCTCTTGTCCTGTTACATGTTACTGGGGAGGAGAGACCGACCCCCACCCTGGCCACAAGGTACTTTTGGGCAGTTGCAGAGAGCGAGAAGGTCTCCCCTCAGCCTCCTCTTCTCCAGGCGGAACAACCCCCGGTCCCTCAGCCGCTCCTCAGGAGACTTGTGCTCCAGCCCCCTCCCCAGCTCCGGTGCCCGTCTCTGGACACGCTCCAGCCCCTCTGTGTCTGTCTTGGCGTGAGGGGCTCAAAACTGGACACGGGATTCGAGGTGGGGCCTCCCCAGTGCCCAGTACAAGGGGACCATCACTTCTAAATATTCGTATTTAGAAGCTTGTTAAAGTAGTGTTGACTTTTTTTTTTGTGTAATTCAGTGAAGAAATTTCTGTCCTTGCGTGTTTGCGAATACAGACACTTGCAACATCGACTGCTTTGTGTCCTACCTACTTCTCATGCTCGTCTTTCATCTGTCCTTGATATTTTCATATTTTTCTCTTTCTCTCTTTTCCATCTGCTTTTGACACTTCTTGACAGAATTCTGTGCAGCACTGTGGAAGTAGATGAAACCATTTCTGCCCCTAATTTTAAGTCTTGAGCAGGAGTCTGCGTAGTCTCTGTCTCCCTGGAAGGGCGTATGCTTTCCCTAATCAATCTGTGGGTGTACGGCCTTAAAGAATTACTAGCTAAACAAAATGGAGTTCCCTGTAAACAGCTGCTGTTGTGTTTAGGAGTCTGTCAGGTAGTTTTGATCTACCTTGGCATGTTAGTGATCAGCTGAGGAAGCTAAATATTACAGATTCTTTTTACATTAAAGACCAAGTTATTGCCTTGTTAAACAGTTTTGTTTTCTATGATTTGATCTGATATATTAGGGAAGATGAACAAGAATCGATGTACAAGCCACAGGTGGTTTTTTTCCTGTAGTGCAGTGTTACTCTTCTCTGTACTTGGTTGTTACTAATTACTTGTCCTCCAGAGTTCTAAAAAGAACTGGGAGAAACACTTCTCTATTTCCAGGTCTCTCTCAGTTTGCCTCAGTGTAGGACGTGTGGTTTTGCTCTCTACTCTGTGTTACGATGACAGCTTGACTGTGGAGAAATATGTGTGCTTAACATTCCAGGAAATACTGGATTCCCTCGCTGAGCTCTACTCTCTGTTGCAAGAGGAGGATATGTGGGCTGGGCTGTGGCAGAAACGCTGTAAATTCCCCGAGACTGCAACGGCTATCGCCTATGAACAGCATGGCTTTTTTGAACAGGTACACCTTTGATACTGCAAAGGATTTGGGTAGTTCTGCTCTCGGGATGAATATTCTGGTCAGCGAGAAAGTAGTCTGAATGTTGATATTCTGAATATAATATTTAAAAATACTCTGAATATTAATAAATTACCTCAGTCTTTTAAAGTAGAAAGGGCCACAGCTTCTCTACTGGCTAAAGTAGTAGTTCAAGGCCAGGTAATAGCTAGATAAGGTGAGATTTTTGAGCACATCCATCAGTTTTTCATGACATTTGTAAAGCTGCCAAGTGATGACTATTCAGGAATGAGTTAACACACTTCATCTTTCCTTTTTTTTTTTTTTTAAACTTAGAATTTATAAAGTTCTCATCACTTTTTTTTAAAGAAAAGAATGTTGAGTTAATATGTATATGCCAGATGGAAAAATAAAATGGTTTAAATTTAATTTAGGCCCAAGAAACTTACGAAAAAGCAATGGAGAAGGCTAAAAAAGAGCATGAACGGAACAATGCTTCCCCTTCGATCTTTCCGGAATATCAGCTCTGGGAAGACCATTGGATTCGGTAAGACTTTAAAACTGATGTAGAACAAGTATTTGTACCCTGCAGGAGAAGTGAAATACCCTGCTGGTTTAAAGCATTAGTTATGAGAATAAACTTAGCTCAGGACTTACTCAGATACAGGGGAACCTTAAGGGAATAGAAGATGGTATTTTTTTACTCCCTTAACAGACCCTCAGAAGTGATACGCCTGAAGTGTAGTAAAAATGTAATTTGCTATTGATGGAAGCAGACTGGAGCTAAAATTTGTTTTTCCTATTCAAAATGGTTGTTCTGGGAGGTACAAAACGCAAGCTCTTCCCTATTCACAGATTTCTGTATTATAACTGGTAATAAATAAAAAAAAATAATCTTCCCATCTGGATAAAACTTTTGTAGGGCTTGCAGAGCTGTTCACAGACAAACAAATATGCAGATAATATTCTGATACACAACATTTACACAGAATCACAGAATGCTGGGTTGGCAGGGAGCTCCAGAGATCATCTGGTCCAACCCCCTGCCCAAGCAGGGTCACCTGGAGCAGGCTACACAGCGTGGCGTCCAGGCAGGTTTTTAATGTCTCCAGAGAAGGAGATTCCACCACTTCTCTGGGCAGCCTCTGCCGATGCTTTGCCACCTTCAAAGTAAAGAAGTTCCTCCTCATGTTCAGATGGAATTTCCGGTGTTCCAGTTTGTGCCCATTGCCCCTTGTCTGTCCCTGGGCATCACTAAGAAGAGTCTGGCCCCCTCCTCTGGACACCCACCCTTTAGCCACTCATCAGCATTGATGAGATCCCCCCTCAGTCTGCTCTTCTCCAGGCTGAACAGCCCTGGGTCTCTCAGCCTTTCCTCATCAGAGACGTGCTCCAGTCCCCTGAGCATCTTTGTAGCCCTCTGCTGGACTCTCCAGCAGTTCACTGTTCTCTTGAACTGGGGAGCCCAGGAGACTCTTGGCTGTCTTGGCCACCAGGGCACATTGCTGGCTCGTGGGCATCCTGTTGGCCACTAGGACTCCCAGGTCCCTCTCTGCAGAGCTGCTTCCCAGCAGGTCCCCCCTAACCCGTACTGGTGCGTGGGGTTATCCCTCCCCAGGGGCAGGACCCTGCACTTGCCCTTGTTGAACTTCATGAGGTTCCTCTCCGCCCAGCGCTCCAGCCTGTCCAGATCTCGCTGAATGGTGGCACGGCCTTCAGGGGTGTCACCACCCCTCCCAGTTTGTGTCACCCCCAAACATGCTGATGGTGCGCTCTGTCCCCTTGGGCAGGTCACTGACGGGTACATTGACCAGGCCTGGACCCAGCACTGACCCCTGGGGAACGCCGCTGGCCACAGGCCTCCAAGGGGACTCTGTGCCACTGGTCACATCCCGCTGAGCTCTGCCTGCCGGCCAGTTCTCCACTCACCCCACTGTCCCTTCACCTNTGCCCTTGTTGACCTTCATGAGGTTCCTCTCCGCCCAGCGCTCCAGCCTGTCCAGATCTCGCTGAATGGTGGCACGGCCTTCAGGGGTGTCACCACCCCTCCCAGTTTGTGTCACCCCCAAACATGCTGATGGTGCGCTCTGTCCCCTTGGGCAGGTCACTGACGGGTACATTGACCAGGCCTGGACCCAGCACTGACCCCTGGGGAACGCCGCTGGCCACAGGCCTCCAAGGGGACTCTGTGCCACTGGTCACATCCCGCTGAGCTCTGCCTGCCGGCCAGTTCTCCACTCACCCCACTGTCCCTTCACCTAACCCTCGTTTCCTGAGCTTACCTCTGAGGATGCTGTGGGAGACAGTGTCAAAGGCCTTGCTTTTATGGTCACTTTTATTGAGATTTTAATTTTTTGGTAACCAAACTGAGAATGCTTTTGGTTTTCTTAGTTGCTCAAAAGAACTGAACCAGTGGGAACCTTTGACAGAATATGGCCAATCCAAAGGTCATATAAATCCTTACCTAGTGCTGGAATGTGCATGGAGGGTCTCAAACTGGACTGCTATGAAGGAGGCTCTGGTGCAGGTGAGTGAGGGCTTTTTATGCTAATGTTTAGTTTCTTTGGTTTTTTTACTGATTACATTTCTGACAAGTCAGCATTGCCGTTCATTGCACAGGTACTTCGGTGTCCCAGCACACAGCTGGGTATTTTGGCAAGTGAAGCACATCATTTCAACAGACAAACTTGGTTCTCTTTTCTGTCTCTCTATAAAGCAGTACTGTGTAAGAAATTTAGCCAGGACAGGTGAAAGATATGGTGCATGGTAATGAGTCAATAAAAAGCAACGAGTGCTTGCCACAGAAGTGTGTGCCAGCTGGGACACGTGGAGAAACTTGAAATGGGACCCTTGCAAGTATATAGTAGTATTTAAAATAATGCAGTATTGGGGAGGGATGTTTTTTGTATTTTACAGCTTTACAGGAACAGATGTTCCTTTTGTGAAAAGGAATAAAGTATGAAAATACATCTATTACTATCTCCCTGCCTGTGGGCAGCTTAACTAGGCTTCCAGTTATAAGGGGCAAAAGCCCGTTGCCTCTGCTGTGTGTGTGGTTCAGCACCTGAAGGGCAAAGCCAAGGCGTGCTCAGCTGCTGCTGCCCAAACTTCAACCTGCTAAACCCGGTTTATTCTCTTCATCTCCACTGCACGTGAACGGGGAGAAAGCCAGATAGGAAAACGTGAGGGTCAGGGACTTGGCAGCTGAGTTTGGCGCACATTGCATTAAATACTTCGGTGTACCTGAGGAAGAGGTGTACGGCTGTATTTCAGGATCCTTGTTAGAAAAAAAACCTGAAAAAGCAGCACATGAAATCTCATGTTCAGTGTTGACTGGTTGCTGAGGGGGGTCTACACAGCAGATCATACCAGTAGTTATTGTTTTACTGAAGACAGTGACAAATTTGAAGTTGTTTCTATGTGGTGGGAAAAGCACTGGGATTACTTAGTTGGCACATGCTGGTTTTGTTGTTTCTTGGATTTCATAGCCTTGCTTAGCAGAGCCAGAACAGACGCTTTGTTCTTTCAGTAGCTGGCTTTTTTCTGTACCGTCTGTCTGGGGATTGCTGACTGTATCTGTCTTTTGCTTGCTTTTTAAGTTCTCAGATACTTTATTACTGGAAATTAACTGCTAGTTTTCTAACTTTATGCTCACTTTGAGTCTACTGTAGTTGCATTTAAAATAAGGCTTATTTGATTTTGCAATGAATCCCTTACATAAAATTTTAGACTATATTGGGAGCACCAGAGGCTGGAGCCAGTGTGGCCGGGGGTGGAAAGCGGAGGTCTGGAGAGATGGGGCCAGGACGGGCAGGGGCCGAAGCTCGGGGATGAGCCTGCCGGGGGCAGCCGTGAGAGGGGTCCGAGGGAGGGAGGAGGAGCTGGAGCAGCGCAGGTTTGACAGCAGTGACAGGGTAAACACGCTGCCTGAGCGGGAAGTTGGAGAAAGCGTAACTTGGTAAAACTAGCAGGGAGGAGAGAGGCGTGGAATTAAACGTTGCAGGGTGCGTCAGGGAGACTGGCTGTGCAGGAGAGGGGATTTGGGGCGATTGGCAAGGGGAGAGGTGAAGACCGGAGTTGGACAAGATCGCCAGGATTAAAGAAAGGGACAGGTCACTTCTGGGCAAAAAATATTTTGATTCTGCCAAAGTAGGTTTATAAAGCAAGTAAAATCATAATGCAGAAGCACAAGGGCACGCTTAGCTTTTAGAGGACTGACTTCCAAATGTGTTTCCCAGACAATTTTTTGTGTGTATAATCTTTGTACTAGAAAGAGTACGAATTAAAATACTGAGACCACTTAAAAGAAGGAGGAGCCTTTTGTGAAGTGACACTGTTTAATGTACACTCTTTACTGAACAAAAAAAGAAATAAAGCTAAGAAGTATTTTTATGTCCTCTCAAATTGTGACAATTTGTGATAAGTTTTGTGCTAGAAATAAATATAATGATTGTACAGACTGCTAGATACATGCATTTATGACAGAGTGCTGAGGCTTTGAGATAGCACTACTAGTAGGATTTGTTTCTTGTAAGTTCCTTATTTGATGTTCTGTGGAATTTGGAAACTTGAGTTTGGAATTTTCTGATATTCTGAGGTTTCCTCGGAAGCTTAGTGCATCAGTGATTATACTTTTCTAGTTTAATGTAAAGCTTAGAGAGCCATAAAATAGTTTGAGTTCGAAGGGGCTTCTGGAGGTGGTGTGGCCCAGTGCTCCATTCGGAGCGGGGCCGAGTAGATGAGGTAGCTCTGTATGGTAGAGTTTTAGTATCTTCTGTGTGGTAGAGGTTTAGTATCCCTAAGTATTGAGATGCCGCAGCCTTTCTGGCCGTATTCTTCATCCAAAGGAGCATAGACGTGCCCTGCCTGTCACACGTTGTTTTAGAATCCAGCACAGCACTCGGCTGTGTCAACTGAGGAGCTTGTGTATGACGAACGAGGTAGCTATCGTCTTCATTTGGTAACGGGCAGTATGTATTGTTTGTACTTTTCTGCTGTTGACCTTCCCGATTCATTACGGAGTTCATTATTGTGTTCTGCTTGTAATTCATTTTGCTGAACAGCATGCGTTTGTAAAACATTTAACCTTCCCTTCGTCCTTCCCTGGGTTTCACTCTTGAGAGTAGATATTCTCACTATCCATGTGCTTGATGAGCGAATGCTCTGAAACGTTTGGGCTGGTACAGCACAGCTTGAAGGCAGGGGGCACACTAATACAGAAAATAACACTTGGAAAGATTTAAATCCAGGACATCTTTTTTCTTTCCAAGTGTTCATAAATATTTTTATTTTTTTGTGGATGAAGTTTAAATGGCATGGGAAACATGCTGTAAATGACCCCCCTGTTTTCTGAACAGGTGCAACAGAAAATACATAGATAGGTATTTTTAACAGGGAGTAAATTTTGATGAATTCTTCCACATGCAAGAAGCTGGCCATATTTAGGTAACTTCCTTCATATGCTCTCTTCGGCATCTTCTTCCCAGCTGTTTGAAGAACCGTCCTGTGTGAGTGAGCTGGTGGTTATTGCTCTGGGGGTTGCTATAAAACATCCGTCTGTACAGCTGTCTCGGCCTTCTGGGGGCAAATGACAGGGTCTGTATTGCAGTCCTTGGCAGATTTTTCTGGGATTTTTTTTGAGCTTTGTATGCACTATCCCTGTTCTATCTAAGATTGAAAACCTGGGTTTGGTTTTTTTTTTTTAATTCTAAGCAGATATACCCTCTTTTCACAGTAGGTAGAGTTGTTCATCTGTGATTAGTTAATGTAGAAACATAAATCAGATGTTGAACTGAAGTCTGAAAGGTGAGAATGCTGCATTAAATCACAAGTGGAAAGGAGCTTGCTGATCTCATTGCACTGTTGCTATCGAGTGTGACATTACTGGAGTTACTCTGCTAAAGATGCCAGAGCTTGGAATAAGGGGGTGAATCGCATATTTAAAATACAGTTTTACTGACAAAGCTCTGAGCAGAGCCTTAGGCGGTGTTTTGTCATATTGCAGAGAGAGCGCCAGAAGAATTAGTCCCTCACTTAACTGGGGCTTGTTGTTTCATCAGTCCTGTTTCAGTTTTGAACCAATTAATAGTATTACATGCCAAATTGACAGTTGACTGTCTAGTTCCATAATATTTGCAAAGGACAGATCATGATTATGAAAAATGGTGAGCATCCATTAGTTCTGGTATCTTGCAGGATTAAGTTCCTATATCCAGAACATCTTAACAGCAGGCTTCGTGGTGACAGCTTTGTCTCGCATGATAAATATGCTGAGTTGTGTGTCTCTCTTACTTTCTTCAAAATCAAACTGAATATTACATTTTTTTTAGATGTCGTATGTTTGTTCTTCTGTAACACGTTCTTTTGTCAGAAGGGAAAATAGGTCGATGCAATCAGTATGTTTTGCTTTACAGGCTAAGCTACTGAAAGCAGTGGTTGTCTAATTAATTAAAGGTCGTGTTGTCTTTTGATGGAGCCTAAATTAAGGGTGTCCAGCCATTGCAGCATTTGAAATGGAATTTTTCAATATTTGTAGTACTGATGGTTCAGATTAAATAGGTGTCTCTAAAGACGGATTTTGTCACTTATCAGCCCATGTGAATCCAGATCTGCAAGTAGCAGCTGCATGTGCTACAAAAATTATCTTATAGGTTATATTTACATTTTAATTAACTTCTTTTGTTCTTATAACAGTTGGTGTTTTGTGACCTATTTAAGTATGCAACTTCAGTGGCTAATTATAGAAATAACATGATTTGAGAAGCCTTTAAAGCCTGAAATAAGAACTGTGTTTGTACAGTATATGGCAAACCGTGAGTTCGAACAGAGTGAAATAGCTATGTCCGACAGGGTCTGGTTTGGGGGATTTGCCAGTTGAGTAGAAGTGACACCCACGAGTAACTGCTATGGGCTTTAGCTGCAGGTCTAGTAAATGAGCTGTTTTCAGGAATGAGACGTTTGCTGAGCGACTCGGGAGAAGGTGCTGCTGAAACCATAAATGGAGCTTTTGCAGTTCTACTCAGATTCTTGTAAAAGTGTCAGGACACGTTTGCATAAATAATAGCATGAGAAAGAGTATTTGATTCTATGCTGCCATACTCGCTGCTCCAGATTTATTGATATTCTTTAATGTGGCTGGTTTTTATCAAGTTCCATGGTTGATTCACAAGAGAGGTCAGAAAGGATGGCAAATATGTATCAGTTTTTGTAAATCTTTGTGAAATATTTTTAATAATCTGCCTATTAAAGTTGAGCTATTAAAGTAGCAAGTAGCCTTTGATAGGACCCGAGGCTCAATTCCATTTGCTCACATTGCCATTGTGTTTAATGATCCAGTAGATAATGTAATAAAGAGATTATTTTCACTGTCTAAGTATAAGGTTGCTACCTGGCAGTTTCTCTTTGCTGGCTCAGGCGTAAAAGCCAGTTGAGGATAACAGAACTAACAACTGGAGTGGTTCAGGTACAGCCTAGCAACAAGAAGATAATGCAGAGGCATTTCTGTGTGGCGTATCAAACCATAAAGGCTTTGATGTAGAGCGACGGAAAGAGAAGTCAAGAGGTTCTAGATTTAAGGCCTGCAGTGGCAGCTTGTGAGCGTTGCTTAAGTGCAAGTTTACTGTAAACCACAGAATTTAGTTGCTGGACAATTCAAGTACTTGGCTGGCTTTAGTTGCCAGATTTCTACTGGTCCAGGATTTTAAGAAAATGATTTAAAATGACTGTACCTATACTGAGAAATTACTTTGTCATAAAGGAAGGTTAGTTGTAGGTGACTTAAAAAATAATTAACTTTTTATTCTCATAAACTTAGTAATGTTCTAGAGCGGGCGGTTCGAAGTCCAGCGCCGGCATGATGCGCTGACCTCCAGGGTCACGGTGATCCTCGCGAGGGAGAACCTGGCGCTGCTTGGCCTGGAGCCCCCGCAGCCTTTCCGAGGGAGCAGGCGGCATCTCCCGAGAAGCGTCTTTTCCGTTTCCCGGAGCGGACAGGTTGCAGGGAGCTTCCCGCCCCTGTCGCAAGGCTGTGGCCAGCGCACTCGCCGCTCTGGGCTGCACTGCGGGGCCGCGCGCCAGCCCCCCTGACCAGTACCTCTGGCAGCTGAAGCTCCTCTAGCGACAGAGCTGTTCATATTGTACTCTGGTATTTCTAGAAAACCAAAACTGCACGTTTGCTTAAGAAGGCCTTTAAAAAAGTAATTTAAAAAGTCTGTATTTGAGTTTGAATTGCCTTTCTTTTCCGTCTCCTGGCCAGGTGGAGCTGAGCTGTCCGAAGGAGATGGCGTGGAAGGTGAATATGTACAGAGGATACTTGGCAATCTGCCACCCGGAAGAGCAGCAGCTGAACTTCATTGAGCGCCTGGTCGAGATGGCGAGTAGTTTAGCGATTCGAGAGTGGCGGAGGCTTCCTCACGTGGTCTCGCACGTTCACACTCCCCTCCTGCAGGTAAGAAGGAAAAGTCTTCCGTTGCCAGTTACTTTCCACTAGCAGGTTTTCAGAACTTGTACTGTACAGTACTGATCGTTTTTTCATAATGGTATTTTTTTGTTAAAATTTGCAGAACGTGCATTTTGATTTGGATTCCTTTTAAAGTTTTTATAGTTCACCCGAATCCGTTCTGTTTGTGGCATAGAGAGTTACCTGTTTAAAAACTGATCAGCTGGATCAACTTTTTTTGTGGGCTAATGCATAATGCACTGCAGTGCTTGGTGATCTTGAACATTCAGCGGGTTTTGAAGTGAGCTTCGTTTTGGGGTGTGTATGTTATTGCATTATGTTATTTTGAAATGTTGAAATAAACTCCTACATGTTCTTTTCAGTTAAGTGCGGTATGGAATTTTGTCCACTGTAAAGTACTCCTGTATTTTTTGGGTTTGTGTTTTTTTTTTTTTAAATCAGGGTATTAAAAGGCAGCTCAGTAAGGAAAAAGTGTATTTAGAAATCCTGGTATTTCTTCGAGCAGTAGCGTTCTCAACAGGCTGAGCAAGTTCTGAACATCCCTGTGGTTTAAGCGTTGAGGTCAAAGAACCAAAAACTGTACAGTCTGTAGGTAGTGAAGGACCTTTCAGGTGAGCGCTACTGCCTTTAGGAAAAATCCTGCAGGTTCTGGCCAATGTGAGCCTCACCTTTCATTGTCATTTCTACGTTAGGTTGCTAAATGTTTGGATTTGATCAGGGGAAGTAAGTCGGAAGGAATCTAGTCATTAAGTATATGATACTTCTCATTGGGGAGGAAGTTAACTGTGTACAAGTTCTGCTGAAAAGGAGAGTGTATTTTTATGTAATAAACTTAACATGTACCTCAAAGCTTCATGCATTGGTCTTCAGCTTTATGAGTTGTCCAGCTAGCGGATTTGGCAGGTTCTGTTCAACACGTCATTAAGAGTTCCCCTGTTGAGTCGCATGGCTTCACAGACTGAGGTGCTGTGGGTTGGGAAGAGCGATCTCCGCTCATCCCTCGCCAGCTGCCGCACAGCCGATGCCTGTGGTCTGAGGGGGAGCCCCCGTTTCAGCCGTGCTCCTTGGCCGCACGTGGGTGCACGTCGTCCAGCGTTCGCTGTGCTGGTGGCAAAGGCTGCTGCTTCCGGCTGGTGGCTTCCTTTCCGTTCCAGTCTGTGGTGGAGCAGAAGTGCAGTCAGGCAGCTGGAGGGCTGGGTCTGTGGTCCCCTCTGTCAGGGGCCGTTGCTGCACTGAGCAGGAATGGGCTGCTCCGGGCGGAAGCAGACGGAGGCCTGTGGCCTCTGGAGTTTGTCATCTGAACGAGATCTCTGCGCCTGCTGGGCAAAAACGGACAAAGCAAGCCGAAAGTTTCGAGAGGAGCTTGGTGCCAGAGCAGGGGCAGAACTCTGGCAATGAAGCAGTGAGATGTCCTGTCCAGAATGAAATGTGGGACAGCTCATGAGTTTGTATTTTTGAAGTTTCCAAGAACTTTAAAAAACAAACAGACAAAGCGCCCAACACCTCTCCCAAAAACAAATTAAAAAAACCCTGCCAAAAGTTGAGTGTTGCCTAATCTTAAGTAGCTTAATTCTCTGTCAAGATCATTTAAAACAGGGGAAGACGTTTGTGACTTGAATTTCACACCGTCCTATAAAATGATATTGCGCGGCACGTGACTTTTCACAGCGCTGGTGTTCGGATAAAGCATGGCACGCACGCTCCAGTCCTTGACTGAGGAAGGACCTGTAACCTTCCAGTTGGCTGACCCACCGCATACACAGAGGATGGGCAAAGCTCACATTTTTTGTGCCATTTTTCTACTTGCTTTTTTCTTAACTCGGCCATCCATTTCTCAGAGAAGGTAGAGCTTGTTGGCTGCTTCTGAATCCTAAAAGCATTTTGCTCTCACAAGCGGGCGTGCTATTTTCTGTTTCAGGAAAGGAGTGTGCTTGGAGTAAGGAAAGTGAAAGATTACTTTCCTTTCATCCTTGCTGAACAGGTTCTTAGGGCTTATTTAAGTGCGCTGTATTTTAGCCCTTAAATCATTAAATGTTACAAGGCGAAGAACGCATTTATTTAAACATAAAATGGTTTTAAGATGCTGTACGCTGGGTACCTCTTCATTTTTGCCGCGAGAAAGCGTTTATTTTGTTCCTGCAACATTGACAATTTAATTTCAAGACACGCTGTCTTTAAGTCCTGTGCTTTTAGTCTTTCTCTTCGGCGGACACATTACTTGTAAGTGGTCCACTTAGAAAGTTAGGGAAAAGTATTTGTTTCTTGTCCTGTCAGGAACAGCTTGGAAGAGCTGGACACCATTTTTCAGGCGTCCGGAAATATTTTTGGGAGGCAGCTGGCACAACTCTGATAATACAGAATATGCAGTTTAATTATTATGTGAGATGCAATACCATGTATTACGTGGTGAAAAATGCACGGCTTGCGTTCTTTGCAACTTTTACACGTATTTCACCATAAGAGAAATGGACTCCTGTTTCCTTTTGAAACATACAAAATTCAACACTCTTTTGTTTTCTCTTGGGTTTAGTTATGTAAATAATTCATTTGCAATGGTAAGAGAAGAATTTTTGAGAGTAGATGTTATTGGCAAGTATAATGGAGTGGAAGTAGGTGCCTAAACTCATCTTTAAAAAGTGGGATTTGGTTTTGAGATGCTTCCAGAAGCTTCCTGAAGGCGCCGGTTGTCCGTGATGGGTAGGGTTGAGCTGCAGCGGGGGCGGGCGCGTGGGTTAGTGGTGGTTTTGGCAGTGTTGGGTTTATGATTGGACTCAGTCGTCTTAGAGGTCCCTTTGAACCCAGGTGATTGTGTGATTCTATGATTAATTCCTTCCTGCTAAGTTTTCACTGCTATTTCAAGTTTTTCCTCCCCTAAGAATGGCAGTATCCACAGCATGAAAGGATTAGTGTTGCTAAATAAAGTATTTAAATGCTTTCAGATATCAATTAAAACAAGCTTCTAAAATAATCTAATATGTATATATCCCTCATGAAGAAATGAGAAATTAGTCAATGACTGACAGAGGTACAAATGCAGCCATGAATTTGCACTGCAGTAATTACTTTTTTTTAATATCAGATAGTATGTGATTAAATACCCATGAGAAAATTAAATTTACGTGATGAATGGGTGTAGGATGAAGGTTAAGCTATTGTGAGAGCTGATACTGAGATGATGGTAGGAAAATATTACTTTGTTTAATTTATTTTGTTTCAAGAGATTTCACTCTGTAAATTTGGACTGCCTTTCCCCCTCCCCCCTGCCAATAGTTATCTTATTTGGTTGATTAGCAATGAATACAACTGTTATCTGCCAAGTGGTAGCTTAGAGAATACTACATTGGTTTTATTGTACTACAGGTAATTAAATTCCATTAAAGTTTGCAGGCCTTTTCTTCAGGTTGTTGAAGTTTTTAACAAAATGTCTGCTGCCTCTAGGAGGTTTGAGACTACTGCCATTTTCTGTTTGTTCCTCTCATTAATCTCAGGGTAGTGGATGTCAGTGAAAAACCATTCTAAACTTAAGTAACTTCTCAAAGCTGGAGTCTTTGCAGAATATCTTACGGTAACACCTTCAGGAGTAGGTAGATAGTATTTCTGCACATTCACGTTTCGATCAAGAGGTCAGGTCATGACCACAGAATTTATACTAGTAAGTTCTGTTAAAAGTTTTGGGGTTTAATTCTTAAAAGTTCTGTTAAAAGTTTTGTTTAAGGTCAGTATTTTTACTTGATCCTTGTATTTAGCACGCTGTATAGATATTCACTTGTGCTTTGCTTTGGGTGAGGGTTGATGGGGTAAGTTCAAACCTGTGTGCTAGGACTGAATTCTAATCCGTGGTTTTACTCAGGTGTGTGTGTGGAAAAGGATGGGGGTGAAGAAGAGGAAGTGTAAACTCTCTTTCTTTTGGTATGCTGGAAGGTTTTTGTCTTTAAAGAAAAAATGTTTTTTAAAAGCAAGACAATACCATTTGAGGGATAATTTGTAAAAGCATTTGCAGTTCTAAATAAAAGGAAGGATGAGGGAATTTTTAACATAATATTATGAAGAAAAGACATGTCACAGTTGCCCAAAGTTCAGCCGAGCAAGCAAAGCCATAGCGTTACAGGAAGAATACATTAGTATAGATCAGTAATGCCTTTTTGCAACCAAATAACGTTAGGGCGTTTAGGTTTTGTCAGAATGAAGCCTGTGTGAAATAAACTGCTTGATACTTGTACTGCATCCCTGGAGAAGAGAGGAGCCTGACGTTATGCAGCACCTTTTGCAAGCGTGTAAGAAAGTGCTGCGTGGCACCTTTATTTTGAATAATTGATTGTTTGTTTATTAAGACTAATGACTCATTGGTATAAATTCTGTGCAAGTGATTGAGTGGATGAATTCAACATGTCAGTCAATGACTAAAGTGTTGAATCAATCTCACGGATTTCTTAGCTATATTGTTAATTATTAGACTGGTTAAAGGTCATTTATGGAACTAATAGACAGGCCCCTAAATCAGCATAAATAGTTTTGTCTTTACCTGATCATTGAAAGGTGGCATCCTTCACAGAGACCTTTTTCTCAAATGAAATTGGCTGGCTTATTGTACTACCCTTTATGATTCTTGTATTGTTCACTGTGTTCTAGGCAGCACAGCAAATAATTGAACTTCAGGAAGCAGCCCAAATAAATGCAGGATTGCAACCAACTAATCTGGGGAGGAACAACAGCTTACACGATATGAAGACTGTTGTAAAGACGTGGAGGAACAGGTTACCTATTGTGTCAGATGATTTATCCCACTGGAGCAGCATTTTCATGTGGAGACAACATCATTACCAGGGTAAAACTGCCTGGTCCAGCATGCATTCATCATGTAATTTTCCAGACAACACATTGTTCAAAATATGTTCTTTTGTATTTTTGCTGTTTAAACATACAGGAATGTTGTTGATTTTGTCAAGTTTTTGTTTTTATTCAATTTCCATTGAAGTGTTTCATTATCTTAAGTCATCGTTTCATATGTATTGCTGTGTGAGATGTTGCTGTATACATAATTTTGTTTATAATGACAAACGTTTCATGTTTTATTTCTAGCCATTGTAACTGCATATGAAAATAGCTCTCAGCACGACCCTAGTTCCAATAACGCTATGTTGGGAGTTCATGCGTCAGCATCAGCAATTATCCAGTATGGAAAGATAGCGCGAAAGCAAGGGCTGGTCAACGTAGCTCTGGATATCTTGAGTCGCATTCATACGATTCCCACCGTGCCCATCGTGGACTGCTTTCAGAAGATCCGCCAGCAGGTTAAATGTTACCTTCAGCTGGCTGGAGTCATGGGCAAAAATGAGTGTATGCAGGTACAGTAGCTTTATCTCGGAAGCTGTTGCTGGAACTTTGAGGATGTATTGATACAAATAAACTGCCCATGTAGAGAACAGGGTCTGAATTCCGTTGGCCCTGTCACACCACCTGTAGAGTTTTGTTTTAAGTAATGCCGTTAGTCAAAAGCAGTCGTTGTCCTCTTTGAATGGAATACTGTGATTGTTAAAAATTAGCTGAATAAAAATTAAAGTGGAAATACATTTTCTGCAATCTTACAGGACAGATGAATAGAAGGGACTTTGAAATTTGTATTATTTGCAATAAGGAAGAAACAACAGTATTGCAAGAGTAGCTGAAACTCTGAGTCGGTTTTGAGTCTGGCTCTGGAGGGATGGGTGCTGCATACTGAAGTGAAATCGTAGGTGCTAGAAGGAAAGAATGTGATAGGAGGCACAACCACTTACATATAAGCTCAGCAAACTGGGACCTTAGAGTAATGATGTAATGTAACATGGTATAATAATATAAAAAATAATAATATAAAAAAGCAGTGGAAAAGATCACCCATCACCTGATGAGTGTTTTCTGTCTAATAGTATCTAATAGTTTTGCGTAGGTCAGTGGAAGCTTAAAATTGTTGCCAGTCCAGATTTATTAAAATTAAATATTACAAACTCGTGCTACTTAAATTTCAAGACAATATTTTGACTTTTCTTTTTATGGCACTTTCATTTTAATAAAACCTTCCGTTTTAGAAGGCTTTTCTCGCTGTGGCTTATTTAACAGGGTCTTGAAGTTATTGAATCGACCAATCTGAAGTACTTCACCAAGGAGATGACTGCTGAGTTCTATGCGTTGAAGGGAATGTTCTTGGCACAGATTAACAAGTAAGTATGCTGCTGCACAGGGCGCGAGCACACGGCTGAGAAAAATGCAGCTGAACTATTTCAACACACTGCTTGAGCAGCAGCGTTGTTCCGTATGCTTATACCGGCCTAAAATTTGTCAAAAAACTGTATAAACTGTAAGACTGTAAAAAATATAAGACTGTATAATTTGTAAAAGACTGTGTAAGAAAGTAGAAGTACATGTGAGAGTTCCTTTGCAGTTTGAAGATGTAACGGTTGATCATATTTCTAAGTATTGTAGGAAAGAAATAGTTAAAGTGAACATGACACTGGGTCGTTTTTTAAAATTTTTGTATTTCAGGGGCTGAGACTGGAAGAGACAGAATAGCTTTGTCCAAACCTTTGGGCACTTAGTGAGACAATCTGATGTCTAACCGATGTCTTAGTGTAATTGACAAAAGGTGGTTTCTTTAATTATGTTCTCAATGTAAGTCTCACATCCAAAACCAAGGAGAAAAAAAGTTCAGACTATAATCTTCCAGCTACGTAACCAAAATTAGCCTACCTCTTTGTTTCTCTCACTTCTGTTTCCGTGCTCATTGTACCTGTCCCGTTAACAGCCGCAGCTGGTCAAGGTGCAGGAGAAGGTGTGGTGGCCTCGTTGGGGGTGCCTGTACGAGCCTGGCGTGCCGCGCAGCGGGGAAACGCAACGCCCGCTGCAGGCGGTTGGATTGAAAGGAATAACGGGGCAGGTGTCGGAGGCATCTTGCGTTGCAGCAATTAAACACCTCCTAGGTGCAAGCCTTCCTGTCACACAACTACTTCTGTGATATTTCTACTTTGTGCTGACAGGTATCTTACTGTCTTGAGGAAGATCTTGCTTTAATTCCATAAAAAAATATCTCGGCAGTCAAATTTTGTTTGGTGATGCCAAAATTCTCCCTGTTGTCAGATTTCAACAGCTTTTAGTGTGCATGGTAGTTAATGGTGTTACTGCTGCATGTTACATACGGGTGGAATAATTCCTTTACCACTACATTGTGGACACTTACGGAGTGAAATCCATCAGGCTGTAAGCTGTACACCGCAACCTGACGTAGCAATTTAAGTCAGGAAATGATGAGTATCTTCTTCTGTGGATACAAGAGAGAATTTTAAACAGGCAGAATGTAATTACTTTAATGGAAAGTGCAATGGGCTTTTTTATGGCCACAAGTGAGCTTAGCTTCAGTTGAGGTGTGAAGAGAAGAAAGTGTACCTTCCCCCCCATCTATTTTTTTGATTACTTTTTTTTTTTTTAAATTCATACAGATAAAGTAAAAGGCAGCTAAACTGTCTCTATGTGTTCTTTCAGGATAGACTAGCTAAAGGTTTCTGTGTGAAACACGGTTCTGATGTACTTAGCGTTTCTTAGTCTTACAAAACCCCCACGGGTGTTTTTAGCGGCAGCCGAGGTGGGGCGCGTGGGAGGGTTACCCTTAGGCACAGTGGCTGTGCTGAACCTGGGAATGTCTGCCCGCGATTCCGATGCCCGGCGTCTCGGCTGAAGTGGAAGTTAAAGGTCACCTCTGCTGGCGCCTCCCCCTGTGCTGCGCGTTTGCTGAGCAAGGTGATAGAAACCATCTCAAAAAAAGTCATCGCGCATGTCGAGGATGATGGATTGTAGAGAAGGAGAAAAGAAAACCGCCTGAAAAGTCCCCTTTTTCTAACGGGGAAGTGCTGCTACAAAGTCATCTGTCAGGCTGCTGCCCTGGTAGTTCACTTCAAACCCTCGGGTCTCGGGTGCAGAAAGCCTCTCCTCTAAAGGGCGGCACGTGCTCAGGGGACATAGAAGCTACGAGGTGCTTTGACAGATGAAGTTGCTTTCCTTTTTGTAGCTTTGCCTCAATGGCTAGTCATTTCAATTTATCCCTATAATCCTCCAAGCTAATATTTTTATATAAAAATTACTTCACAGTTAATTTAAAAAAATTAGTCAAACAAGCGTTACATTACTTTTGCATGGTGTATTTCAGAGCTTATTCTGGAAGGGAGAAGTGAAGCACTTTCTATTAGTAAAGAATGTTGGGATGCTTTAGAACTTTCCTCATTTTGGTAACGTGTATGTGAGTTTTTTCATGCTTTGTTTTTATTCCTGAAAAGTTACCTAGATTCAAGGGCTGTGTGTGTATATAGATAGATAGATAGATAGATAGATGAATCATGCCAAGTCTTGAACTAGGAACACTTGAGGAAACCTAGAGGAGGCTTCAAAAGTATCAAATGAATAATCTTTTGGCTACCAAGAACTGTGAGATTAACCTTCATATTCCTTCGCTCTTCCTGTTGAAAAATAAACTTCTAAAGCTGTGGGCATGAGGGACTGACCTTTTCAGCATAATGTTGATTGTAAATTTTCTCGTGACTTTGATGAAAGAGCAGTTAGGTGAGGTCAGTCCTCCGAAGGACAGCTAATACAACACCTTCCCAACACTGCTTTGTCTTACTCCTCCTTTTCCTCAGCAGAGAAGCACTTTTTACTGTATTGGCTTCTGCTTTTCTTGTGTTATTTGTTCTTCTTTCTCCCAGTATCACACTCTATCGCTTGGGTTGCACTTGTAGGGCACTGAAAGGTTCTTTTCATTTTTTTCAGGGAGTATCTGGAGATCTTAAACACTTAAAGTATTGTTTCCATTACGAAGCATTTACTTTCACAGGTGCTGAACTTTAGGGAAAGATAAGACAAAACAGTCCTAAGAACGTCCTAAAGAACTTAATGGAAAAATATCATTGAGTATTAAGAAAGTAATTGAGTACCCTCTCGGAAATCTGACTCTCACATAATTTAGTAACTCTTTGTTAGTATAAAACTGATGTTTTTGCTTGTCCGGATGCAGGTCTGAGGAAGCAAACAAAGCCTTTTCTGCAGCTGTGCAGATGCACGATGTGCTGGTGAAAGCCTGGGCCATGTGGGGCGATTACCTGGAGAACATCTTTGTGAAGGAACGGCAGCTCCACCTGGGCGTGTCGGCCATCACGTGCTACCTGCACGCGTGCCGCCATCAGAACGAGAGCAAGTCGCGCAAGTACTTGGCAAAGGTGAGCTCTGGTGAGCTCTGTGGGCTCGTCTCGCTGTTTGAAAAAGAATCGGAGCCCCACTCCTTCAGGAAAGGCTGGGATAATGTTCAGTAACGTAATTTAATGTCTGTTTGTCATTACTGTGGATAATTCGTATTAACTTTTACCTCAGTATTGCATTTTGTTCCAAATAAGACTTTGCTCTAATTCAACAGAGTTTCAGCCAAAGCTCTTTTTGTTACGTATTTCTCAGTTTGAGGATATTTACTTTAATGTCTCCTATGAAGAAAGTGTAAGAAACAATAGCAGAATGTGAAAGACAATCTATTTTGAACATGAAGCTAACACAGAAAATATTTTTTTAGATTAAAGGTGGCCTCCGTAGCATTCTGAAGTTTATTATTTTCCCTGCCTGGTTGCATAACTGTTAGTGATTTTTTTTATTTTTTTTCAGTCAGTGCTTAAAATATTTGCATTCAAATTAAGTTGTAGAAAAAGTATTATTAGGAGTGGACAGTTAAAATAATTAATAACACCCAAAGAAATACTCCGGTTCTTGCATCAAGGTTAATTCATCTGAATAGCATATTTTTAAGTTCTATAAACATGCCTCATTTTCCACCCATCCTCCCAACCGAAAACTCAAAGAATGTGTGGAATGCAGTCACGTTCATTGGCTTTTTTCTGTTGTGTTTTATAGCAAATAGTACACTTACATTTATTTTTTACATCCTTTAAATATTATTTCTAAGGGGAAAAATGCCATCAGCCAGGCATCATGAACGTAAGTTAGTGTGTCTGAGGCAACTTCAACGCTTTCAAGGACTCCACTATCATATTAATAAAGTATCTGTGGGGTTTTGTGCCTCATAATGATTGACGTGACTTGAATTGCAGCCCTGAGATGTCCTCTGGAAATTCTCCTTTAGGTTCTGTGGCTCCTGAGTTTTGATGACGATAAGAACACCTTGGCAGACGCGGTGGACAAGTACTGTATCGGGGTCCCTCCCATCCAGTGGCTGGCCTGGATTCCTCAGCTGCTCACCTGCCTGGTCGGCTCCGAGGGCAAACTCCTTCTGAACCTCATCAGTCAGGTGCAGCAGATAATCACTAATTCTTGTTTCAAAGATGAGATGCAAATATTTTTCAAAGCAAATTAAGAAAATGCCGAGCTTTAAAAATGCTATTGTTTGCAACTGTTGATGAGTTAAGTAGAATATTTTGAATTTCAAAGTGAGTGTTACTTAATGAGATTAAATCCAGTGGAATTGTATGCCATATGTGCATGAAGCATTATAGCTTTCCCTCTGGAATTCTGTTTATTACATTTTTGTGAACATTATAGAACACATTTAGAAATAGATAGTTAAATGCTTGCAACGTAGGAGTTAGGGATAAAGAATTGTCAGCTTTAGTGACTAAAGGGCGAACTATTTCATTAGTGTTTTGGTTTTTATTAGACTTAATTTTAAAAACCAAGGCTCTGTCTGTGACCATCAGAAAGCTTTACTGGGGCTTTTTACGTTTTCACCTGAAGTTTAGCATGACAGATGATTAGAGAAATAAGGGTGAGGTTTAGGGAGGCAGATGAAGAAACTGGCTTCCTGGGTTTGTACCTCTCAGCTGACAGGTGTGAGTCCCCATTAATCTTGCTTTGGGGTTTTGAGATTTTACTGCCTGTTGCTGTCTGCCGTGAGGCGAAATCCGAGAGTAGAACACGACCTGCACCTCGGCGTAGAGCCGGTTTAGGCACGTCTGTGGGCTGCGGGAGAGCCAGGGACATCCTCCTGTTCATGTGCCTAACGAGCAGGGTCCAGCCGTCACGCTTTCAGGAAGTTAGCTCTTCGTGCTCTCACTTCGTCTCCGTTCTAGCGAGCGCGCCGCCTGGAAGCCGTGTGGTGTTCGTTCAGGTTCACGTGGAACAGGGGTGGAGTCTGTTCACGGGCGAGTGCCCAGGTGAAGCCCCGGCTGTAGCCTGTGCCCCCGGGGCTCTGCCCCACCGGACGCGGGCAAAGGACAGCTGCGGTGCCACATTCCTCGCGCTGCCCTTCTCTCCTTCCCTCCACTCTGCATTTCTGAGATAGGGCCTTGGTGGTCCATCTGGGTCCCTTCCAGCTCGGGACGCTCTGCCATTCTGTGCTGTCCGGCTCCTTTCACGCCATCCGTTATCTTTGCTCTTTGAGAGCTCAGAGAATGTGTATTTTTGTAGAGGGAGGATACGTCCGTGTGTGTTGCGTGTGCAGTGACACGTGTGTACGTAAGTCCGGCGAGGATGTGTGTGCCTGTGTAGCCACAGCTTTCCTTCCCTCTCTCTCCATAACGTTAACATGAAGCTTTGAAGACACTGGGAACCCAAACAGCTTAAGAAAGCAAAGTAGCTCAGGCAGAACTTCTGATGCTTGTGGCTTGGGCTTGTCTTGCCACACCAGTGTGCCCAGTTGTTTTCTGACAGCAGCCAGGAAAAACTTATTTTGGTGAGTTACAGACACTTCTTACTTGTTGATATCTGTATAAAATTTTTAGAAGTGAGTGTCTCCTTGGAAGCCCTGCTGTAGCTGGAGCTTAGGCTCATAAATATTGCAGATATTTCTGTTTACTATGCTTTTAAGCTTCAGGTCCATGGAAGGAATATAAAATAAAAAAATACCACATTTCCAGTGTTACTAATTTAAAACCCTAAGTTTGCAGACGTATTAGACCCTAAACCTTACAATTGTCTTCAAGTAATTTAGTCTTGAATTACAGCCTGAAGCATGTGTGTGTCAGGTCAGTAATCTGCCATAAATATCATATTACTGAACAGTTAAATGCCATTGCAAATTTTGTACCACTTACCGTACCCGTTTGGATGGAGGAAGAATCCATGGTTTAGTCAGACTGTGGCTAGAGAAGCCTCTAATTGTCTCTTAAGCTGTGCTCTGTCGTGGGTAGTACTTAGACACATCATTTCTTTTCTTTAATAGATGCTGAGATTTACAGATTTTAAAGGTGATGCTGAATGTTAATATCTCATTAGTTGCTTTTTTTTTGTAATGGAAGCCATAAAATCTTTTTTATTTTTGACTGAAAAAATTTTGATCTTTTTATTTTTGGGTATCCTCTTACATTAAGTGCCACAATTAGGTGAAGTAAAGTTACTTTCTAATGGGCCTCCTTATCAAGTATCGTTGGGCTCGCTGGGAGTTGTGGCCTAATTTAAAGACTAACCGCTGTCATTATGTCTGTTTTTCTTCCATTATGGACAGAGTAAGATCTTTGAGCTGGCCTAGCTGGTACTCTGGCATTATGCTGTTTTCAGCTTTATTAGGCCATATGATCTGGAGGCCCTAATGAGGTGATGCCTTAACAGTGTCTGTGGGGGTTAACCAGTTCAGCCTCTCTAGGCTTCTGTCACGGAAACAATCTGTAATTTCCTAGTTTTCCATAGGCCGCTACTTAAAACAAGGAGCTGGTTATTACTGAACCACACACATTTACAAAGAGAATCTGTGCGTGTAGTCCCTGTTGCTGAACTGAGAAATATGTACATGTGTGTCCCCAAACAGGTGGGAAGAGTCTATCCCCAAGCCGTCTACTTCCCTATCAGGACCCTCTACTTGACCTTGAAGATAGAACAGCGAGAGCGCTACAAAAGTGGTGAGCTTGATAATGACCACAGTGTTTGGGCTCTTTGTAGCTTAGTTATTGTTTTGAGTTTCACCTGATTTTACTGGGAAAACAGGTTCTCTAGAAAACATACCAACTTACGAAGGCTAAGGAGAAAAATGCTGGATAAAGTTTGCTTGCATCCGTTTGTTGCTGTGAAGTTAAATCGACAGGTAGCTTGAGCTGTCCTGAATTTTCTTGAATCAAATATTCCAAGAAGAGTTTCATCTCCTTCATTCTTGTGTCACCTTAATTATTGAGAATCAGATGTTCTTTACTGGATTTTTATCTTTAAAAAAAAGGTAGAAAATTCTTGGATTATAAATACAGAAGAGCATCATAGTTTTCTAAGATATTCTAGTCTAATTTTGATTGGAAGCATGAACCATGCGACATTCAGTTTCTTTTCAAACGAGTCAAACTTGGAAAATAATTTAACAAAAAGATGAGCTTATGTAACTCAAGTGAGGTAAACGGCTGTGTTTGAATATTCTGCACTTTAACGTCTCCATAATAACTTCTTACGGTGAATTTTCAAGTAAAAGGAGCAGCTGGGTTTATGCAAACTAAAATAAATTTTGGATTTGAAGAAATGTTTGGGAGGTGGGGAGAACATTAAGCAACTTGCACGACACCTTTTTTCCCCAAGAACAAATCATATTTAGAATTGTTACATCAAGTGATTCCACAGAATTTAGTTGTTCTTTTGTCCCATGTAATTTCCTGGAAATCCCAGAAATGCCACTTCAAGAACTCTCCCTTCTGTTCTGTATTCTTGGTTACCACGTGTATTGTTTATTTAATTGCCCTTTTCACCCGGGAATCACTTCATTAAATTTCTGCATAAAATTTTGAAGGGAACTCATTAAATAATGTCTTATTTTTCTTTGGGTGCTCCTTTGGAGGAGGAGGAGATGCCTGTGTACTGTAGTACTTCACTACATTCGTATCCAGCGACAGACATTTGCGTGCCAAATTCTCGGTATTGCCAGCCCAGCAGTTAGTGACAACCAATGCAGTATTTTCCCAGCGGCGCTGCCACACGCTGCCGCTGCGCGGGGGCTCTGGGGGGTGGCGGGGTCAGCAGCTCAAGCCGCTCTGGGCTGAGTGACTGGCCGGCGCAGCGGGGTCAGAGAGATCAGTGGTACCAAACGATGCGCTCTTTGGCAGCGTCTGTGTTGGCAGCACCAGCATGTTTATTCTTCGCTTACGTGTGGGAGATCTGCCCCAAAGGGCAGGGATTGCAAAACCCCCAAGGTAAACAATGTCAGCTACTTCCGGCGCGCAGTTCGGTACTGCGCCGGCCCAGGCGTCGCCTCCCAGCTGGTTTTGAAGAGTGTTTATACTGCTCTGACGTTGGGAAGTGGGTACCACTGAGCAGCACTTGGAGCAGAGGTTTCTGTCTAAAAATCTAATTTTCTTTCTAAAACACAAACTCTCAAATTTTCTGAAATTCAGTAGGTTTGAATAATACTTCATGTAAATCTAAAGCAAATTCTTGGATAATTTATTTTATTTCATGCAGGCATGTATCAAGTTATGAAAGGTAATTCTTATTTTCTTAAATTTTCCACTTTCCAGATTCTGGGCAACAACAGCCAAGTTCAGTGGGAAATCAGTCCCACTCTGCCTCCGATCCTGGGCCAATCCGAGCCACTGCCCCAATGTGGCGATGCAGCAGGATTATGCACATGCAGCGGGAATTGCATCCAACGCTTTTGTCTTCTCTGGAAGGCATTGTAGATCAGATGGTCTGGTTCAGAGAGAACTGGCACGAAGAGGTATTTGGCTTTAGTACACCTTCACGTGTATGCATCCTCTAGGGAAAAGTTAACGGCAAAATATTTATCTCGAATTATTTTTAAACATTAAAGTGTAACTATTTGTTCTGATTAGTAAACTGTTGTATTGGTAGAACTGATTGTTCTGACTGGAGTTTTAAGGAGCTTGGTTATTTCTGGAAGCAGTACAGAAGTTTCCCAAAACTGTTAATTTGAGGAATGCCTGTAGGATTTAAGCTGTTGCTTGTACTAACTGAAAATACGTATTCTTACAGCAAGTGTCACAGACAGCAGTTTCCTCCGTGATCTGGTGGTCTGTGACGGGTGGTGATTATTGTCCAAAGTTTGAATGATACCAGAGAGCAGCTGGACGTGCTGCTCCCCTTCCGCTCCGCGCCCCTCAGAGGGCCCGGCTGTCCTGCGCTGCCTGCCCAGCACAGGGTTGCTTTGAAGCAGGATTCCTCATCTCACATCGGTTTCTAATAGATCGCAAAATACAAAACCTAAAACTCGGCTGCTGTTGAAAGAGCAAGGTGGACTTTGTGAAGCGGCGTTGCCACCGCTCGACTGCAGTGCTGGTCAGAATCGGGCTGTCATGTCAATGGACCCTCTGATGATGCAGTTTAAAAATACAGTTTTAAATGAATGTTTCTGAGAGGATAACTTTACTATATAAAATGCAGTGTGGGAATAAATACTTGGTGTCCAATGAGGCGGCCTAACCTTCCTGATTTTGTCTTCTTTTTTCTTTCTTTTAATCCTTAGGTTCTTCGACAATTGCAGCAGGGCTTGGCGAAGTGCTACTCGGTTGCCTTTGAGAAAAGCGGAGCTGTTTCAGATGCCAAAATCACTCCTCATACTCTCAATTTTGTCAAGAAGTTAGTCAGCACTTTCGGAGTAGGTCTTGAGAACGTCTCTAACGTGTCCACCATGTTTTCTAGCGCAGCCTCAGAGTCGCTAGCTAGGAGAGCACAGGCAACAGCGCAAGACCCCGTGTTCCAGAAGTTAAAAGGGCAGTTTACAACAGGTGCGTGCTTAAAAGGTTTTTTTAAATACTACTTTTAATGTGCAGAGGCATTTGCCCTGCCAAGTTCAACTGTGAAGGCATTCTTCTTTTTTATTCTTCTTCCAGTATTCTCCTGAGGGGGAAGTACAGAGAACGGCACCTTTCTGTCATTCAGCAAACCTGCCATAGTTTGTCTGTTCTAGTCTTCCGGGGAGTAATAAAGATAATTCAAGGGAAAACCAGACCTCAACAAAGAGAATGAGGATATTGTTGTGTTTTTATTACCTAAAACTGTGGGCAAATCATGTATGTTTTTAAAGATAAATTAGATTACTTCACTGTGATATAGATGAGGGACAATAATGATCTCTATTTTATGGTGGTGCCAGAATTTAATGTAATTTTCACCCCCGAACTCCAAACTGACAGTATTGTGTGAAGTCTCTCAAACAGCCTACTCCTGATGAGGAAGATTATTTTGGTGTTTTGGTTAACTAGATTATAAAAACCCTATTACACAAATTTACATCATTGTTAGGTAAATTGAATCAATAACTTTAAGCAGATCTAATAAAAAAGATACTTAAGGGAAGTAGCTTTTTGGCTTCATTTGTTTTCTCTTTATTGGTGGAGTTAAATGTTTGAGTATCTGATGTTGATTTAAAATTCTAAGAAAAGGTTGTGTATAGTGGAGGGGTTTTTGATAGATTTGGTGAAAAGTGTTAAGGCCATGCAGCTGTACGTGGCAGAAGGTGACATTGGCATCCGTGTTGTGCATTGCCAGGATTTTGAGTTTTGCATAAATTCCAATCTGAACTACGTCAGCTGTTTCTTAAAGGAATAGTTAAGTATAGTTGGAGTTTTTTTAACAGAACTCATATTTATTAGTTGTTCAAAACTGGAAAGATGGATTTTGTTGTGAAGACCTGAGGTTTCATCTTTTTCTGAATCTCCTTTTCTCTTTACGCTACTGGGACTCAGATGATTTTGACATGACTTAAAGCTCTATCATCTTAGCTTTTATAATGATTAAAAAACCACCCCCTTTCCACATCAAGCTGGTTCCTCTGCAGCAGTGAATCTTGCATTGAGAAGTTACTTTTTCAGAATTCTAAATTACATAAAGTTCCCTTAACTTAGAATTATTTGAGGTCAACACAGCTACTGAGCATTTACAGAGTTGGCCAGGTAGACTGGGGGTGTTTCTTCAAGCATTTTACTGATACTGTTGTGAAAGTAAGTGAACTGGTGGGAATCTTGTGAAAGTAATGTGTCTCGTGCACACTGCGTATCGCATGGTGTCCTTTGCGAGGCACAACAGTTGTGTCAAGTGTTTCATAGTAATCTGCAGTTTAGTAATAGGTAATTACTTTCTGTATTTTTTTGTTGAAGAGTTCATGTTTTATTTTTCAAGTATGATTAAACATGAATGTCTACAGGATTAAAGTAATTATTTTTCTTAGTGCTAGATTTGATTTTATTTTAATCTAATAAATGTAGTGTTTTAATTTGCAAATGAAGTGTGGGAAAACAGAAGAAACTGATCGATATACTTTAGCATGAAAAGAATTTTATTAATTTTTCAATAACAGTAAAACGTAGACAGATAAATGAATAGGACTATAATTGCTTACTGAAGATAGCAAGGGCTGTTTTACTGTCTGAGAGACCATTTGTAAACCATGCCTGCTGTGTCCCTTTGTCACACAGGAAGGTTCTGGTTTGTTTGTTTTTCTGACTCTCAGTACCAGCTGCATTTAGATGATGGACAGATAATTACAGTAGTTGCCTCCATTTCAAAAGTATCCCAGCTGAGGAGCTGTCTTGGAGTGAACCGTTTTCTTCCGTCATTTCCAGATTAACATTGACAGCTATGTTTTATAGCCACTTTCAGCTGTGGTTGGTTGCATAATCTCTTCCTCCAACATCTGAGTTGCAGCTTGAGTCCTGTTTGGCGCCGTTGGGGACTCTCACCATTTCTTACTTTCTGAATACTTTGTCTGCATCCGTTGGAGCCATTGGAGCTTTGATAGGTTGTCTTTTTCCATCCTAACATTAGATATTGTAAAACTAAATTTTTCTTTGAATTTTTTTTCCCCTGGAACTTCAAATGCATCGTTCTTTGACCATCTGCTCTTTGTTCCTTCTCTCCTTTTCTGCTAAACCTTTGACATCAAAGAAGAGGCAAATGCTGAGAAATGCTCCCTTTGAGACCTCTCTCAGCAGTGAAAGGAGGACAAAAACGGCCTCAATTGTTCTTTTGTGGGCAGATGGTAGTTTAGAGTTTGGATCGTGCTTCTTTCTGCAACCATCTCCCCACTGAAGCTGAATACTAATGGAAAATCCCACAGTACACCCTTAAAGGCAAGATAATTTTCCGGAGAGTTTTGGCAGCCAGCACAATGAATTGGTACCGCCAGTGGAAACTCTGTAATCAGAAGGAAGCTTCTTCAAGTCCTCCTGTTTCTCTGAAGTGTGGGGAGAGGGCAGGGGAAGAGATCTGTTATTAATTTTCAGCCTTTTTAAGGATTTTTAATTTTTTCTCAAGAGTGAGCATAGCATCACTTGGGTAGCTTTTTCTTTACTTCCATTCAAAGTTTTAGATAACAGGATGTTAACCAGAAAATCCAGATCAAGAGATTGGAGTTAGTGTCATATTTGACCTTGGTCTGGTCTTTGCAGTCTTGATTTCCTGGAGCTGAGTAACAGACTTGTGGGTCCTGCTTCGTATTTCTGCTTGCGCGTCGCTGAGATTTTTCATGTTTGGTGGTGCTTTCCAAAAGGTCTTGGGAGATGAAAAAAAACCTCTGGGAAAGTTCAGAGTATATAAATGCCTGAATACTCACTTCAAAAGCAAGACAGCTCTTCTCTCTTGGAGAATGCTTGGATCTGCTTCAAAGCGAAGCTTCCATTTCAGTCCTAAGTGGCATCTGACACCACGGGTGTCCTGGCTTTTTAGTTGAAGATCCCTGGGTTGGAGCTCTTAAGTGTAATTAGGCTTTGTCTGTGCTCAGAGTAATCTTTAAAATCTTGCAAGTGAACTATTGGTTGCTCTAAAAGCATTAATTGCCTGTTACTTTTAACTGATTAGAACTGCTTCTGCCAGCTAGCAGAAAGGGTTTTTAGTTGTTAAGTCTGGAGATGTTGTCTTTGTTTGTTGTGTAATGCTAGGTTAATGTTCTGTAGGTCAAGGGGTTTGGGGGGACAGGGGCTTTGGTGCTCTAATTTTGCTAACTCAAGCGTATTCTTTTTTGTGTTGCGTCACGAGAAGTGATGGTACAGCCCTCCCTCAAAAAGTATTGAGCTTTATCTAGTCGTGTGAAGAACCATCAGGATTTTTTAGGTCTGTCTTGCCGGCAGGAAGATTGTGCCCCCAGTTTCCCCTTTCACCAGGAGTGGCAAGAACTTGCCAATTATGCTGGGTCAGGTGGATTCAGGTAGCAATTTCTGAGGCATCCAAGACTTGAATGAACACGTAGGTTTGAAATAGGTACATCACGCTGTAGGATCTTTAGCAGCGTTGAGAACGGAGAGCATGCGTCCTCAGTTGTGGTCTGTATCCTGGTCTCTGTGAGCATCTCCAGTAAAGACGAGGAGGTCAGTTTCCTGATGTGCTTAGGCAAAGGTGCGGTGAGTAGTCAGGTATTTTAGACCAGCATGTGTTAGCTTGAGAAAGATGTTCTCCAGCAGTAAGTACTGAAAAAGTGAATTTGTTTGAAACAAAAATACTCCTTCTATAGATGAAGATGTCTGCAAAGCAGAGAGGCTTTGTACACACATGAGGTCTGGTCTCATATTTCCCTTGCTGCCAGCTGAAGTGATTTTTCTTCTCAGGTGGGCTCTATGTGACGTGAGCAAAAAAATTAATTGAACTCTCTGCTTTTCCCATCTGCCACTGGGAAACAAACCAACAACAAAAATCTAACACAGGCATTTCAACAAACTACAGCTATTCTCATGGTGAACCAAATGACTTTTTTTTCTAAGCAGTATATATTGCATATTTTTACTACTTTGGTGATTCACATTGGCACAAAAACTAGTTGCAGTTTGGGGATACTTTCCTGCACTTCAGAGATTCAGGAGAGAAATGATTCCATAGTTCTGTCACTTTCATGACATGATTTACTCCCGCTGCTCACTAGAGGGTAGGCTTGGGATTATAATAAATCTTTCACAGTGACACTGCAATAGATGCACTGCCTGTACCACATAGAAAAAGCAAAGGGAATATTAGAGTTACACTAATTTCTACCATCCATAAATGTGAAACTGCATTTATCACTATAGCCTTGGTTTTGGTAGCAGTGGGAAGGATTTTGTATGTGCTGGTTTTTGCTCTGTTTTGGGTAGTAGACTTGAGACTTTCACTGAAAGTGTTTAGATATTAGTATATTGTGGATACACAATGAAATACACTGAGTTGTGTCTTCTCTGATATTTTGTTTAAGTAACAGAATAGCAAAATGCCAGGAATCCTGGACTGCGTTATTTTATGTGGCAATAGTATCCTGTACATGTAAAGAAGAGAATTTGGAAAAAAAGAGTGTATGTATAGAAGGATCTGAACTCTTCTGGCTAAAAGAACAAATGTGCTAAGCTTGTTTGTAGGAGTAAGTCTTGTGGATAGTTCGAGTTTGGAGTGGTTTTAATTGTGGTTGAAAAAAACTTTTACAGACATTCATTGCTGCGCGCATGTACTTAATTCTCTCTTAGCACACTTGGAGATAGATGCTTGTAGCTTTTATGTCCTCAAGTTAATTTCTCCTCTGAGCAGCACTCATGATAGCTTTGTTTTGGGGGGGTTTTTTTGTCAACTTAGGAAAACATAGTGTGTATGTGACATACTGAAACATAGATTCTGCAGTAAGATTAAAACTCATTTTTTAGCCTTAATTTTCTGTCGTATTGAATCGTAATGAGGATTCTATTCTGCTTTGGCTGTAAATCTCAGAAATACCGAATCGACATTCTGTGTTTCTTTCTTGCTGTTACTTTTTCACTTGTAACATGTTGAGCTTAAAATGTCATCTTTTAGACCCTGGTATAGAAATGCTTTTTAAAAATTCAGGTCTGATCGTTAACTTGCACAATTTGGGATGCCATAACTAAGGAGGTTTACAGAGCGAGCAGTTGATCCTGTCCGATTGTGTTTAATCTCTCATTGTTGTGGTCCTGAAGTGCTGAACCATAATTTCGTGTATGTGGTTTATTAATTTTCCTTGTTTTGAGAAATTCAAATATAGTTCCTTGTTGTTTTCTGAACCTAGTGAAAGCAGTGTTGAGAAGAGGGCGTTGGTATTGGCCCAGAAAAGGGTCGATATTGCAGTGATTTCTGTTACAGAATTATTTGCATGATCTACCGAAGACCATGTATTGACCTTGAGAAGATCGTTGCTTCACTTGCCGGTGGGCTGGAGGAGATAGTTCCACGCTGCGATGCTGTCACGTTGCAAAGGGAAGAGCAGGCTGTTGGCATAATAATGTCATTTTTGCTTCGGCTGTCGGTCCTGTGGTGGCATGCAATTGTTAGCTGAGCCAGGAAAGAAGGAGAATTTTCTTGTGGCCCAGAATAGGAGAGTAATAGTAATAGCAAATTTACAACTTGCCCTGCAGTTGCTCACAGATTCTACCTTGTATCCTCAGCTGAGGCTTTTTCATCCCTTTTAAAAGTAAAAAGCCTGCACTGATTTTAAGTAAATAAATCACTTTTAATGAAACAGGGAGAAAATTATACAGCTAGACTGTAACATAAGCTTACTTTTCCTCTTTCACTAAATGATTTGATCTATTAATTTGGTTTATTACTGCTTTTTTTCTGTGCAGTCTGTCTGGTTGCAGTATATAGACAGTTAAATACAGTAATAGTATTTTAAAAGTTCACAATCCGTTTTTCTGATGTTTGCATGACTGTAAAACAGGAAAATCTTGGGAAGTTCATTATTTAGTAAATAATAGAGAGTATTTTAGAGCGGCACACGGTAAAGAGGTAGCCGATTGTAACAGGTTTCAGTTATATATAATTTTAGGACTTTACTAATAAAGATTTCCTGTAGAGATGAAATATTCAACAGAGCCTGTCTTTTAAAAGCAAACTTCAGACAGTGGATAGTTAAATCCCCTATATAGAATTTGAAGTGCTGAGGATGTCCATTTTATTTTTTTTTGTTTTAGACTTTGACTTCAGTGTGCCAGGGTCAATGAAACTTCACAATCTTATCTCCAAACTGAAGAAATGGATCAAAATTCTGGAGGCAAAAACTAAACAGCTTCCGAAGTTCTTCCTCATAGAGGAAAAGTGCCGCTTTCTAAGTAATTTTTCAGCTCAAACTGCAGAAGTAGAGATACCTGGAGAATTCCTTATGCCGAAGCCAACACATTACTACATCAAGATAGCAAGGTAACTTGAAAATACCCTTGAGTGGTTGTAATTCTGAAAACAGAGGAGGAAATGAAGACCTTCATTATATCCTTCAGGGGTTTATTTGGTGTTGATACGAGTTGAGAGAAGTTGTTCTATTGTGTTCAATAGAGGTACTGATCTTCAAATTATTGATAAAGGTCTGATCTATGATTAATCTTGGTCAAGAACTGTGTTTTCTTAAAAAGAAATAAGCAAAATCAAACAGAAGACTTTCCAACTACAAAATAGAACCATGGGCTACCTGGATAATAGAATTGTACCTTGTGATACGGTTGCACTGCCTTACTCTTCTGGGTTGGGTTGGGTTTTTTACATTGTGATTTAATATTAGAGGACATTAGCTCAGGAGCTTTAATATCCCGTTCTTCCCGCTAGGTTTATGCCCAGAGTGGAGATCGTTCAGAAACACAACACTGCAGCTAGAAGACTGTACATCCGAGGCCACAACGGAAAGATTTACCCGTACCTGGTCATGAACGACGCTTGCCTGACAGAGTCTCGGCGAGAAGAGCGGGTGTTGCAACTCCTTCGCCTTTTGAACCCCTGCTTAGAGAAAAGAAAGGAAACCACTAAAAGACATTTGTTTTTCACAGGTACTGGAGAGATTTTATATTAGTTTTAAATATAAGTTATACGCAAAGATTATAATTGCTAAGGGGTTTTGACAGCCACTAATCACTGATAGTGAAGTTTTTGAATATTCAGAAGGTAAATTCACATCTGTCTAGGTGATTAGTCTTTTCTGGCATTGTAGCACCCCTCCGAAGAGGTAAAGCTGATTGCATGTGATCTTGGGTGTTTTTAGAAGCGCTTGCACGCATCGTTTATGGTATAGAGTTGAGCTGTAAGCAGAGGCATGCCCGTTGGATCTGCTGCTATGGAAATGGATTCACGTACTTCAGAACAAGCATTTGGAGACAACTGGAGGGGAACAGAACAAAACTTCTTCTCCCCAAGTTGCGATACACGAGTATGGAATTTCTTTTACCTTTTCCACATAACACAGAAGAAAGAATTTTTATTTTTTTTTTAGAGCTTTGAATTTGGTATATAGTTTCTTTGAAGTAACTTTATATATCTATGGTGACGTTTACTTTCAGGAATATATACTAACTGGTTAGTTGTTGCCAAATAAAATCCATTCATAATCTAGATGTTGGACTTCTACTGAGTGCACTTCTATGATCGCGTAAAATGATACTTGGTGTGGAGAGTGCACTTTGCTAAAAGCACCACCTAGCGATGCTTAAACATTACAGAATTAACAAACATAATGGTAGGGAGGCCTTAAGGAGGAGAGCTAAGGAGGATTCCGATATGATTTATGTGTCTAAATTGCCAAAATACTCACATAATAAAAAGCTCACATATTTAGGCATTTCCAACCAGAACAGTGACTGAAGGCTGAACGTACACTCTTAATTCTTTCTCTTTCCTTGTGTATCTTGGCTTTTTCATGTGTTGATTATAAGGAATTCGTTCATGAAATGAGAAATGGAGAACAGCAGAGTCTCGCCTGGCAACATACTCGATCTGCTTGTGATTCAAATACTGATGTCAGTGCTTTAAAATAGTTAAAACTCTTGTGTTTTCCAAATACTAAGGCTGTTGGCAAGTTCCAGCTTACAGCTGTGTAGCTACTTCATATTAACATATAAATACTTTTCATTTCAGAAGGTCAGTGAATCAGGAAGTTCATATAAATGAGTTCTGTACCTTGCATTAGTCGGTTCTAATAATCCTTGGTTGGTGAGCAAGAAATACATTATGGATAAGGGAAGCTATTCAAAGACACTAAGACAAAGCTGCTACTTTGCTGTTGTCCTTTTAAAAACTGCTGAGATCTGATTTTAAACAAGTACGGTTTTATCAGTCCTTTTTGGGCTAATGGTGTCTATGGACCTGCAGTTGCTGTTGTGAGCTCAGGTGGCTGGGGGATGCAGGCTGCACTGCAGAGCTAGAAATGCGTATTTGACTTCTGACTTTAAAAAGATCACAACAAGTCGAAGTATTTGTTATAACAGGAGGTAAATCTAGTATCTCTACATATGTGAAGACCAAAAATAACAAAAATGCAGTAGGTGAAGCCCAGTAACATGTTTTGCTTCAAAGAGCTGTTTTTAAGCTATGGTGGTTTTGGAAATAATTCTGTACCATGTGGTTTGATACTATTTGAAAGAACCAAAAGAACATAATTTCTCTGCTGCCAGAGGTTAATGGAAGGAGACCAGAAGAAATAGCTCATTAATACCCCTTCCTTGCAGAATGCATTTTCTTCTTTAAGAGTGAAGAAATTACATCAAACAATTTAAATGCATTTAAAACAACTTCCCCCTATATTTCTGAGGTTAATAATTACAGCTTCTGAGGGAACTGATGAGAGAACGGTTTCGGTGGTAACTGGAGGTCGCTGTCGAACAGGACAAGCTGGCTGTGGAGAGGCCCTGGCTGTGTCCATGGGGGTGGGGATGCACATAAGACTCGGTGACGACGCATCTCTTGAGCAGCGTCACAGTGCAAATAGGGTTTTTGCAAGTTTACTGCTCATTGAGGAAAAGCTCAGTGGCTTAAGTTTTCTTATTATTGAGTATTTGGCTCTCTTCCTTATGTTATTTTCACATAGTGTCATTTAAACATCTATTCCTCAACTATGTTCAGATTTTTTTCCTCCAGTTTTTCTGAATCACTTTAAATACCCTATTGAGTTTTGTTCTTCAGAGTTAATTTTCCTCGGCACAATGCCAGTGTCGTGCAATCAGACACCATAAACCCGTTTGCATCTGAACAAAATATTACCCTCTTTTCTGCCGGTAAAGAAAAGCAGGAAGAGCAATGAGTGGTCAGGTTTTTTTGCTAATGTAGTTGCGATGTTTCTGTTAAGCAAGTACGATGGGGTTTTTTTATCTTTCTTTTTAACTGAGCTTGTGAATCAGTTATGAGTGTAGTAATAAAAGTTTTCTCTTGGTACACTTCAGTTGCTGATCACAGTCGCAGTTTAAAGGGCTGGTACTTGCATGCTAATTCTTCTCTGAGTATTTGGGTTCTGGATTAACCGTTCTGTTTCGTTTTGCTCTCTCTGCCCCGGTCCCCATCCTCTCTCACCCTTCCCCCATTACTCCCAGTCCCCCGTGTTGTAGCCGTGTCTCCACAGATGCGTTTGGTTGAAGACAATCCCTCTTCTCTTTCCCTGGTGGAGATCTACAAGCAGCGCTGTGCCAAGAAGGGCATCGAGCATGACAACCCCATTTCTCGTTACTACGACAGGCTGGCGACGGTCCAAGCCCGGGGCACTCAAGCTAGCCACCAGGTACTGCCATCCGGTGGGAATCCGGCGGGAACTGTAACCAGGCGCCTTGCTTGCCGGCTCTGCCGGGCTGGGTCCAGTCCTGCTGCCCCGACTCTTCACCTCTCCTTAGAGTGAGACACACGGATTTTGCAGAGGTGGTGATTTGATGGTTTGGTGTTTCTTTTGTCTTCCTTAGTGTCTCCTTGGGAACTCTTATATCCGTTTGGTATTTTAAATTATCCTGGAAAGCTTCAAAACATGATGTATTTGTTTTACTCTAGGTTGTTTTGGGTAACTGCAACTGAAAACAGGCAAGGCGTTGATTGCTTTTTGGTCCTTTCGTATAGTGCTTTGAAAATAATTAATTGATAACATGGGAAACGGCATTCCTAATTTACATAAGCAGTTACAGCGTGTTATTGTGATGCAGGCTTCCCCAGGTTCTTCTCCTGTGTCTCCTATAATTGCCAGTGGACTCATTTCATCTCAGTCAAACAGAAACAGTAGAGTAGTCTCACCCTAATAAATGACAGTTCTGAGAGAGAACAAAGCTCCCTCTCTCTGTAACCTCCATCAAGCATCCAATTGGCATAAATAAGGTTATTTTATGTTTTTTATCTTAAGGTTAATGCAAATTCTTACATAAAATGCCACTCCTATTTCAAATACAGCCATTAGAAAGTACACAGTATACTCGTATCGCAGACGTCAATAAGAGAAACTCTCTCTGTTACAAAATAAACCCAAGTGTTACGTAACCTCTGTTTCTATTTTGAGAATTTTTCCTTCAGGTTATGAAACTCTTTAACAGCCATTTAATTGAAGTCAATATGACTATCATGCTTTCTGGTGTAATAGAACAGACCCTAACTTTATTTCTTTTTCTAATTAATTAGGCTAGTATATGCTATAGTAATTAAGTATTTTGGTAGATTGCAAATGTTTACACGTAGGGAAAAAAACTATTCCACAGTATACACTTACAGAAACAGTTCAGTACAGCTCTCAGCTTTTATCTTTTTGCATTTTTGAGGTAATTTTGCTGTAAAAATACATGTTACAAATTACCCATTGTCTTTCCCTATCTCGTGTAATAAAAATACCATGCAGGCAGCCGCTTTTGGTTGCATGCCTTGTAGGTCCCATGGATAATTTAAAATCTTGCCAGTATGTTTCAAGTAAAGGATTTTATTTTGTTGCTACAAAATGCATATCTAGCTTGCACTGAAGCTAGAAGTTAGTGAAGTATGCTCCATTAGTTTCCCATAAGGAAGTGGAGCATTGTGAATTGAATGTCTCTAGCTCACTTCTGATTTTCTTGAAAGTCTGGAATAGAAGGTATTTCAAATCAGGTTCTGTAACTTTTCAGCCTCAGATCTTCTGACATGCCTGTTGGCAGCTCTCACGCTAGTAATAAAAGTGTAGTCTTTTCAGATAAAGAATATTTTCTAGCTGGCCGGAGGGTGGGCTAACAAAATATTATGTGTGCTTTGACAAAGAGGTCAGGAAACAGCGTTGGAATGAAAGCATCCAAGTTCAGGATGTTTTTCCTGAAGTGGGACACAGCAGTTGAGAAAAGTTTGGTCGTTGCTCTTGGCATATTTGTCCGTTCTCTTTCAAGCAATATTTTCCACTTGTAGGTTCTCCGAGATATACTTAAAGAAGTGCAGAGTAACATGGTGCCGCGCAGCATGCTGAAGGAGTGGGCTTTGCACACCTTCCCCAACGCGACGGACTACTGGACTTTCCGCAAGATGTTCACTATTCAGTTGGCCCTGATTGGCTTTGCAGAGTTCATCTTTCATCTAAATAGACTCAACCCTGAAATGCTGCAGATTGCCCAGGTACGCTGTGGTTTGCTCTAGATGCGTGCTGTCGTCTTTGATCAAATGGAAATTTGGACTGTACTTTCGAAATGAGTCAAACCAGTAATTCCACATACATAATTAACAGTGCATTTCAGCAGGCTTTTCATTTATACGTGATTGCACATCATGTAGGTAGTAATTTAAACTACAGTCCCCGTGGACATCAACTCTGCCTTCTGTGGTGAGAATTTAGAACTTTGTCTGTAAAATCATTCTTGGGTATTGGAACTGTTCATGGAAATGACTGTTAATTCTCTCTTTTTGATCATCCTTCAAATATATTGCTTTGAATATATCTCTGTGTCAAACAGATTTTAAAAAACCATAAAATTAGAGCTTCATTTTCTTAAAGGGGAATACTCTTTTTCTAATACTGTTCTCTTTTCAACATTGCCATCATGGCAAGCTACAACTCCTATTAATAGTGACTTTTCTGTTTTAACCCAACATTTAAAATGAGGCTTGTCACCTTAGTAGGGCAAAGGTGGTATATATTAAAGTCTTAATGCCGTTTTAATGCACGTAGGGCTACACTATGTATAGCAATTAAGATTTAATCTCTCTAGATACGTGTTCAGGTGCTTACCCAGAGCGCAGAATGCATAGAGAACGCTCCCCCAGAGCGGGGATGCACGGAGAGCAGAGATCTGCCTGTCTGCGTGGCTGCTCCTAGACCATGCACAGAACAATCTCTTCCTTAAGTTTGATATTACAATGATGTGTATTTAATAAGGGGGTTTGGACACACGTTTTGAGAGAAATACATACCTGACTTTGTGCATGCCTTTAACTTTTTTGCTGGAAAACTGTTTGTCTGGAAGAGTGAAAAGCAATTGGAGTACTGTTTGTACTCTGAGTTTTAGCAGTAAACAAAAATCCAAGTTATTTTGGTTTCATTAATGAAAATCTGTTCCTTTAATTACTTTTGTGCATCTTGCTTTTCAATCCAGGATACTGGCAAGCTAAATGTAGCTTACTTTCGCTTTGATATTAACGATGCTACCGGAGATTTGGATGCCAATCGTCCCGTTCCGTTCCGGCTTACACCAAACATTTCTGAATTTCTCACCACCATTGGGGTGTCTGGGCCACTGACTGCCTCTATGATCGCAGTAGCGCGCTGCTTCGCACAGCCAAACTTTAAGGTTTGTATAACTTTTGAAAGGTTGTTTGCAGGTACGTTGTGCTTGGGAATTTATAAACTAAACAGCGCTTTCTTGGTTAAGGTAGAAACTGAACAGTCTGTATTTGGTTTTAAATCTTACCCTAAGGTCATCACAAAGGCCAGCTGCAACGTTTGCAATTTGCCATTTTGGAAAGAATAGGAGGAAGATGGGTGTAATTCCACCCTTAATCTAATTTTTTGTCCAAACATGTTAATTCAGGCTGATTGTTTCAGTACTCTAGCCTCATAAATCCTTACAAATTCTGTCAGTGGTAAATAGTAAGATGACAAATGCAGCATCATTTAGAATCTTCATAATAATCTGTGAATAGAAACGTGTCTTGGCCCTTTGTTAGTGGAATAGAACGCTAAAGATACGCTGTTACTTTGATGGATTCTAGCTCTTAGCAGAGTGTAGCTTTCTAAAGAAATTGTCTAACTTCCTTTTAAATTCTAATGCTTTCCAAAAATGAGTCGTCTTGCACTTAGGCAAGCAATTTGCACCAGAAAGACATCGTACAGAATGTACTGTAGCTATGGTGTGAGCTAGTTAATTTTTAAAAGATGGAATGTATCTTAAAGTGATGTTTTTCCCTTTAATACAGAAAGCTCTGGTAGAGTATTTTTTAACAATTCATCATTTTACCTTACAAAGCCACACCTGTAGGTGCAAACACATTTGCAGACGCAGCCTGTAATTCCACCGTGTGGGTGGTGTCTGGCCGGGCGCGTTTGGCACGGTGCCGCCTCGGACACCCGACGACCGGCGTGTGGCCAGGGCAGGGCGACCAAGGTGGGGAAGGGTCTGGAGGGCACGGCTTAGGGGGAGCCGCTGAGGTCCCGGGCTTTGTCAGCTTGGAGAAGAGAGGGCTGAGGGGTGCCCTCATCCCAGCCTGCCCCTTCTCCGGGGGGAGCGGCGGGGAGGTGCCCATCTGCTCGCTGTGGTGGCCGGCGGCAGGACAGGAGGGGATGGAAGGAGGCTGGAAGGAGGCTGTCTCGGGGGAGGTCCACGTTAGAGTAGGAAGAGGCTCTTCACCGAGGGGGGGTCTCTCCCTGGCCCAGGCTCCCCGGGAAGCGGTCACAGCACCGGGCCTGGCAGAGCGCAGCGGGACGAGGGCTCAGTGTTGGGAGGAGCTGCCATCTTCACGGGTCTCCTCCAGCGTGAGCGTCCGTGGCTGCCGTTCCTCCGAGAGCACAGCACGGGCGCCCACGTGCTGTTTTTGGAGCGCTGGCTGCCCAGCTCCGTTCCGTCTGTTGGACTGAAGAGGAATGCTTTCAACATTTTCTGCATTTGTCTTTTTTACAAATGTCCATCAAATGTATTTAATACGTGTTTGTGTATGTTGGCCTGATGATTTTGCAGAGCACTCCTGATCTTTGCACAAGGCACCTCTGTATGTGTGCGGGTGTGTGGGAAAAGTCAGAAATTCAGTGGAGTCATTTAAAAATAGAAGGTGCATGACTATATGTGTATGAAGATCTTAGCATATGTAATAGTTTATGAGATTTTTCGTTTCTTTAGGAATCATTGTGTTGTGTTTTTATAATGAAAGCTTTCTTTGAAAAGAAACACCCTGAGAGGAAACAGTAAAGACAGTGGGAAGCCACACTTACCTTCAAAAGGCTGAGATTGCAGTGCGGGACCACAAGTGTTAAAATGCCATTGACTAAAATCTAGTTGCAGTTCCCTAACCCCTGATGGTTCTTTGGATCAAATGTAATAGTCTGATTTTTCTCTGTTATATAGGTTGATGGCATCCTAAAAACTGTGCTACGGGACGAAATAATTGCATGGCATAAAAAAACCCAGGAGGATACTTCCTCCCCACTCTCAGCGGCCGGGCAGCCCGAAAACATGGACAGCCAGCAGCTGGTCTCCCTGGTTCAGAAAGCCGTCACTGCCATCATGACTCGACTCCACAACCTCGCTCAGTTTGAGGGAGGAGAAAGCAAAGTCAACACTCTGGTGGCAGCTGCAAATAGCTTGGATAATCTGTGTCGGATGGATCCTGCCTGGCACCCCTGGCTGTAACTTGAAATTATCAATAGCTTTTTTTGCTGCTGTTCTTGGTGTGAGCCATACGTTGTGTTACGAAAATGTGAAAAAATCTTTCCAGACCATGGCTTACCCGTCACGCTGCGTTTTGTCAGTCTTTGTTTTAATTGTGTTTACAGTAATAGGACAATTTTACTGTTTTGAATTTCATGAGGGGACATTTCCTCCTGTTTAAAAAAGGTTGTTCAATATGCAACAACAGCTTTCGCAAATAGCTTGAAATGAAGAGCGGAAACTTAATGTACAGAAAAATCTTATTTTACAATGAGGACTATAAAATAGCACTGTTAGATTTAGGGTCTGCCATTCCTAATAGCCTGCAGTATATAATTTTTTTATACAATAGTAATTAATAAAAAAAGAAGACAGTATTCCCAGTTACTGAATTTTACTTTGTGAAATTTTATTTAATCACTGTCCCTTCATTATACGAAACTGAAGGCACAAATAAATAATCTTCCTTTAAGATTGCTTCAAATTTCCATGAGCAAAAGTTGGTTTGTACAGAAAATTTTGTACCAAATGTATAGAGGTGACTTTTTGTTAGGCACTGAGAAACTGATGATCAAATTGTGCTGGCTTTTCCTGGAGCACAAGCTATGTACAGTAAAAATGTAAAGCATTTAGGGTATTTGGTTTAGTTGTGGACAGTGTTGGGGGGGAGGAGTTTATAAAAAGGATGGAAAAAGTCATCCTTTGATACATGTATTTAGCTGTAATAGAGAAGAAAAGTAAAATCTTACAGAGTTCTCTTTTTTTTTTAATGTTTAAAATTACAATAGCTCCTTTAGAATGAATCCATTTCTTTGTAATTTAAGAAAAGATCAGTTTAATGTTTCACTTGTCTTTCTGTTGTGTTAGCGTTTTTATAAAACTTCGGTGTTGAGAATGTTAAATTTGTACAGAGTGATTTTTTTCAAAATAAATATTTTGTAAAACTCTCTATTGTATTCATTTTATTTAGAATGTTTTTAATGTAATACTGTGTCCTGGTTCCGGCAGGGGCAGGGTTAATATCTGGCCCAGCACAGGTATTCCACACCATGTGACGCCATTCCCAGTATTTAGGGGGAGCTAGCCGGGGAGGGGAGTTCCCAGTTTGGGAGCAGGCGGGGACGGTCCGGGTCCGGGTCCGGTCGGTGCGCGTCGGTACGGTACCCCTATTTATACATTCCTCTGTCAGTACTATTGTTGTTTTGTCAATTTTTTTTCTTTTTTTGTTCTGTTAAATTGCTTTTTATCTCAACCCACGAGTTTTTGCCTTTTTATTCCAATTTTCCCTCGCTGCTGCGAGGTTTGGGTGAGCGGCCGCGTGGTTCTTTGTGCCGGCTGAGGCCAAACCACGACATACTGTGGGCTGAATAGAAGAGACCAAAAGCAGATGCAATCTTTAATAAATGAAAGCAGCCTGTGTGTTCGAGGGCGATGACTGTCTTACTGAGACGTGGATGTGATGTTCCCGAGGGTAATTTATGAATTTGTACCTGCTCTTTACTCTTTGATTAGTAACAAGTACATCTAGTATTAGAAATCAAGATACCTTGCACTCCAATGCATTTTTCGCCCCCTTTGGATATAACTATAATATAGCAGAAAATATAAAACGCAGTTTTGAAAATTGAAATTAAGATATTATTGACTTGTAAATGAAAAGGAAAGCTTTACCCCTAGCTCTTGTAAATGAAAAGTAAATGTGCAATAATGAATTTATGGGAAAATGGCATGTTTTTTAGAGAAGAAGCTTGGAAAATAAACAGATGTTCCATTTCCATTGTAAAATGCAACACAATATTAAGGAACTGTGGTAAATTCAGCTTATTCTGTGTAGGCGTTGTAATAGTCTAATCCTAGAAGTTTCGGACTAAAAAGTGCGTAGGAACTGCCACTGCAGTTATGCATGGTATGTTTCTTAGACATTATTTCACTGAGGGGATTTCCCATGCAAGTTTCTTTTCAGTTCTTTCCAAGGGAGATGGACCAGAGCTTTTCCCAGCTGGATCGCCACTGCCTTTCCCATTACTTCACTGGAGGACACTGGCGAGAGCAAGGGGACTCTCACCAAGGGAGTCTCGGCTCTCCCAGGCGTCTGCCTGCTTCGCCTCCGCGTCCGCAAGAGCCCGCAGCGTTCAGCCCTCGGGAGCGTGGGACCACGGGAGGCGACTGGCTGACGCGGAGCCAGCGCTGGTCAGGTGGTGGATCCAGCCCTTCTGCTGAACGTCGTCCTCACGTGGAGCGAAGGATCGGCTGTGGGATTGGGCTGGGAGGAGGAGTCCCTTGCTTCTCACCAGGTACTTTTTGTTCTAGGTTACGGTTCCGCTTCCCGGGGTCGTGATTAAAGCGTGGCCCCTTTATTCCCACACTTGGTTTGTGTGCTCGTGTGTGGGAGAGAGGACAGACCGAGTCGTGCTGCGTGCCACCAGTGGATACCTGAGTGCTAAGGACTATATAAGGATTCAGAAAACATACCTTTTTTTGGCAAAGACTTGCTTTCTTATCAAAATCCTGTTGGCAAGAGGAATCTGAACTTTCTTATTACAAAACATAAAGCTTCCTGCATGTGTCACAACATATTCTCTATGCAGTCATTCACAAGAAAGCGTAGTGCTTGCATGACTTCAAATTGTTGGCTTTGTTTTTTTGAAGATTGTAACATTTGTAGCTGTGAAATATGGTGTGTGCTGCACCAGAGGAGTTGCACTGTCTTTTCTGTAATCATTTGCACATCAGATATGTCTGACTTGGAGAGGTGACAGTATTCCCTTAAAGGAAATCATCAAATTCAGCCACTTTTCTGTTCGCGATAGACATCACAATGGAAAAATGAGAATGTAAGTTAAGAGACAAACTTTGTTATTTTCAGATTTGTTAGATCTCTCTTGTTTATTCAAATATACTCCTAAATTGAAAACTTGGGATGTGCAGGAGCAGAGCTAATAGGGAACAGAGAGTTATTTCGGTGAGATTCCTGACAGTGTCAAGGTGCAAATGTTAATACTCAGTGCTGCTTTTTCATGAATCTATGCTATGAATTTACCTTATTTTGTGAGGCGGCTTACACAGGCGTAACCCAGAGGTTTACCACTGGCTCCAAGGAGGCAAATCCTGAAAGCTTTTCCTTGTACCTGAGCATTCTTCAGAGTCCGGAGGAAATCTGGCACGGCCGGTTTGGTCAGCAGCTTTCTCATAGCAGGGAAGTGGTTTGACGTAGTACAGAGTGTGAAGTTCCTGATTATCTTCAGGAACACGTGGCATGTATCTTAGCTGCATTTAATTTTTTATGATTGTAGATAACTGTTCCCTCTGTCTCATTAGTTCAGATATTTGCTCAATATGCATCTTGCTGAGCAGATACTTGAAAGTGAAATACATTAATTGTCAGTTCACTCTAAGTATTCCCTTTAAGGTTTCTTCCCTCAGATTAGATGTTACACAAAAAAAGCCCATGTTATTACTCCATAAAATCAAACGCTTGAGAATTAAGAGAGATCAAATTTAAATTGTCTCTGAAATTGTGTGCATGGGCATGATGCTACTCTTAAAATTCGTTCTGTTGTGGGTTTGGGTTTTTTCCCCCTGGGCAGATTTGGCTGGATCTTCATGAGGGTGACTAGTGACGAGTCCTGTGACAAGTGACACCAAAGTTGTGCCAGCCGTATTTCAAGTTTGTGTGAAATGCGTGGAGATGTTCGTGTCGGCAGGCTTTTGGGCACAACCTGTGTTGGTCTCAAGTGGCCTTTATGGTAGGTCGCTCGAGTGGCAGAAATGGTAGTCACTAAGAAGCAGATTTAGCATGAAAAACTAGACAAAAATGTGAGCTGTGGATTTTACACAGAGAATAAATAGTTGTCGGGTTTCTCAAATTATACTGTACCATTTCAGTCTCCTGATTTTTGTAATCATGTTCGGCTCCATCTTTATTAGATGCTGCTGCTGCAATTTCACCATTTATTATTACAGTCTCCTCTCAAAGTAGATTATCGGAATTAATTTCCTTAAGGGAATTATACTCCAAAACAAATTCATTTAACGTGAGTTGGGCGTTTGAGTCCACCCTCTGAAACCGGAGTGCCGCTTTCCTCCGCCGTCCCCGGGCTGCCATGGAGTGTCCGACACCGCGAGCGCAGCCAGAGATCAGTTCTTGCTGCAAGACGGTGACTCAAAGCGTTCAGCGGCAGACAATGAAGCTCTGTTTCCTAACGGCAGTGGAATAACGTTGCTTTTAAGGCTCCGATCTGTTTCAAATACGATGTATGAAATGTTCTTTTGTGGTGTAGAAACCTCTTCAGGGAGAAGAATTCACTCTCACAGGAGCTTTTAATCGGCTGAGCGCGGGTGCGGTGCAGGAGGGCGCGTGGGGCGCCGGGCGCCTCGGCGGCTGTTCGTGGCGGCCGTTCATGGTGGACGGGATGGGCCCTCGGTGGCCCCGGTGCTGCGGGCGCTGGCCGTACTGTGTGGGATTCTTCCGAGGGCGCACGGGATGCTGGAGCGCAGGGGGAGAAAGAGCCCGTGAGACTGTTAACGTGGAATTTCGTCTCTCGACGGCGGCCGTTCATTTGCGCTGCCGGCACCGCCGGGCCCGAGAGCTGCTCTCCCCGTCAGCCATGCTGCGGCCCCCCCGTTCCCCGCCCTCCCTTCCTCCAAGGCCTCTCGCCTTATCTCGCCCGGCCCCCCCGTCCCCCCTTCCCCACGGAAAAGCCCGCGCAGCTCCGAGGCGGCGCCCTGCGAGGGGCGGGATGGGGCGGGGAGGGCCNCGGCGGGGGGCGATGGCGGGCGGTGGCTGCCCGGAGGGGGCGGTGGCCGCGGCAGTGAGGAGGTGCGCAGCGGGAGAGGAGGCAGCGCGGGAGGCGCCATCGCGCGGTGCCCGAGGCCTTTCCCGAGGGGCCGCGGGGTCCGAGTGGAATCCCCGGGGACAGGCAGGGCCGTGGGGCCGGGAGCGGGGGCAGAGGAGGCAGGCGGAAGCTGAGCCTGGCGAAAGGGTAAGAATGGCGTTTCCCAAAGGGTTTGTTTCATTGTTTGGTTTTTTCCCCCGTCAATAACTGAGTCAGTAATTAAAGTTTTATGTGAATTGCCAGTAAATTAAATCGAGTGAAATTCCCCCAGTCCAGACCGTGACGACAGCAAGCAGCCTGGCAAGCGCTTTTAGCTGTGGTGACTGGCAGTCAGGGCTGTGGAGACCTTGGCATGGAAGCTCGTTAGGGGAGATTTTGGTACTACAGAAAGCAGTTACTATGTTTATGTTTCTCTGATAGGTGACGCTTCCCCCTCTGACTCTGTTGAGGCCCTACACGTGGTTAACATGGGCGGGGAAAATCTTTGCTGAGTGAGCTCTTGAACTTGGCCCGACCTTGCCTCGCCCAAAGTGGCATGTGCTGCAGCCGGGCAGCGTTTGGGGCGGTGGGCGACGTCCCGCTGTGTCCGCCCCGCCGAGGGCGCAGCAGTGGCTGGCGTGGGCGCTTCCTCCCGGCCCCTGCCATGCCAGGGTCGTCTTACAAATTTATGAGGGCAGAAGCCGTTTATTTCTTGGGTTCAGCAATGCAAACTGCTTTAGTACTTCGTGCGAATACATATCTTGCTGTTTAAATGGTGCTGATTGGATTTCTCAAAAGAAGACTCCAACTGTCCCGGAACTTGGCTGTGATAACAAAGTGGCAATAAAAGCCCTTTTCCAACCCACCCGATTCTTGTGCTCCTGAACACGGTACAATCATTTGTGGTATTTAGAAGCGATACTAGCTTGGGCTTTTAAAATTGGTGTGCCTGTGCCCTGGGACCAGGCCTCACTTGCTGCCTGCAGCCCGATTTTATTTTTTTAGGAAAGGGTATTTATTCAGGCTCTAAGATGCTGTCGGAATTGCACCTTAATCAATCAGCCACTACTTACCCTCAGTCCAGCCCCTGTGAACTGTTACAGTACCAGCTATATTAAAGAAGCTTTCTCGGTTTGTTATCTGGAAAAGGACAGAGACCTTTGCAGGCTCTTTGTTTCTCTTGATACTAACACATCAATTATTGTCTCTATCTGCTCCTTGCTGCTGTTTGTAAGACATTGGCATTAAAGAATCTATGCTGCTTATTCAGCAAGAGTTCTCATCAGCAGCAATTCATAAACCACTTTGCAGCGGGTCAGTATTGCTTAACCATCCCTTGAAGCAATACAAGCGGTGCAGAACTTTTAATTGAGGTCTGGTGGTGTCACTGAAATGTTACTTCATTGTGTAGTAGCTGTCCCTATTCCTTTCTGTAATAAAAACCCCAGCAATTATCAAGTGGATGAAGATGCCATATTAAAATTCTGTAAATTAGATGTGTGCGTTATTGTAAAGGCTATTTTAACATCTCATGCAGTAAACTCTATGCTATCCTTAATTTTTTATTTTTTTTTTTAGCTTGAGCATGCAAAGAGACCACTCTCTGTGAGGTTCTGTAGAAGACTGGGGGTCAGGACTTCAGGATTTCTTGCCTAACTGCAAGCGATGCACGCTCTCCAGTATGAAGTAAGTGGGGGAGAAAAAGATTTGATACTTTGGGGGGTGGTGGTGGGTGTTGTTAAACATACTTGCTTTGTAGTCCGTGGGTGAAAAATGCTGCCCTTAGTTAAAATGATCTTATGTTGCTGCTAAAGGTACTGCAGTCTGGGTGGTCCATGCTCAATTTTGTTGGGAGTAAATGACTTCTGACACGCTTTTGCGGAACAGCGTCCAAAGCTCTGTGATCTCCCATAGTCTGTGTACCCTCTTCTCCCTTTTACTACACGTGCTTTTGCAGAGACTGAATGTGTGGACATGCACAGATGTCACACAAGAGAAGGCAAGGTCCCCATAAAAAGGCGTGTGGGGTCAGATGAATTCGCCGTGCAGGCTGTGTAAGGTTTCTGGGTGTGTTGCTGGGTGCATCCTGTGTGAGATGCATTGTTCTTGCTTTAGCCTTTGGAAATTTCTGCAGAGAAAATAGGATTTTTTTAGTATGACGTGTAAACTCTTGGTGGTAGTGTTGAGTGGGTATATGGGATTCTAGCTTCCTGGAAAGCAGGTACTGCGTATTGCCTGCCGGCTGTGGTTGGAAACTGCAGAGGTTTTCTCTGTAGGCAAGAATGCATGGAGAAATGGATGAGTGATACCTTGGGAAAGGATCTGCCTGTTTCTCTATGCAGATAGCTCATCTTTAGTGCTGTCTGAACTCGGAATGTGAATGTTGCCCAGAATCAAGATCCTCCCCTAAGGAACCACACTTTCCTCCTGTGGTGCCACTTTCAGTTCAAGCTAGCTAAGAGCAGGGTGGCAGCTGGCACAGAGCTTCACTCGCACACAGAATCAGGGTTATGTGGCGAGTATCATAATTCAGGTGAACCAGACTAGTTTTAGAGAGGCCAGTCTGACAACAGGTGACTTAGACCCACTCTGCTGCAAAGGTGTAGTCGGAATTGTTGGGCTCGAGGGAAACCCTGATGGTCACTAGCCAGGGCACAGGCTGGGAAGTGTCAGGATCTGGTTTCTGTTCTCATTCTGCCACTGGCTCACTCTGTCATGTTGGCCAAGTTACTTCCCTCCTGTCTGCTTTTGACGTCCCTGTCACTCTTTTGCCTTTGCCATACAGAGAAGAGCTTGAACAGTGCTCGACACAATGGGAGGCCCAACAAGGAACATGTCTTTAAATGTCTTGCTTTATAAATAATACGTTGCCATTCAGCTATGGTTAGTTTCATCGCCCAGGAGTTAGATGCAGACGTAGAAAAGAAATGATGCCCCTTTTACTTTTAGCAGGATTCTTCCCATTTAATTTATACATGTTAGTTTAGGACTTTTGAGATAATTACACTTTTCCTGGAGTGCAAGACAACACAAACACACAAGTTAATTGTCTTAGTTGTGAAATTTTTCTGTCTGTATTTGTAGATTTGGTTAACAATTATATTCGTATTTTGCCTGAATCAATGGTAAGAACTGCACACTTAGTTTTGTATGATTCACCTCTGTACGTGCTTTTAATATTATTCAACAGTAGCAGGGATAAATGCTGTCGGTTGAAGCGGTAGGTTACAGAACATGAATCAGCGATAAAAATGTGCAAATGGACCTGACATCCGTGGTGTAGCTGAAATATTCTTTCATGATTGCTCTTGGGGATTTGCAGTATCTGTCCCCGCCATCTCTAATAGGTAGCTGTTCATGAATCAAATACAATTTCAGTCAAGAAGCAGCATGCCAGTGGGAGGAAGTGTATGAACATAAATTACATAATTATTATTCCGCTTGCTTTTATGCATTTAATCACAAAAGAGCAGAAGCCTGAAGATACAAAATAAACCTTAAAGGCATCATAATCCTAAACAACAGCAGCAACACACTAACACATGCCCCGTAAACTTTAAAAAGATGAATAAAAGAGTGACTGGGACACTTCTTATTTTCCTCTTTCACGATCGTGAGGCAATGACACTAAATTAGCTTGCCGTATTGCCTTACGCCAAGTCAACAATTCTCAAAGCAAAAGCTGCAGAGAACTGAAAGAGGAGGTATGTGGATGTGCCTCCTCTTTTTAGGGGATTAAAAAAGGGGATGGAATATATCTGCATTTTCTTAGGGGAGCTGTCATTGTGTGGTAGATATAACCTGATGCAGTGCTCTCTGCCTGAATTTACAAAGAGCCTGAAACAACAGATCTGAGGTGAGATGTGCTTCATCTTCTGTAACTGGTTGTTAACACCAAGATCAGTCATGGATTTTTTTTGAGATGCAGCATTGTAAACTCTGTCCCTGTTTATGAAAGAAGAGCACGAGTCATGCAGTCGAGTCCTGTCCTCCTGGGCAGTTTATCTAGGCTGTAGGTGTTGCCGTGAAGCAGATACATGGGTGTGTATTTGGGGTAATGAGTGTAGCAATAACGAAGGGCCAATAACAGTAAAATCTTATTTGCATTTCCCACAAGTGGAATGTGTCCCAGGGCTTGTTACAGGAGATGGGGCACGAGAAGGTTCCACAGCAATAGTGGAAATTTGTGCCTTCCTCAAGAGCAGCTCAGCTCAGCCTTCTTAGATTTGGAAACTATTCTAAACTCTGTCATGGCTGTGCACAAACTTGTTCCAACAGAGGAGCAGTGCTTTCACTAACAGACAATGCGGTATGCTCGTTATAGTTGCCTTTATTTCTAATACAGGATGGGCTACAGGAGTAATTATAGGTCATCGCATGGGATGCGCCTAGATCCCGTTGCATGGAAAACATCTGGTCATTTAGCTCAGAAAGTATTGTGGTGTCATAGAAATTGTCACGCTGGTCTTGTTGATGAGTACTCGTGCTCTGAACCTAGTTTACTGGCTCCCAGGGTTGATTCATTTCACTCAAGCTCTGTTCAGAAATGAGCTCCTGGACAACCTGAAGGAGGAATTTATTTTTGTAGTCAGTGAACAATCAGAATTGAATTCATCCGTCTCACCTACGCATGGATATCTCTAATCTTTTTCCTTTCAGGTGTATTTCTAAGACTTAGCCTGCCTTGAAGCCAAACACAGGAAACAGAACAGATGTTTAGCTGTGGAAGTGCAGAGATTTAGTGTGTCAATAGGTGTAGCAGAAAAGTGAGTCTTTGAAGGAAGTTAGAAGCAGTATCTCTTAGTCTAGAGCCACTAGCCTAGGTAAGGAGACATTCTGGGGTTTGTTTCCCAGTGACTTTTTGCTCTTCGAGCAGCGATTTTGACGGCATACTTGTTTTTCCCTGGGCTTCCAGACAACTGCCAGCCATAGCTAGCTGAACTGTCTCGTCGCCTGTGAACTGCGGCGTGTCTGGTTTGCCCTGAACAGCACAGTACGAGCTCCCTGAACCTCCTCCAGACCCGACAGCGATGTTAACGTTGTCAGCTGGAGGATCTGCCCGACCTAATTCAGCCTGACAGAGGGTAGGGCTTGCCGGCCCGGGCAGAGCCACGGGCGGGTTGGCCATAGTGCATTGAGGACGGAGCTGGTAGCACCCTGTGCCCCCCCTCCGAGACCCGTGGCTGCGCCCATGGCCATCACTTGCCTGCGGTGCCCCAGCGCAGCCCAGTGGGTGAGGTTCCCTGTGCGCCGCAGACCCCCCTGGGTCCCACTGCTGTCTCAGAAGGGCAGAGGATAAGCATACAGAAAGTTGATTTTAGCCATAGATTGCTGGTTAGGACTGCCTTTAAACCTCCTACAAACATGCACATTCAATAGGAATGCATTCCCATTATCTTTTCTGCAAGAAAGGTGCAGTTCTTGGGCAGAAGATAAAGGGCATGTTAATAAAGCTGGTTGAGGAGTTAACCTCACTGGAGAAAAAGACCGACGAATCTTATTTTTGTTACTTTAATTCTGTATACATCACAAACAAACAAGCCATAAAGGGAAAACCATTTATCAATGTAGTGTGTCAATGGTGTGGAGATTAAGGGCAGCTGAATTCTGGCACAGGCACAAAATGTTGGATGAAGTGCTCCTATACAATTTAATCCTTTAATCCATGCAGTAAATAAATGTTTTTGATGTGAAACACAATCACTTTGATTACAGCAGCAGAGGGGAATATTTTTTTCTTCTGCTGCGTTATGGAGGATAACTAGGAAAAAGACTGATGGAGGTTTGACAGAACGAGCCTAATAAATGTCCTCTCTTCCTGTCCTTTAGACAAACTAATCTTTGGATAAGGGCACTGTTATTAGCAGAACACACCATGGCTCAATTTCTTATCACCGATTGCTTGGATATCGTAAGTATTCTTCCAGAAGAGTTTTGTTATTGGTGTGGGATAACGTAGTATTTTTCTGAAGTTCTGCTCTTCAAAGTGGTCTGTGAATGTCCAGTTGATAAGTTTAAGGTCGTGATCCTGTACCTTCCAGTGCTTGTCTCAGTCAGGCTTCAGCTGTGTCACCACAGCACCACCCTGTCCTGTATGGTCAGAGTTCCCTCACTCCAGATGTTGGTGGTACGTGTTAAAATATTTGGGAATAAAGTTCTACCACACAAGGTAAAACCAGGCCAAAATGTCAGCAGAAACTGGTGAGAAATACAGAGCCATCAACATCAACTCCAGGGAGACAAGTGGTGGGTTAAAAGTGAAGGAGAACTTAGGCAGCATGGATTATAATAATCTAGTTAAATTAATTGAGGTCTAAATGGGGCAGGCCTTTGAACATCTGAGCAAATACTGGCAGGATTTAGGGGCTGTTGAGTTTGGTTTGTCCTTCAGCATTACCTCTTGGTGTCTCTGGTTTGTGTTTGCAGTGTGGCTCCTTGGGAACTTCTGATTTTAGTTACCCCTTATTAATTACAGTCATGCAGTTCTGAAGTCTCATGTTTATTCTTGATATGTTTTGGCCTATTTTATTAGAAAGGCTTTTGGGCCCCTTAAAACAGATTTTTTTTGTCTAATGTCTGTGCCTGATTTTGTTCTTTTCTTCGTTTTGCACCCCAAACCTGTTGTCCTTTTCCAAAGTTTGGAAAACATTATCCCGAATCATATGTGGATCCAGCCTTTGTTGAAGCTTATTTAAATTTGAAGTTGTTTGTAGTATTCTTTTTCTTGAAATATGGTAGAGCAGATTATTTTCATTTATTTTTCTTTAAAGAAAAAAAGGTTGTGGATCCAATTTTATTTTTGACATAGTCATTAATTATACTTTAATTTTTGCATTACTGGTCCTTTGTGATGTCTCAGATATTTTTAAGTGTAGAGCTGAAGCTCTTTGTAAAAGAACTGTCGTTTTCTGTATTAACGTACTGCCCACCACAATGCGGGTTTTATTCATCCCTTCACTGTGCTATCCCAATATAAGGAGTAAAGGGATGATGCACTTTCCTCAGAAATCCAGAGGGGCTTTTTAGTAAAATTTGTTGTTGTTGTTAAAATGTAGCGGTTTAAGTCTGATTTTTCCATCCTACAAGCTATAAATCATACCTGTTTACAGATATGTGTAGAATTCCGTGGACTAATGATTTGAAAGTGCTATCACATGAAAACAATGGTGTCGCACAATAGTTGACTCCCTTGGGAAATTGCATAGCTATCTCAGTACTCAGGAGGTTTAAAGCTGTCAGTGCTTGGTAAAGATGAGTAATAGCAATCCTAGGTGTTCTCAGCCTTGAGTTCTAAAATTGTTTTCAACTCTCAATGCAAATGTCCCTTTCAAGGTGAGAAATGTCACACCAGAAAGGCTGAGAAGTTTCCAGGCAATTACACTGGTGAATAAGTGCGTGTGGATTCTTGATAAGTTCTAAATAAGCTCTTTTTAAATAAATAATAATAGTGAAAAAGACAAGAGCCTCTCATAATTTATATATGGGTGGACTGGACTTGAGAAAATAAGGTATTGAATAAATCTGTAAGGCTATTTACTGATTGTTGAAATCTATAAATGATTTATTTATCACTTTTCTACTAAGCTTGCCACTACAGCTCCAGCTCTGCAAAGGCTATCGGCTCTTATGTAATGACTGGAGCTAATCTCAGGCAGTGACACGCAAAGCCCCAGCTCTGATTTTAAACTGCAAACCAATAAAATATGCAGTAGACCAGGCACAGATTATCTCTTGTTAATTTGAAAGAATATGTAAGCAGCAAATGAGAGCATACATAAGCAGCAAACATGATGCCGCCTATGGCGCGCTCTGCTGTAGACAACGTGAGGTCTTACACAATACTTTTTGTGACGTTCATGTTGTGGCAGGAATTTGGCTACCTGTTCAACTGATGGAAAAAGCCAACTATTGTCTTCTTCTGGCAGTTTTAGGAGATTGAAAGACAGAGACACAGAAAGAGGATTGCTACAGCTGTCACTACTACTGAGCAAATAAAGGTTAGTATTTCAGAGGAAAGAGAGGACTTTGGTTAATGTATGTTGTGATTTTCATGCTTTTCTATTGACATGATAGTTGGTTGACAGCCACCCAAATGGCAACATCTACATTTTCAACACAACTAAGATTTAATTATCCTGTTGCCCCTGTAATACGGCCCCTGTGTAATGCTTGAAAGCAGGAGGAATTTGGGTCAGATGTTACAAGTTCTTGGTCAACCAGTTGGTTTCTGTGAGAGCGGGATTTGAACTGCCCACAGTCTGAGGAACAGCCGAGCTTGGTCTTCGGTTGCAAATAGAGCAACGATTTAAACGCTGGCCCTGCTACTGTGTCACTCAGTAGTGTTGGACTTACCTTCATCTGGGTGGTTGTTCCCCTCGATCTTCCCACTCCTCCGCTCGTGGTCTCTTGTCGCGGCATGTGAACAGGCTCAGGGTAGATTCCCCGCTGCGGCAGCTCAGCTTCTCTGCACTTCTCACGCGTGATGCGCTGAGACCAGTCAGCTGCCGGGGCTGTGCACATCGCTGGGAATGTGTCGGGGGACTGTGAAACGGGGCAGCTAAAGCCTCTGTATCCTCCCCGCTCCCTCTGTGTCCTTGGCCGGGAAGCAGAGTGCATCTGGGATGATGCGGTAGTGCTGGATGAATTAGACTTCAGGGCAGCGTGGCCACCTGCAGCGAGACCTGCCCTCGTGGTGCTGGAAGGGGCTGAACACGGTGTCCAGCTCTGGACACCACACCCGTGACCCACTGCCCTGTTTGGCTGCAGGGGTGGCGCAGAGCTGCTGCGAGGGCCTGTTAAGTTGGTCCCGTACTAAGCTGGGGGCGCACTGCCGACTGAAAAGAGAACAGGTCTTTTGAGACAAATACGATTTTTCCAAAAATAAGCTGTAAGATTTCAGTGTGAGAAAACAAAAATCCTACTATATGACAAAATAAACGTGTTTCTTTGAAACTATTATTTGTTGTCACTTTGAAAAATGCCTTAAATTCTGTTTAGCAAATTCCTTTGCGCAAAAGAACATTTTTATTACTCCAACAATTATTATTATTTAATATGAATTTGAATTTTAAATAACCCATTTCCAAAGAAATATGTAAACTTGATTGCAATTCTTTTCCCCATCATTATCCTTTAGGGAAATAGTATATAGTGTGCCTGGAGAAACTGCCAGTTATGCTGTGGAAGGAAAGGGATATCTTTAGATGGTGTATATAAATGGCAGAAATAAATCTGGTGCCATTTGGTATCAGGCATAGGTTTGTAAGCTAAATGGGAAGAGTAGATATTTTTTTAACATTGTAAGTCTCTGAAGTATAGCAGGTAAAAGAGCTGAAAATAAAAATTTAAAGCAACTTCTCTTTAGGCAAAAAGAGCCAAAGAAGAATTAAAGCAGGTAAAGGAAGTACATCAATGGATAGCTGGAGGAAACTGGCAAAGATATGAAGCCCTACAACTGTTTTTATCTACTGCTTTATGGCTGTGATCTGGAAAAATGCTTACACACATGTATAACATGGAAACAATTCCATTGCTTTCAGTGAGTTAGGAACAAATGGGGCAGCCATATGTGAGTACGTTTTCAAGCTTAGAGCTATCAGCCTCTCACTCGTTGTGCCTGTTCAAAGCATCCACTGAAGTCAGTGGGAATTTGGGCCAGTTGGGGATTTCATCTGAAATTCATTTGGAGCAGTCTCATAGCAGAGCTTGTATTTCCTTTCAGGATGTGAGTCATAAAAAAAGAAAAAAGTAGGCAGCCCTGTCTCCCCTCCACATGGCCTGTTCAAGACAAAAGGTGTTGTGACTGCTGCCCACGGAGGCTGGCATCAGGCAGAGCGTGGCTCGGCCTGGAGACGGTTCTGCTCCCGGCCGTGCGGCCTCGAGCAGCTGAGGGCTGCAGCAGCCTGCGGCGCCCGCTGGGGCAGAGCCAGGAGAACAGCGCCAGGCAGGCTCGTGCTAATGCCAGCGACGTCTGCCCAGGGCAGGCCGAATCTCTTCTCGAAAGATTAAATTTGGGGTTCCTGACCACATGGTGAGTGTCACGAGTGGGCTGATGCTAGTTTAGAAACTCGTAGTCCTGTATCTTCCCTGCCTGGAGTGAGCACACTTTCCCCACCTTGTGTTTACCCGCCAACCGCCCTCCGCTCTGTCCCAAATGTGGCTGGGGACGGACGAGCCCTGGGTAAGCTTGGCACGGTGGGGAGTTTGAAACACTGGGCTAAATCTGGCCACTTGCTAAATGGCTTGTAATTCAGTTGAAAAGAATGAATGTGGTGATGTCTGAGTATCTCTAGGTTTCCCTGATCTAGTCCTGAAAATTGTAATTATGATTTCAGTTCTGACTCTTAGCTGTAAGGACCAGTGGTGTGTATAAAGCTGCAGACTGTTTCCATTGGGACTTATCCACAGACTGAGATTAGTCTTTTTCTTGGAAGCCTCTCCTCTTTGACTGTAAGAAACAAAACAGTGTAATTTTTTTTTCCCCAGAGGATTAATTTTCCATTACATATTGACATACACTTGAAAAGCAGCACCTACCATACAAACATCATTCCTTACCTACCAATTACCTTGAGCCATTTAGTTGAAAGCCCCCATTATACGCTCTTGCCATGACTAGATCGACACCGTGCATCTATGAAACAGTCTATTGATATGGACGTCATTAGATTTTTATCAGTTTCAGCTAGGTGTAACTGTTTCATTATAATTGACCTGGATTAGTTTCTACATGTCTCCCTCATTAAAACGTATAGCACCTGTGCTAATGGGTTTTGTTTCTATCAAGATATAATGAGGACTGGCGTATCTGCATATTCTCCAAGCGCACCAAGAACAGAGACAAATACTCCATTTTATTACCATCTGACAGAGACATAATGATTGCTGAGAAACTCATTACCATCATATTATGCAATGATTTAACTTGAAAACCTTGCCGTGCTGCAGCCTGGCAGTGGCAGAGCTCTTCGAAATGCATGGGTTTTTGTTTGAATAGTGTGAGCTGAGCCGATTCCCTTCTCCCCATGTGCTGTACACAGTCTATTTGCTTTGCAGATTTCCGACTGATTTTGAGTGTATTTCATTACTGTGCTATGTAATTAAGGGATATCACTGAAAGATGGTTAGAAAAACACACGTGATGAAACTACAGGTAGTGCAGGAAGCTTGTACAAAAGGGAGAACTTAAAAAATATTTCTCTCTCTCTCAACTCTCCCTCATGTGCACACACCTGTAACACTGTGGTTTATAGATAAGGCGTCCTGGTGCCTCCTCTTTGGAGGCAGCTGGTGAAAGAGTTCTTGCTGCTCTTGGTCAGCTTTTATTTAGCTTTGCAGATATAGACAGGTACTTACAGATAAAAGCTTTTCAGGTCTAATTTTTGTCTTCATCGTCTGTGCAACTTACCCTGTTCCAAACGCTGCTGCTGAGCTGGTTTCTTCAGAGCTCAGTTTAGTGCAGAAGACCATGACAGGGAATGTCACTGAGCACAGTTTATCACCTGAACACAAAACCCCTCCGTAATGCAGAATAACACAGTTCCTCTGGCAAATGCTGGCTGCGGTCTCTCTGCCTCCGTGCTAGACAGGGGAGAGGGGGTGTACGGAGAAGTTATCTCTGTCTCCTGAGCTAGGAGGCCCTTCAATGTACTAAATATCTCTACGGGAGCCAGGAATGGCAGTTCTGACCCCTTCCGCCCTCTTTGACAAATGCTCCTCGGGCTTTCACTTTTCATGGCACATGACGGGGTGGGTGCTTTAGAGAGAGACCCTGCTGCTCTTCCTTCCATTGAGCACTAATACTGCTGTAAGTAGCCAAAATGATTGTACTCTCACAAGTGCTCATTAGCTTCAATTAAATGTTTTATTGTTTCCATGCAGTTTCTGGAGAGAAACATCTATATTGCAAATTACTCACTAATTAACAATATTGGTAACAGTACTAGTATAGAGAGGAAGACAGAACTTAGTTCTGTCCTAGCCAGAATAGATACTCCTAGTGCAGGAATCATGGAAGCAGTGATCAGAAAGACAAGTACATTATTCTGGAAGCAGTTCCCATTTCTCCTTTCCATGTCTAGAATTTACAATGTTGAAATGTGTTAAAAATTAATTCTTTTATATGTGTATGTACACACAAATATACACTTTTCAATGGGGGGATGGTGAGAGGGTTTTGCAATTTCGTAAACTTTTTGAAGTTCAGAAATCGTGTTAACATTTTAAATTTCAAACATGGAGCAGCTCTAACCAAAAAGCCAGGCTGGGTTCGTGTTTGGGGTAGCACTGACGTTTGAAATCTCTGGACAGCTACTTCAGCAATTTTGATCCCTTCGAAAATTATTTGTTCTTTTACATAATTTCAGTTATTAAAGCAACATACAGATGTAATTTGTTTGGTAAGCGAGAGGAGCAGTGACTCAGGTAGCAATCTAACTTTAACCGTTTAATTTCAGTACTATAAAGTCAGTGGATAGAGGTTAATTCCAGGTTGACCTTTAAAGGAAACAACCTGTTTCCTGTGCTGATAGAGACTAAATATGGATGCCTAAAATGAGACAGTACTTTGTGTTCAGCAAGAAAAATGATGGGGATGTTTCATAAACCCTCTGTTTTCATCTAATCGGCAATAAGAACCTTGCAATACAATGGTTTTCAAGACTTAGTTCAATCCGGAGCTTGTTTGCCTGTGTCTTAGTATCTGGAAAGGAAGGGGATGGGGAGACTTCTCGTTTTGTCTCTGTTATGAGCACTGGTGAGCAGGTTAACAGATTCAAATGCCTGCTGAAAAAGATAATGCGAAATTGATAAAATAGGCTGTATGTACCTGAAAATAGATGGAAAGCTTTCTCCATATTCAGTGTTTGATCATGTAAGTAATTTAGCTGTGTTGTGTCATAGAATTATAAACACAGGATTTCACCTGGGAGCGCTTCTGTCGGTTTATAGAGCAGGTTTCCCAGTTGGAAAATGAACCATATGGTGCATATGTCAAACCGAGGGAAGGGGGTAAGCCTCTCCATACATAGAGTTAACAGATTGACTCTTAATTAAGATCAGATGGTGCCTACCATTAATCAGATACCCAGGCAATCTATTTATAGTTGTCTTGATCTTGGATGTGAAGTTGTTGTATGAACAAATTTCTCCATTCACCCAAAATCAATGGAGTTTCACTGACGTGAACGAATGTTGAACACGACCCTTAGTGTGTGTTGGGGGAGTTCTTGTGAGCGGCGATGAGAACCTACCTGGACAAGCCATCTGTCTGCTGCTCACCTGGCTGGGAGGTGGTCGTTCTTGCAGGAAGCCACCACGCGGAGCAGCAAGGAACTAGGACTTGTTTGTAGAGGGCAGAAAGGCTGTGATCCCGTAGCTTCTTCACCTGCCTGCTGTTTCTGTCTAGCTCTTTGCTTTTCACCATGCTTTCAGACTCTAGAAGGCACCAAGGCATTTCAGTCTGTTGCAAAAAGCTTATTTGCTCTCAGAAATATTAGATTATTTAAAAATAAAAAGGTGGTGTGTATAAACCAAAGAGATCAAAAAGTCCTTGGTCGTCTCCAGATGCCATCAGCCCAGGCAGTACGAGAGGGAGAGCCAAGAGGTGTCTCTCGCCTCTTAAAGAGGTCCTTTGTAATACAGTTTGCACAGCCCTGTGCAGCGTGAAGTTGTACCACCCCGTGGTGATTGCTTCTGGTAAGTTTTGTTTTTGTATTGGTAGTTGTGTTTGTTTTGGGCAGATGTTTTGCTGTAATTCCATTTGAGAGGGATCTTTCTCTTAAAAGCATTGCATGTGTCTGGATACTAGTAAGTTTATGCTCTCTAGTTCTACATATTGGAGTCATTGAAAAAGGGTCATTTAAGTCCATCAGAAGTTTGTTTACTGTGTAATTATGAAATGCAAAAGATAGCACTCAAAATGACAGTCAGGGTGCTGACTTTGGGAAACCTGTCTTTGGAAACAAGAGTTGTGTTCATTCTTGGGTTTCCTGGCTTGGAAGACCAGTATGTTTTAATGTTGTAAAAAGGAAAAAACCCAAACATCCACATGATAGAGAAAACCAGTGACAATAACTACAGCTGTGCAAACCTTAGAAGGATGAGAATTGCTGTTTCCGCAGCACAGGTTTGTGTTTGCAGGGTACCAAAAGGAGCCTGTTGTTCGCGTTTGGTTGGGTTGTCTTTCTCCTGGAGCTGTAAGCGAAGCAGGAGGTCACTCTGTAGTGAGCAGTATGTGTGCTGTGGCAATGGGATATGGGAGAAACCAGTTTGTGGTTATCCTGTACGAATAAATTCTGGGGAGAATTCTTTTACGTCTATAAGCTTGGTAGGTGATTCTTTCCAGTAGACAAAACCAATTTTTTTCTCCTCTGTAAAACAGGGAGAGGTTTTCTGAGTAGGGTTGTACGGCGTTTAACGCTGTACTGTACCTACGGGTACCTCGGTGGCTGTGTCTGGCGGGCCAAGGGGGGGCTCAGTGGCAGGGGTCACCCTCCAGGTGACGGGACGGCAGCGCTGCTGGCAGCGCGCAGCGGGTGCTGGCGGGGGCGCCCGCAGCGCTGAGGCTGGGGGTGCCTCGGGTGCTGCCCCGGCCCCCCGGGTGCAGAGCAGACACACGTCCTGCGCTGGTGGCTCCCCTGGGTCAACACGCACCGTAACACAGCGGCGGCTTCTGGTTTGCCAAGTTTTCGTTGACTTTTAATTTGGGTGAGTTTCGGTTTGCTCCAGAGGAATGTTTTATATGAGTCAGTTGGAAACTGTATTCTTGAATCTGCTGAAGCGAAGGCCTGGACCTGCTGTGAAATATGAGCCTCATTCCAAGCCCTCTCCAGGTCTTGGAAGTACTTCCATTGATTGCAGCAAGCTTGGATCTATTCTTACTTCTGTGAAAATTCTGTACTAAATGAAGCTGCTTTAGGTCGTTGGGAATGAAGGATAGCAGCTGTAGGTAGAGTCTTATTACTGCGGTGCCAGTAATGTCCAACTGTATTAGGGCTGGTACAAGGTGTCCACGGCAAATGGCTCTTTTTGTGAGGGAGAGATGGTTTCAGAGTTCCATAAGAATTTTTTTGCTTTTTCACTCCTGGTTTGTACTGATTTCTCTTAGGCTTTTTTTGTTCTTTTTTCCCCCATTGGTGTTCAGTCACCCCGGGAGCCAGTAGCTCATTAGAACCTTGCTGGATTCCAAAGTTTAGCTTCTAACCTGGGTAATTTATTTACACCATCAGCATCTTGTGTAATAGACTTTATCATGTAGCAGTCTCAGACTGTGTCAGCCTTTTATATATAAGAGAGTGTGTGCGGTAAGCAGCGCTCAGTAAAATACTGTGTCTGTACCATGTAACTAGACTGTACTTCCAACTTCCCCTTAGTTGATAAAATGCTTTTAATGCACCTAAAATTAAATGTTTCCCCTAGTACATTTTTGCTGTTTGGTAAACACCTTCTTCAGATATCTAAGTGAATCTAAAACTTACGTAGCTTTTTCTGTCCACTCTTTAATTTTTACATTTTTTAGCAGTGATGCTCAAAAGCTCAGCAGGTACAGCTCAGAAATGCTTGATAGCTAATTGCTGCTATTTGCTAACAGCAGCAATTAGCTAATTGCAGGACCATCAGAGGGGCAAAAAGGTATACGGTTTTGAGATACTGAGCACAGAAACATTGGTTTTTAGCAAGCCTTCTATCAAGATTTCAGGAGTTGCACGATTTGGAAAAGCTCTTTCTCTCTTGCCTTTCCTCTCCCTTCTCTTCTCTCGCTAGGACTTGTGAAGAGGGACAAGTTGAAAAACTTACATTCTCTTCCATTTAACCACAGCGTGGTACAGCAGGTGATGGTGCTGGGGATGCTGTCGGCGTGCCTTGGCTCTCACAGAGCAAAATCAACTCAAACAGTCTTGGACCTCCTCAATCCTCTTCGTCTCTGTTGAGACAGGTGCCAGTTAATGCCAGCAGCAGCGGGTGGCTCTGATGTGGAGTCTTCTGAACGAGGAACGGCAACGAAACTGCCAGCTCAGTTTATAGGTGTTTCTAGGCAGACTTTCACAAGTGTCCATTTGTCATCGCTGCTGTCTGGGATTTGGGTCAGAAAATCTCCATGTCTTTTTGCTAGTCCTCTTAGAGACTTGATCATCAAACTATGCATTTTAATGTCTAAATCTAAGAAATAATGGTGAAATAAAATGTTGGGCATCGAACTGTAAGCTATAGCCAGTCTCCCTGGAACAGGGCTGATTTTTCTGGGTTTTGGTTGGGGTTTTTTTGTTGTTGGGTTTTGGTTTGTTTTGTAAGTGTAAACAATGTTGTGCTCTCCACAACTGGATTTTATTTTGTCTGTTACTTTCCAGTTGTTTGTCTGCATTTTTAAAGGCAGGGTGCACTCAGGTCATATTTTTCCTTCCCTTTCCTTAGGCTTATTTTAGATCTTTGACAATATACAAAATATTGTCAGGCAAATTAGCAACTGTATGAATTGTCATCGCTGCTTTAATTCTGTCAAAAAACAAAGCATAAGGTTTTCCAGGCACTAAGTTACCTTTTTTTTATTATAACGTTTATCCTTAATTTGAATATTATAACAATATACTAGATAAAATGCCCAGGTATATTTGCATATGTATAAAAGGACTTTTTGACAACAAAAATCTTAATAACTGAAATGAAAAACCAGCAAATGATTACTTTTTTCTTAGAAGCAATTAAAGATAAATGAAGCTGACTTAACTGACCTGTTTACTCTGGCCGTTTTGCTGGTAAATATATTACGTTCTGAGTTTTCTAAAGCAACTAACCAGGGAACAAATTGGAGTGGTTTGCTTTGGTTATATCATGTCATTCAGATTCCAGAGATGCTGTAGGCACCTGTAAAGCAGCATTAAAGAAACCAGTTACGTTATTTATAGGCATCATACGATCCTTGCCCAGGCTCCTTAGTCCCGTTATGTGCAGGTTGTTTTCAGTGGTGCACTCTCCCTTCTTTACTGAGACTGGAGAACTTGGTATTTTGATTCCTGCCTGGTCTGCCCAGTTTGAGAAACTAACCTTACCATACCAATTAGGATGAGAAACATCTTTCCCTAGCATACACCCCTGGAGATTCCTGATGGCCATCTGGATGAAGCCCAGGCGCTTGTAGTGGTTGCCTGTGGTGAAAGTCCAACTGCTTTTGTGCGTAAGTGACCTCTGGGCATGGATGGAGTGTGTTTGCATGGATCCAATTGTGGGATCAAAGCCCTCGTTAGCTCTGCTCAGGCTTTTGTTGGAAGCTGATCTCTCATTTGCACAGATCCCTGCTTTACCCCCGTGGAAGCGCAGCCAATCACAGGAATTTGCAAAGAGGCTGAGCAGAGAGGCTGTGACCAGCGCATGAATTCCTGCGCTTGTGCCACGCGTGGTAGGAACTTTGCAGCCCACCCAGCCCTGCATACATGTGTAGAAACAAAGCTAAAAGTTTTTTGCTGATCCTAATTAAAGAATGATCCTTATATATATAGTGCCTTCCTTCTCATCATCACTTTCTGGTCCTGATTTCACCATAGGGTTTCCACCGTTCAAGAACCTGCGTATTTCAGAACAGCTTTCAGTGAATAACTCTTGCACCAATTCAGTGGGGTAACCGTCAGGACAGAGGGGTTTTGCCCAAGAGCTAGCATTTCTGTAACGATGCCATTAATTGTCTAAATCATAGTAAGCGTAGTTTCACATGTGCTTTGAGCCAGCATAAGCAGAAATTACTGCCAAGAGCAGCAGTTCAACTCTCCCTATGCCCCTGGCTACTTTTCCCAATCCAGAATTGCCCTCTTTGGTGGACTACATTGTTTTTGTTCAGATAAGTTCCCTGCTCCACTTCCCCACATGGCCACGCAGATACTTGTCAGGAAGGAGTGGAGCTGGGAACAAACAACTGGAACCTGGGGGGAGGGCAGGACTGCCTCTTCTGGTGCCTGTCCTAGCTTAAGGCAGCTTAAAGTGAATGTGAAACTCCTGCCTCACATAAAATAATGTTATTTTATATCCTGCTCCTTTAGTTCTTCACAGGGTTCCCACTTCAAAGTGCCTGTGCTGTGGTTAGAAGAGCTGCAGTGAGAGAATATTTGTTATGTGTTAGAAGACAGGCTCGGTTAATTAGAATCTGGAAAAGAGCTGGATCTTCTCTCTCAAGTCAAGAAACCTAGAGTTTATTGCAGGGGCAGAGTGGGGGAGTGGTTCTGGAGGCATTTTAAAAATCCATCGGTGGGAGGCATGGATTCTCCTGGTCTGTTTGCTTTCTTTCCCCTAGCAGGTTTGTTGGCTGGTCAGCCCTCGGACTCTGTAGCAGCCAGTGCAAATTTTAGTTGATTTTGAGTTGCTCTATGTTATACATGGCTGTTTCTTCTCTGCCCTTGGATTTGAGAGAAAGCAGGAAGATGGCATCAGGCCACCTCAGCTACCTGTCTTAGCTGACCGTGCGTTTGCTGCCCCGTGGAGCACTGAAACACCATCTGCTTCCAGCGCTGGGATCCCTGCCGGCTGGAGAGACGGGAGGGCACCGGCCAGGCTGAGGGGGCTGCCCCGTGAGCTGGGATCGCGAGGGGGATCTTCTTGGTTTGCCCGGTTGTGCTTGCTGCATGGTTAACTCTGTGAAGGGACCTACTCATTCTTATGCAGGGCCATCTTTACTCAGTCTCACCAGTAACGTCACTGCAACTCAGATTTAAGTGGCCAATTTTTTAAAAGCTGCTACAGTCTTTAGGCTCCTAATGACTCCTAAAACATGAAGTGAATTCCTATTCACTGAGACTGAAACAAAAATAAAAGAAGAGAGCTCAGTGCTTTCCTACTGTCTGTTTTTCTTGCCTTTTCATGGGTGAATTATTATAAAGGAAGCTATGTATCCATGGAGACGTGCATTATTATAATGATAACTGGAAGGGGCTTCCTGTTGAGGAAATAATAAGTGTATGCTGGGTTGAATAAACTCCAGGAGAGAAAATGCTCTCCTTCTGCCTGTCCCAGCATGGCGCCCCTTCGCAGGAGCCCTGACGACTTCTACGTGGAGCGCGAGGGAGCTGCTTCTCACAGCAGCCGTCTCCGGCTGTGCTGGGGGCGCCACGCGGGAACCCACGCAGGAGGTAATAGAGCTGGGAAATGCATTTGCCTCCCTCGAGGTCCCATCTGCTGCCACCTCTCCAGCGGGAACCCTCCAGCGCCGAAGCGGGTGCAGTGTTCCAGCAGCGGGGAAGGCTCCGTTTGCCGTGGGAAGGCTGCTGGCCGCTACGGGAGGGAAATGGCTCTCAAGGGAGAACTCGGGGAGTTTAAGAGAAGCAGAGCTTCCAGAATCGCAACCACTGAAGCGCTTTTCTCCATTAAGGAGTGTTTTAGAGGAAAGACTGAGAGGGAAACCTTAGAGGGCTCCTCTGTTTTGGTAACTCCTGCAGCAATAGGCAGCCTGGCCCTCAGTCCCCCGAGCCGATGGCATGAGGCCTGTGAACGGGGATGCTGGTATTCAGGGCAGGAAGGGCAACCACCTGAAAACTGCTTGGCTGAAGTCTTCCTCCTTTCTACATGCGTTCCCTTCTCCTGTGCTCCTTTTGGAGAGTTATGGTCGTTTGCTGAAGAGTATTTGTCCAGGCTTGTAGCGGGTTTTTTAGATTTTAAGTAAGCTGGGGAAACAGATCTGTTCCAGCAGGGAGAGCTGGGAACCATGTGGAGTGTCTGGCTGATTGAAAAAAAGAAAACAAAATTACAATAATTAAAGGAAATCACTGACCTTGGATTAAATGTTGCTGTCAGCTGCTCAGACCGTGGAGCTTTGCATAGCTGTGGGACGATTATGCAGATCAAATGCACAACCAACCAGAAAATAGGAATTCTGTTTTGTGGAAAGCTAGAACCGCGCAACAGTACCACGGCAGCAGCTCTGCACCCAGGGTGGCCGGGGCAGGACTCCTCCGCTCTGTATCAATAAGCCACACACACACAGGCCAATCAAAATTCTCCCTCGTTCAAAATCCTTTTATTCCAGCTAAAAAAATTTCATGGTTAATCATTATCATCTTGTTCCCTTGCTAGGTAATTAGTATTGCATTGTTGCCTTGTGCCTTTCCCTATGTTCCCTTCATGTTAGAGAAGTTTAATTGACATTAAAAGAAGAGGAAATTAAAGGGATTTTAATCAGTTGGTCTGTCCTATCTGTTTTAAAAAGAAAAGCTGGAGTAATAGAAAAATAGGCTGGTGTCTGTGCTCTCTTATCATCCATTTTGCCATTCATTACTGAATTGATTAGAATGTCTGCTTTGCATATTTAATCATATAACTGATTAAAATACTGCTGGGGTTTCTTTCTGTTAGTGAGTCTATAGGCAATGCTATAGGTGGTCAATAGGCTTTTGCCCAACTTATCTCAACTTTTTTTAATTTTCACTCAGAAAGCAACACTGTGAGTGAAAAACGGACACTTACTGCAGCGTTCTGGGAACGTCCATTGATATCTACAGCCAGACTTCATCTCATAAAGAGCTAAGTAAGAAAATAATTTTCTTCTCTATGAGAACTCCTTAAGTGTATAACATGAGGGTTTGCTTGAAGTTGTTTACTTAGAGATTTTCTGAATGAAGACTTTGCTGCATTAAGCTTGCAGAATCTACAAATGTGTCTTAGTTATAAAATGGTTAGTAAACTTACACCGAAGGCAGCAAGAGAGCAGTATAGGTCACAAAAAAGCATATTTTCAACTATAGTAAATATTCAAAGCCTGAGAAAATTTTAAAACAATCTAAATAAGAAGTCCTTTCTGGAATTTAGCCTAACAAATAAAATCAGTTTAATATACTTTAATGACCTGGGTGAAAAGAAAAAAAAATTGGTTTCATTTTTCTTAACCAAAGATGTAGAAAACCTCTTACTGTTTTTCGGTGTTTCTTATAGTGAAGAGCAAATGTGGATTTTAAATGTAGTGTTTATTAGGCTCTCTTCTGGAATTTGCTACAACAGAGAGAATCAGTCAATGTTATATAAACAGCCATGGAGAAATTTACTAGAAGAATAGGACTTTTGCAGCTTACTGCCTGCTGTTCAGAGGTGAACACAAACAGGCTTCTACAAGGCAATTAATACAAAGCAAATTGTTAGGGACCTCAGGCTGTACACTCTGGAACACGCAGGAGGGCTCCCACTGGTGTCGGTGTGCTGGGAGTCAGGCAGTGGAAGTGACATCCTGGCAGTTCTCCAGCGCAAGCTGATGGCAAAACCCCCATTGCCTCGTTAGGGGCAGGATTTTATACTAGGTCTTGCTAAGACTTAATTCCCATGAGTTTTTTCTCCTCAAAAGAAAGAAAAGCAGGAGCTGTATCTCATTGGGTCTCTGCTGTGGCTCTTTAGGTGGAAAGCACTGGAATGCTGTAGTCAGGTGTGGATGTAGCAGCCCGGTTGGTGACGGGAGATGGCCCTGAGGAGCTTTACTCGTTGTCATGAGGAGATGAAGTCTTTCAGAGGTGGTGCTTACAAGCTCTGACCGTCTGGAATCCCGAGTGACACGCTGGTGGGCACATGCTGCGTGAGGCATGTGTACGGAGAGGCACCATCCAGAGGCACCTCGCCAGGCTGCACCTGGGTTGGGGCTACCCCTGGCACCCGTCCCGGCTGGGGGATGGAGGGCGGCCCCTGCCCAGCAGGACTTGGGGTGCTGCTGGTGGAAAAGCTGGACGCGAGCTGACAATGTGCGCTGGCAGCCCAGAGCCCCCCCCGCCCTGGGCTGTGTCCCCATGGCCGGGGGGATTCTGCCCCTCTGCTCCGCTCAGGGAGGGGGGAGACCCCCCCTGCAGTGCTGCCGCCAGCTCCGGGGCTCCCAACAGCAGAGACATGGACCTGCTGGAGCGGGGCCAGAGAAGGCTGCAAAGACGATCCGAGAGCTGGAGCCCCTCTGCTGGGAGCACAGGCTGGGAGAGCTGGGGGGTTCCCCTGGAGAAGAGAGGACTCTGGGGAGACCTTACTGTGACCTTTCAGTACTTAAAGAGGACTAATAGGAAAGATGGGGACAGACTTCTTAGCAGGGGCTGTTGTGATGGGATGGTGGGTAGTGGCTTTAAAATAAAGGAGAGAAGATTTAGACTAGGTAGAAAGAAGAAATTGTTTACTCTGAGGGTGGTGAAACCCTGGCCCAGGTTGCCCAGCGAGGTGGGAGATGCCCCATCCCTGCAAACATTCCAGGCCTGGCTGGACGGGGCTCTGAGCAACCTGCTCCAGTTGAAGATGTCCCTGCCCATGGCAGGGGTTGGACTAGATGTCCCCTAAAGGGGGTGAATGTATTAGGGAAGATTCAAGCCTCTTCTGTTAAAGCACTAAAAATGGAAACTTCCATAGTATCCATTTTGATTTGCTGTCCATAGACTAATGTTGGCGATGATTTGGCAACTCACAGAAAATAAGTAGCAGTTCTTTTGCCTGGTAACTTTGAGACTTGCTGCCCAGATACGATAGCTGAACTAGTTCCGATTCCACTGAAATGAACACAGACTTTTTTGCTTTGGTTTTAATAAACCATGGGTTGGTTCCACTGTCTACATTAGTAATTACAAGAATAATCATGTGTGGCTGTAATTACTCTTATGCTTAATTTTCATCCTGGTTAAAGGCAGAAGGGGTTTGTCAAAGCAAAAATGGAAATGGTTTGGTCCCAGATATGGAGTCATACTCTTCCATGTGAAAGGTTGGCTGGCAGACTAGCTGAAGTGCAGGTCTCTTCTGGGAGGCCTTTAGCCATTGCGTATCTAAAAGAAAGTATATTTACAATAGAATATACGTTCCTCTCAGATTTTATTCAGGTGTCTTTTGGAGAAGGCTTCTTTTTTTTTTGAGGGACATCATCTGCATGAAAGTCACATGCTTCTAGGAACATCTGTGCCTTTGTATGACAAGAATATCTCCATCTGTAAATGAAAGAAGCAGGGACAGGTGTAGTGTGGTTCTCTGGGGTATGGGATGGTGCTTTACCCATAACAGCGGCCATTTGCACTGAAAAGAGTAAAATGTATTTACTGCTGCTGTCTTTTCTGCTTTTTATTTGGGAGATCCTGAAGTCTGATTTAATTTCAGGGACTTTTTATAAATAGCTGCCCTGGTATGCGAAAGCATGGAGGTAATTTAAAAATGTCTTCTTTGCCTCATGCTGATACTGCTAGAGCAGTGTAGGTGTTGTCTAAGCTGCCTTTAAACCAGCTTACGTATCCGCAGAAGTGTAGTGCCAGCAGTGCGGCCGTAGCTACGTGCTAATAAGCCATCTGAAAAGTGAGGTGAAAAAGTAGCAAGAGAATTCTTTACAATCCTTCAAAAAAAAGACTGTATATCTACTGTTTATGAAACATAATGCTCTAGAGAGTACAGGAAGGAAAACATACTTCCACATTTTCCATCTGCCTTTGTGGCATTACCTTTAAAAGGCTCTTTTGGATGGGCCTGGGCGCACCCTTCATTGCTCATTCAGTAAGGTCAGCACTAGAATACAGACAAGAACTTTCACGAAGCTTTTTCCTGTTCCTTTTCTTTTTGGGTGACTCCAAGAGGAGCATGGATAGCCCCATTAACAGGTGATGAAGAGAGAGCTGCTATGTTGTCAGCAAGGGGACAAACAGAATAACTTGGAAAGGAGGTCTGAGAAGAAAAGAGACTGACCTGTGCACCTTTGGTTAATGAGCCATCTCCGTCCTGTAACAGTCCGCTAATAATTCCTGAATAAGGCTATTTCCTGGCAGTGGAGTTGAAGGACACTACACATCTCCAGTCTTCATTCCCTTCTTGTCCCTGTCTTGTTTCTGCACTCAGTAAGCAGAAAGCTTCGCTGCAAATTGACACAAGTCCCGATGGTTTCGTAGCAATCAGCAGCTTCCCGCAGGCTTCGCAGGGTGTCCTGGTGTGAAGGCTGGAACCATGAGCAGCTCCGTCTGCGCTTCCTGCCCCAGTGCCCCGAGGAGATGAGTAGGGTCGCCTGTCAGACCTCGGCTGTGGTTTCCCCGTGGAGAGGCTTGCTTCCTGAGGCTCACTCTTCTATTCTGAAGTTCTCTTTATTAATTCTGGGATAGGAGCCTTACGATAAAGACTCCATGTGGCAATGTATTGTAATGAATTAGACCTGTGGGAAGCCATTAACGTAGGACTATGCTGTGTTAAGACCATCAGCATTACATGGCACGGCTTTATCTGCCCCTTCATAGCACTGGGACAGGGCAAGGCGTGGCAGGGAGCCAGGAGCAGGGAGCCAGGGAGCCGGGAGCCAGGGAGCGGCTCCTGCCAGCCCAGTTCTTTGGAGCCTGGCCGGCTGTGGCCGCGCTGATGGAGCAGGTGCTCTTCAGTAGGGAATGAGACTGGCGAGGACCAGCTCGTCCTAGTAACCGGTGCTGCTGGGATGCTCGTTGCAGCGGACCACCACGAGGAGGGAGATGCTGCGCTGTTGTCAGGGAGGGTGACATCGGCAGAGAGGGGTCTGTGGTCAGTCCCGGCCATGCCTTGGCGGCGGGGGGGGCTATCTGGCCAGCCCCCTAAAATCCAGCCCTGTGGTGAGCTGCTGAGGCCTCACTCTCTTCTTCACCTTTCATAGCCAGACTCACCGTGTTTCCAACCAGGAGCGGTGTCACTGTGTCACCCATTTGTCAGGTGGACGACCCGAGTTACTGTGATGTGACCTGGCAAGGATTGCTGAAAGAACCTGGGTGATGGGTGCTGGATGCCTGTCTCTGGCCCAGGGTGGCCTGTAAAGGGCAGAGGCTCCTTCCTCATCTGGTCCCCACACTCGCTTGCCAGGGAGTACCCGTGTTGTTTGGCGTCTTGTTTGCTTCTCTGCTGTTCCTCGATGCTCCGAGGTAGCTTTCTGCAGTCCTTTTGTGGCAGGTGTTGCAGATATGTTTTCAACTCCCCACCCTGGGAACAGGCGTATGCAGAAGTCTTGCTGGGCTTCGTCAGAGAGCTGTGACCCTCTTCTGAAACGCGAGTGTTGCCCTCGGTTTTCAGCAAAGCAAAGATGAGCACATATTTACAACTTCACATAGTTCTATTTTATGATTACCTGATGCTAATGCGAACACCAAATTGAACATAGGAATCGAATTGTGTACTTCCTGTTGAATAATGCAAGACAGTAGCAGTCATTAGCCTTGTACTGGCTGGGAACGCAAGGCTCTTCCCTTTGTGGAAAGCACATAAACAGAAGATAAAGAAACAAAATCGTCTCACAAGGTTGTCATTGTTCCTTTCTCTCAAATCAGAAGCAGTGTCTTAGTGAATCAGATTCCCAACATTGAGCACTCCCTGGTGTGCCAGATACTTAAAAAGAGGGTGTAAAACATGGTGTACCAGCTAGCGAGTCACACTAGCTTCTTTGAAATCGGTGTTTGCACTAAATGCCCATCTGGTCTCGAAATGTGTAGTTCTCTGCTAAGTGAAGGAAAGAAATCCAAAATTTCATGTTGAGGCTGAAGGACAGAAGGAATGAGAAGTAGGAAATGGGCCAGCACTCTCTTGGTAACACCACCTGTTTTCTGGGTGACCTGTTTCATGCCATTCTGCAAAGTGTCTAGATCCAAATATTTCCAGGTTCACCTGCAGATTCAGGTTCAGGACTTAATACGAGGTCTTGATATTCAAAGCTCCTTTCAGTAAGGAACTTTCCACTTGGAGAGGGTAAGAGGACGAAGAGGAATTTTGTTTGGGAGGTAAAATCATTGTTTAAACTGAAGCAGAATGCAAGACACCAGAACCTACACATCTAGATCGCTAATCAATTTGGGTAATGGGCTGGAACGTTTTGACAAGGCTATTGAAACTATTGTTTTCAAATATCTGACCCACCTTGTGGGTGCTCAGTGCTTCTGCAAATCCAGGCCTTAGTGTGGGGTTATTCATCAGTTCAGAGAACTGAAAAGTAACTGTGACACGAGGAACTTACAAAATGGAATGGAATAACAGACCCAGGATTTCCTGATCTGTGCCTCAGCCTTCCTCTCTGTCCCACTTGTGTTCAGGGGGCAAAGGAGGAGGCTAGAGGGGATCTTTTCCTTAATATAATCTCCCAGCAGGAAAGAATTTTCCTCTTCAGCAGGTAGAGACCTGGGAGAGATTTTAAAAGGCCTGAAGGTTAGCCTTATCCCCAGTGGAGCATGTGTTTAGTGCCAGCACTAGTAACAGTGGCCGGATTTAGTCCCTAGTGTTTCTGTTGTCTGTCCCGTAGCAGCCTCATCCCACGTAGAAAGGGTCCTTACTCTCTAAATGCACTCTGATGGGATCCTGACCTGCGCTGCGGGAGATCCAGGTGGCGTCACAACCTGGGTGTCCTCCCTGTCTGTCACCAGAGCTCGGTGGTACCCGTGTCTGCCGAGCCAGCAGCTCCCCCCGGAGCAGGTGAAAGCCCTGCAGGGTAGGAGGCGCCGCCACGCACAGTTGAAGTTGGAGCGCGTGCCGTTGCGTCTCCCGGGCTGCGCTGGGAGCACCAGCTGCCCGTACGCAGCAGCAGAAGCTCTGACTCACTATTGCTCCTGGTTCTGGCAGTCGCAGTATTTGCAATCACCATTGGGCTAATTGTTATGGGAAGTGCCACTCCGCTTCACACATCTGATGCGTGTTGATTGTAGCTGTATACCAGAACAGTTTATAACCTTCTGCTTCTTGTCTGCACGAAAGGGATGTTTCTTTTCACCCCTGTGACACTTGAGAAATTAAAAGCTGTCTCAGCTGGGGCCGTGCGTGATCCAAGACTCGAGCCTCTCTCCTTCTGTCACACGGCTCCCTTCACTCCTTCGGGGCGAGCTGGGAAGTACGGGGTTGCTTACGCGAATAAGCGTGGTGGGTTGTGCCTTCACACTGCCGTGGCGACACTCTGAATTTCTAGGAGTTCAGAATGTACGTATAGTTCTCCAGTCTCTGAAGGTGCAGACCACTGCACCTAAAGCCAACTTCACGTGCTCTGGGGGGAGTATGGGCACAGCAGGAGTGTCAGTCCCTCGCTGGGTCACCTGCTCCCCCTGGCTCACCGGGATCGCCTGCTTTGAAGCACTGGGGCCAAACGCTTCTTCTGTGGCCCAGCCTGAGGAGCGGAGGAAGGATGCTCCTGGCTGCTGTGGGACGTGCACACGCAGTCTCACAAACCTGTCTGTACAATGTAAGTGTATGAAAGATGATAGTAGCCTAAGTTTGGTTCTTTGTTCCCTTGAGTTGAAGGCGTATGATTTACTGTGAAATCTCATGCAGGATATTAGTGGTTTGGGAGAGTTCCTTACTCTCTTCTTTTTCCTCACATTCCTTCTGGCCCTGCATAAATGCCAAATCCCAGACCTGCTCGGCACTGCCCAGGTGCATTGCTTCGACGTGGGTCAGGTACCTGGGGGAGGCTTGGGCCTCTGCCAGCGCTGACATATATTGCTGTCTGTCTGTCCGTCCGGTGAGTTACTGCCTGGCTCTGTTGTTTGTTTTGCTTCCTGATTTTGATCAAATGTTTATATACAATAAAGTTTATATGTAATGTGAAGATAAGCAGTATTATGAGCTCTCCTTATATATGTATGCTGACTAAAAAATGGTCAGTAAGATTCCCTTACTGGCAAAATCAAGTATGTGCTGTTTCAGGGTTGGATTTCTGTCTGTGCTATGTGCCGGCTGCAAGGTGAGCGATGGTTTCACTCCGTGCTTACCTTTCACCCCTGCACATCTGCTCTCTGGTGTAAATGGGTTTTTGGATAGATTTGTATCTAGTCTGAAAAGCTAACTTCCTCTTTTGGTAATTTCTCTTTTTTTTTCTTTCTCTGTTTTTTCTTTCTCTCATTTTTTTCTTTTCTCCTAATCTGAGCAAGAACAATTTGGCCTTCCTCAATGTCAGATCTTTGGAGAGGAACATTGTAAATGTGGTTACTTGAGGATTTTGAAGCAGCGCTTCTAGGGCATATTTAAAAAGAATATTATTTTCCGACTGAGAGAAGGAAGCGATGCCTGTATTTTGCTGTCAGGTTGCTAAACTCTCTGCCTTCCCCTGTTGAGGCTGCTCGTGTCTCTGTCTCATTTTTGTTACTGCAAATGCTTCGTTTCCAGACCTCTTTAGCCTGGTCAGCGTTTCCCAACTCAAAATTTGTTGTCCAGCCCTTAGTCATCCTTAGAAATGAAGCTACGCCATTTAATGGCTAGCGATGGTCCCTGCAGGTAGTTGAAGTGGAAACCAGCTGCCTGCTCGTTTGCACGTCGGCATCCCTCGCTCTGCTCTGCTCTCTGGGCCTTTGGGCACTGAGCGGGGAACAAGACACCCGTTGCTCTGTGAGAGGTTTCCAGCAGAAGTCCTGTGTCGCTGGCCGTTAGAGCCACGCTGACCTCGGTCGGACGCTCTGTGTGCCGGTGGCCTCAGCCCATCCCCGGGCACAGGGCCGGGAGCGTTCCCCACTGGCCAGCGCCTCGCTGCTGGCTCCCGCGCCCGCAGGCACTGCGCCGTGAGCCGTTGCTCCGCGGGCAAGCGGGGCCCCTGTCACGGGCCGGCTGGCGGGGGGTCCAGCAGCATCGCTGTGCTTCCTGCTGTGGGGGCTGCGGGGCGACGTGGCCTCCTGAGGTGTGCCGTGGGGTGAACGAGAAGTGTCCGCACCGCCACTGAGCCGTAAAGAGGAGACAAGGGGCTTTTAATCATTCTAGCAGGCGCTTAAATACCTTTGTGAAGCTAGATTTTGGTGACCTGGGGCTTAGCTCAATTTAGCTGGGCTTCCAAGGGAGCTAATGCCACGTGCTCTGATGTCTATGGAAGTTTTACCACTCTGCCCACTGAAGCAGGTATATCACTAAGGATGATAATTGAAATACATGTTTAAAAACAACAAAAAAAGTACTGTCAAAATGCACACTAGGAGACATAGCAGTTGTATGAAAAGAAAAAAATTGTGGAAGAGAAAGGATCTGGTGGACAACATCACAGCCCATTTCTGGGAAATGGCTGGAAGTGGCATGCAACAACATTTTCTAACCCTTCTGGAGCAGAAAAAAGGCTTTCAGCTCACTACTTTTAGCACTTATATGTTGTGGCTTGGCTTTATACTTAAAGCCTAATAATTTAATATTTAGCTGAGAGTAAATGTCTTTAGAAGCAAGAGGGTGAGAAAGGCAGCCTGCAGTCTGGACAGCTTGGTGTTTTAGGCCTGATTTTCGTTGGGTTTTTTGAATGTAATGAAAATGCTCTTGATACGTTGATAACCAATAGCTTGTTTGAGCTTCAGAAATAAAAAGGACGAGTGGGTGCTCTGCAGAATGACCTCTTGTGCACACACAACTTTACTTTGGATGGTTTTACCCTTTTTCATTCGTATCATACATGGGTAGCTGAAGCACTGCCATTTTTTTAGAAGGTGAAGAATTTTTTTCCTTTGAAGTTATTCCTGCTTACTCTACTTTACTGAACTTTCCTTAAACAGATCAGCCTGTGGACTTAGCAGCTGTGTAGTCACTAGAAAAGAGGGACTGATCCTGTGAACACCAGAGGATAAATCTATCAGGCAGAGCACCAGGACGCGGTGTGAGAGAGGTCAATGCAAGGCTGTTGTCCCAAAGTCCACGATCCCTTTAAGCCCTTGTCTCAGCACATACGAGTATGTACGTTTCCCTGTAGAGCCGGCGGTGTTTGGCCCGAGCGAGACGTAAGGACGCTGTGGGGTGGGAGAGCTGAGAGCACTGTCGTCTGCTGCCCGAGCGCGGGGCCGAGGGCTGGCAGGGCGGTGCTGTGGTACCTGGCCCAGGGCTCACCAGCTGCCACCAGAAATGTTCAGTATTTCACTTCCAGGTATTCTTGTGCTGTCTTGGCAAAACTAGAGAAGAAAATCACTGGGTAGTAGTATTTCCAATATGGCAAACTTTACTTAGCAAGTTTCTGTTAATTACTCCACAGAACTTATAAACTGACCCTTATGTTTTCTTAATCCCAGAGTAACGAAGAAATTCTGTCTCCATTCCAAACCCATATGCACAAAGAGACTATTTCCTTATGGAAATACGGAAAGCAGTAGGCAAGTTTTCTGGAAAGGATTTATTGTTATAAATTCTATAAGGGAATTTCAAACCTACCACACTTAATATCTCATCTAGGGAGAGGGGCTGTTTACTGCTCCTCTGTTTTTTATTTGTTGCTGTATCACTACTTTGCACCAGTAGCTTCTGGTGTGTTGTCTTCCTGAACTGGTGTTGTATTCCCACTTCTCCCTCCTGTTCGCCATGAACGGAGACTGTAGTTAAACATCCACTCCTCCTGTTAAATGTTTCCAGCTGAGAGACGAATCAGGCCTGTATCCTTTTCATTTGGTAGCTGTCATTGTCATTTTCCTCTGAGGTGCTTTTAGTAAGCTGTGACCATGATTGTGTTGTAGCTATTGCTTTCAGGCATGCTATGTACTTCATCTGTCAAAGCCAGGAAATATGCCTTAGCCTAATTATGGTGTTTGTGAGGAACAAACTAATCAACTGAGTTCTAGTTTATTATTTCCAAAGATAGACTTAAATAGATGTATGTACATGATGTGGTGGCTCTTTGTGTGGTCAGGGGAGTTGATGGTGAAACCTGGGAGAGAGGAAGTGGCATGTGGATGTTACAGCTCTTGCTGCTGGTTTGTTTCCAGGACTGACCAAAGGAAACGGGTGAAGGATATTTGATGTTTTGCCCCGCTTTACTTAACCAAGTGTGTTTTGACCTGTGGTTTTTTTGAGATGATGAAACTGCATCACTTGCGGGCAGTTCTCCACACAGACACAGTTCTTACAGTTGATGCAGTACAGGCACAAATACTGACCAAGGTTTGTTTTTAATCATAAAGATGGGTTGCCTTCTGGAGGTTGATTTTCATGCTTCTCTTGAGAAATCTGCACCTAAAATGTCAGGTTGCTCTATGCTGAAGAGCGACCACCTGTCTGCGCAGTGCTTTATTTCACATGCGGAACCGTGACATAGGTAGCACTACTCAATGAGTAACGTATTATTTGTTGTGTGTGAGATCGGCAGGGTGAGAATAGGCCTTGGTCATGTGTTTCATAGGGCTTTGTGGAAATCTCCTACTCTGAGATTTGGCCGTTGCGTTCCCTGGTATCACAGAGCCTCCTCTTCTTCCTCTATGTCATGAGGAGTAAGTGGAGGGTCTTGCTTGGGTGACCCTTTCCCCAGCAGAAGGGAATAAATAAAATCCATAGGGACTTTTGTCCGCGTCCGTCTGGTAAAGAGACTTCTACAACATGGGGAAGTCAGCTAGATTAAAGGATCAAGACAGCTTTCTGAAATTCCAGGGCTGAGAGTTCTTTTCTGCCTGTAAATAACCTGTTCCAGGCTTGTCACAAAGGACCTTGGTGGTGTGGTTGGAGCCCTTACAGGTCAGGACTGAGGCAAAAAGGTCACTGAGTACCTCGGCCTTCTCCGTGTCCCAGGTGACTAGGTATCCCATTTCCTTCCGGAGCGGGCCCACATTTTCCCTAGTCTTCCTTTTGTCACTGATGCACCTACAGAAGGCTGTCTTGTTGCCCTTGATGTCCCTGGCCAGATTTAATTCTGTGTGTGCTTTAGCTTTCCTAACTTGATCTCTGACTGCTCGTTAATGTGTGTTCTTTAATGAAATTGCCTGTTTGTGGAATTGATGCAAGTGTGTCTTCATGCACGGTGGCAGTTTATTGAGCTCGAGTTGACGTCTTTTCTGGAAATGTTAACACAAGAGTGAGTCAACTTACCAGAAAAACACTCTCCACCTACGTAGCTTTGAGTTCTGGAGTTACAGTGGAGCTCCCTAGTGCAAGGACTGCACAGATACATACAAGTCCGACCTTAGTGTCAGTTCTCGGTGTCTTCTCTTTCAATACGGATATTCGAAGTCTTTTCCATGTCTGAGGATGAGTAGGCACTATTTGCAAAGTCCTGCTGCCTGTGTTTGTCTTGCAGTATTTAATGAGTGCTTTTTCACAAGGTTGTGCTAATTGAGTTAGCTCAGGGTTTCCTCTGTGTCAGGGCACACTCCCGAGAGTGGCTGTATAATACTGTACACCTGGAGTCAGAAACGGTCTTTGGGAACACCACCACCGTGGTAATCGTGCACATGTTGCTTACCCAGTAAAAAGTGAATCCAGTCTGTTCAGGAATGAGAGCTTCTCTTTTTTTGGAACTTCTGCTATTTCAGAACAAAATTCCAATCCGAACTGAAAAGCTGAAATACCAAGATTACCTGCAGTTTGGAAATTAAAAAAAAAGTATCAGATGAGTTCTACCACTTCTTGTTATGACAATACGGGAATAGTTATTCAAAGAAAATAGCTTTAATTAACATACTGATTTTAACTAATTTTGAATGTCTGATTTTAGTTGGGTTGTTTAACTTTTATGCTTAAATATTAATTTCTGAATCTGTACTGAAATATATCAAAATGAAACAGATTTTCCTTATTGAAGTGTAGATGCTCTGATAGCCTTGTACCAAAAAAGGGAAGAAACCCCAGTACTTTTGAATTTATATTCAGCTCCTAACCTATATCTCAGAGAAAGCTAACTTCACAAGCTCCCTTCTTCATAAATAGAATATGAGGACTGCAGAAGGCTTCATTTTAAACCAGCGTCCTTGAATCCAGATGAGATGGTTTGCTTGACCCTGAGGTTATGTAGGTGTCAAGTGTGTAGAAGTGGTTTGTTCTTTTCCACTTTGGGGAATTGTCTCTTCCCTAACTCAGGTCTGAACCATTCGGAGCCAGTTTGTACAGGGCACAGGCGTGTGCTTGGAAGTAAGCAGCAGTCGGACACCTGGGCTGTGAGGAGCTCTGGGGCGACGGCACCGTCACTGATACTCTGCAGGAAACAACTGTTGAGTTTGACATGGGACACTCAAGCTGTGGCCAAGTTTTAAGAAATTGATGATTTTTTTACATCTCTAAATTCTAGTGGTATTAAATGGAAAAGTTGATACTCGAGTGAAAATTAGTCTCTCTTTTCCCCACCTAGATATTATTTCCCTTTCTTTCTGGTTGGTTCACCAACTCTCTCCCACTGGCTCGTCTTGGCCTTTCAAGGACTTGGTGTTACGGTTTCCTTTCCTCCTTCATAAATCTTCCAGTGGTTTTGAACAATGGGAGAGAAGTGGCAGCCGAGACAGCTTGGACCACGAGAGTGATCACCTGTCCTGCTTTATCACTCATCGTTTTTCTCTAGCCCAGCTGCCTCTTGCTCTTTGTCCCTTTGTTGTTCCCAGAGTACAGACATAATCGGTGAGTTGGAGAGTTTTCTGGGCTGGTGGCTGTGGTGAGCAGGAACATCCTGCTTGCTTCTGGCTCAAATTCAGGCTAAGTGGGGCATCTTCCAGTTTTTGGTAGACTCACCCTCATTTTGTGAATGCAAGGGGATTGATAGTGAATGGGGTCTTTATATATAAAGCTTTTCTTTTGTTTCTCTTCAGAAAACACATCTGCGAACAACAGCTTCATTGTGTCATGTCTGGGATCCTGATTAAACCAAAGTTAGTTTCCTTTTTTGATTCCTCACATTTTAGAACAGAGAGCCAGACCTGGTACCCGTGAAGTGGTTGCTTGCTGGATTCTGGTGTGTTGCTCTGGGATTGTATTTCATGGCATCACTGAAACAAAACCCCATACATCATCATCCTAAGATGAACCAATGTGAATTCAGACTTTTCATAAAGCAACTTCTGGCTCCGCCGTAACTGGCAGACTTCCTGTTGTCTTTACCTCTGGTGGCGGTTGGTATCTAGTGCTCCAGTTGTGCATTGTTTTCTTCAGGAATCTCAATATTTCACCTGCCAAACTGCAACTCCAACGGAAGGGTAACACTCTAAGTACCCAATTTCTACCACAACTTACCCTAATGGCTGAGGGACTGATCGATATGCTGTGAAGTCACCGGGATAACAGCATGAGGCAAACCAGACAGCGAATGGTATTGTTCTGTATGGTGGCTGATTGTAAGCCTTTTACTGTGATTCCTTAAAAATAAAAATACCCTAAGCAGGAGACATACAGTAAATCTTTGCCTAGTGAACCTGTTCGTCACAGGCTGTGATCGTAAGTCAGCGATTAGCAGTGGCAGTTTCTCGAGCGCTGCACGGCTTCGGTCACGCGTGCAGAGTTTCAACGCTGCTGCAGACAAACCTCAGGGTGGTTCCCAGAGAGCCAGGGAGGCTTCTCGCGCACTGCGACTGCTGCCGGGCCATGGTCCAGCCACCTCACTGCCTGCAGGCTGGCTATTCTCCTTGTTTACTCTGCGGCGCCAAGCCCAAAATTTTAACTGACATTTTTTGTTACGGAAGAATTTTTGATAAATGCAGTAGTTCAAGGGATGTGGCATCTGGTGTGGGTAGGACCTCAGGGAGGAGGAACACCTGAGTCTGGAGCTGTGCCTCCACCCATGTGCGTTTCAGGACAGTTATATCTGTGTCCCAGGCAGAAGGGGAAGCAGTAACTTCCCAGCTTGTTTGGACTTTAGCTTCCCAGCTAGCTAAATGCTTGTTTGGACCCTTCCCCGTGTTCATTACAGCTGGACTTGCAGTCTGACCCTGATACAAGACAGCTGTCTTCCAGCACTTGGCATGAAATCTTTTCAACCAACCTGTTTCATAAATAAGTTTGTGTTTGGTACAGGTGGCCCAGAAAGTTTCCCTTTGTGCTTTTCTCCATCTCCTTGTTCTCTTTCTCTTTAGCCAGAAGAGCCTTAAGTCATGTTCCTATTTGGCTATTTGGCTCCAGTTCAGATGGAATAGATTACCCCTTGGCATTGGGTATTTACTAAATAAGTTTCAAGTAATTCCACCCTAGGAGCCAGGGGAATGTCTGCAGAGAGTGATGGTGTAATTAAAAAAAAATACAGTGGGGTTGTGCAGCAGCAGTGCAAAACACTGCAGTAATAGAAGTGAGCTGAGAGTGAGTTCAGGGATTGAGTTTTTGAGTGGGTTCCTGAGTTAAGCACCTAACGCAGTGACCTGTCTTTCAGAACAAATGAGCCTCTGACAGATTTCATTGCCTTTAATTCTCCTTTCCCTCAGTTTGCCTGTCTGTCACATGAACGGGATGCGTTAGCTGACTGCTGGGATATGGCAGGGCTTGGTTCTTTTTTATTCTTTAGCAGCGAAATGATAGTCTAAGGCTAAAGCACTGGCCTGAAACCAAGGAGACTGGGATTTCGCTTCTGGCTGTACCACAGAGTACACGTGACCCTGGGCAACTCATTTGAGCTGCCTGTGCCATGGTTTTCAGCTGTAAAATAGTGCAAATCCTATCTTTCACACAGCTTTTTCCCCTCTAGCTCTAGTTTGTCACCTCTCCAGGCCAGAGGACTATTTCTTACCATGGGTACTTTCAGTCCCTCACACTGTGTGGGACCCAAGTGTAATTCTGCTGCTGGCTGGATAAAGGAAAGAGCAAACCGTGACACAGAATCAGAAAGACTTGGGGCTCACTTTGCTGCCATTTAAGAGTGCAGAAGTTTTTCTTCCGTATTAACTGAAGCATTAACTACAGTTCACCCAGGCTTTTTCAGTGCCTTGTTAGGAAGCGTTGGAGAAGCACAAAAGATGAGCATGCTGCAGTGATGAGTTCTGCGTTAAAATCCTCTACACCTCCTTTCTCCCCCATTAGACAGACCCATCTCCATGGCTACTCTGAAACAAGCTCTCAACACTTCACTCAAACTCTGTCACTTTTTTTGCTATTATTTCTTTCTTCCAGGATTTTCTTAAGTTTGAAGCATTCCATTTAATCAAATTCGACTTGCATGCTCACTGATGACTGTGCTATGTGTGTTTAATTAAAAAGACCAACTCCTTTTCCAGGGAATGACTTCCTGACTTATTTTCAACTCAGTGTTCATATTTTCCAAGACAGTATTTTATTTACAGACACCATATAAGTAATTTGCTTTGCTTTGATGTTTTCCAGCTATCTAAAAGAAAGCCACCTTATGCTGCTTTTGCAGTGGATGTCTTTCTATTGGGAGACTGCTTTTTCTGCCTATATGTGGTTTATGGTGATACTTTGTTTAGTGAGAATGTTTTTTCCAAGTTAGGAAAAAGAATCACTTGCTGACCTGACTTGTGTTGCTGCTATGAGCCAACCATGACCCATAAATTGAGCATCCTCTAACTTTTATCTGAAATGCTCCAAATTTTATTAAACATTTTACCATTTCTCTCTCTTGCAAGAATGTTGGAGTGTCATCCAGCCCAGAGGAATAGTTTCATTTTTGTTACTGAGTAATCTGGGCCTGTTCTTCAGCTGTATTTTAAATGGGTTTGGTTAAATTAACTGACGTTTATAGTGGCTGGCAAGACAGAGTGGTTTAGTGCTCTGGCCTTGTATCTCTGGACACCTGAGGGCCCCGTGTGTGGTGCGGCCAAGGCTGCTCTGTCCCCCTGAGGTGGTGTGCAGTGGCATTCGGCTGGCCTCGGGGGACCGTCGGCACGAGCTGCACAGCGTCACAGCGCTGCACGGAGGCGCTGGAGAAAGCTCCTCTGCAGTCGTTGCAATGTAGCGGTAAAGTGCAAAGGTTGGCCGGAAAGCTCCTCACTTCTGCTGAAGAGCGAAGCCGCGTGCGGATCTCCTGCTCCAGGCCACAGGCCACCAAGGTGTGTCTGGGTTTGCCTGAACCTGCTGGGTACTGCCAGGGCACCGCGCGGGTTGCTCCAAGTGCAGCAGGTCTGTCTGCCGGCTCCTGGGGTGACCAGACCTGCCCTCTCGGGCAACGCCTGCGAGTCCATCCCGGCAGAACTGTCCTTGGCTTTCTATTGCTTTTCCCTACCCTAAATCCCCAGGAACTCATATTACCCAGAGGGCAAGACGTTCCTTTACAGGTGTTGGGCACAGCCCAGCATTCTCTGGTGGTGGTGGAGGTTCTTGACCTCACCATATGCCAGACCAGCCTTGGATTTTGTAATGTCTGTGGAAAGAGCACGTGGGCACGCTGGAACATTTACGGCGCAGACGTGCGGAGGTAATGTTGGACACAGGTTTGCCCCATGCTTGCAAAATTGAGTAGCTGTGAGAACAAATGTGTTGCTCAACCCCACAGTCTCAATGTGCTGAATGTCTGGTCTTGCTGGAAACTTTGGGCTTTTGCAATTATTTTGTCTTGTATAGTTTGATGAAAAGGCAGTTACTTTCAAGATTTTTATTCCTGTAAGTTCCAGTGTGGAAGTTATTTTAAAAATGTAGAATATAGAAAAGCTTTAAAAAGTAGTTGCAGAATGAAAGGGATTTGTCTGGCCAAGAAAAATAAGCCTTCAACAGTCTAGGGGGGATCTAATGAAATTGGCAGAGATGCATAAAGTGACATTGGATGCTCTTGCGCTCAGGTTAAGTGAATCCGCATTTGGTTGCAGACCAGGCAGGTGTCAGTCTGTCTCCGAGATCCTTTCAGACCCGTAACTTTTGCTGCTTCCATGGTGATCTGGCTTTCTTCTAATGTTTGTGGAAGCCTGTTGAAATTTAGGACCCCGGGTACTGGATTTTATGTGGTTCAGTGTTACTCATGAAAAAAGTTCTACCACTTTCTTCTCCCTCCAGTAAGAGCTACAGAAGTTACTCGTGCGAGTGTGGCAGAACTGCCTCGGGTGGCAGAGCAGTCGTTGAACCCGTGCTGTAAAAGGGCTGGGTAAGGAAGCAGCTGGATTTATACCGTGCTGATACAGCAGCGTATGGCAGGGACTGGAGGAACCCCCAGATCCACAGACACAGACTGTTGGGGAAGTTCAGACCCTTTGGCTTCTCTCCTTGAACTTTTCTGTGATGGACTCTGCTGAGCTCAGCTGAGCTAATCTGACCTGGTAGGAGCGCTCTGTGCTCCTCTTCTCAGCTGGAGCACCAAGGCTTTAGTAGCCAATCTCTAAATTGATTTAAAAAGGGAAAGGAAGAAAAAACAAAAAAGAAAAGGAAAAAAAGGACTTGCAGTTACAGAACAGTCTCAATGAACTTTCTAGTAGTCGTCGTAATAACCTCTATCGCATTATGGTTGAAATTTCATTATGCTCTAGTCTGGCACTGATTCACCTAGACAGTGAGAGGGTATTAAGACCAACTTGTCAAGTAGTTGCAGTAATAAAATATTTCCTGCCTTTCTGGGGAGAGCTTTATAGAATTAGGGAAAAGGTAGAAATACAGCCGATGAGGGCTTCATGATGCTTCATACCCCAAGTGCTCTTTGCCTATTTCTTTATTTCACAGTTTGTATCAGCTTTCACAGATAAAAGACTGATTTTGTTGCTTTTTTGGCTTAATTTGTTTTGTCTGCTTCGTGCAACTAGGTGATTTAAATGGTCCACAAGTGAGAGATACCTTGGGGACAAAACTTAGTTTTATGCTTCATATTACTCCGACACTAAAGCTCAAAGTAATTGAATCTCTACTCAGAAACAAAGATTGAGTATTTTTATTTTAAATTTAAGTGTGTATATAAACATGATGCCTTAGGGCTTTGCTGATTTACAATATATGTGATTTGAAGGGTGCCTTAGCGGCTTCAGCAGAACCCTTTTCGTTATATTAGTCTTTGGAAAAAAACCCGCAGCCCGTAATTCTTTTCTTTCCTCCACTATAATATCGCTAATGCTCTTTTCTGTCGTGATCCTATATAATGCTGTTAGCTAAGCAGCTGTTCTGTACCTCAGCCACACGACGAAACACCTTACGATACTGGTTCCTCTGTACTGATGATCACCTCCGTGCAGGTTCTTCCCTCTTTTTGCGTTTGCCCCCTCTCCCCGCCGCCCCTCCGCCAGGTGTCTTCAGCCTCATGGCCGTAAGGGCAGAGGAGCTGATGCTTCCAGAGCCTGCTGCCGTCGGAGCAGCGTTCTCTGGAGGTGAGGGTGGGTGGCACTCCTGCGGCGCGTGGGACGGCTGCCTCCGTCCGGGATCCTGCTCCGCGTGGAGCGCAGGGCCTGACGGAGCCGATGCCCAGCCTGCGACCCCGCTCCCTCTTGCCAGAGTGCAGGTTCCCAGCGATGAAGCCTGTTAAGTGATTTCGCTCATCCTTTTTTGTCACTAGTCCCATGGCAACAGGCGCTAAGACGATGTCACCAGGTCGGGTAGATCTTTTCCAGCCAGCTGGCAGGCTGTGTTACGGCGTAATCTGTGTCAGATGTTTCCAGACACAATGAGTTCAAAATACATTCCTTTGATTTAAAAATCATGACGCGTTAGAGAGCTCCGCAGTTGGAGTGATTAGAAAAAAGTCCTCAAGATTCCATTAGTGGGGAACAATGTGAATACTACTTTCTACAGACATCCAGTCCAGTTTTTATTTGAGACCAAAAAAACCCCTTGGAAGCTGTAGAACTGTCAGTTTTAATGCAAGAGCCGTCTCAGCCTGACTCCACTAAGGTGTCATGAGCCTGTGTTTTCCTGTGAGGAGCCCTTGCCTCTTCTGTCATTTCACGGGTGGCCAGTGGTCCATCCTGTGCAAGGCAGCCCAGGGCTGAAATTTGGAATGGCCGGATGTTTGAGTGGGAATCTCCTAAATGTAGCAGCCTGATGGTGACACTATAGCGTTGCTTGAAGAACTGTGTTGTTTTCCTCGTGGAGCAACAGTAAACTTGGGACAGGTTTGGTCTGGCTTTTTGGTGACACTCTGAGTGTCTTCTGTTGACGTGTGGTGAACTGGGGAGCTAGACTGGGATAAGTGCTCCTAGCAGCACTTTCTGTTGGGAGCTTGTTCTTGTCAGTCAGGCAAGGACAGTGGGCAGAATTGTCTGTTGCTTGGGATAAACCCCTCACCCTCTGCAGAAACGCCACAGATAGGAATTGAGATATTTTTTTTTTCCTTTTTTTTTTCCTCCTTCTAGACTGACTGGCCATTGAGATAGGAGCTGGCCTTTTGTGTGCGGGAGGCAGGAGTCCTTTTGCGTAGTATAAATCCCATGCTTTTTAAAAAAACCTTCTTTTTCTATGGGCTCTGTAGAAGAACATTCATTCTGTATAGAACTGACAAGAAAATTGGCTTTAAAATTGTTCAAATTATTTGAGAACAGTGTTTTCATTGCTGATACTTAGATACCAGTGTAATAGGTCCCTTAGAAAAACCTAAGTCAGTGAGACTTGGCTATGGACAGGGTGGTATTAATGCTTCCATTGTCATTTTTCAGCATGGACTGAAAATGCTTATGCTTAAAGGAGTTATAATTTTGCATATTTGATGGTAAACTTTTACTCGGAACTCTTTTCAAGCTCTGTGTGAGAGTCCACAGGTATAAATACAAAAGAACCTGTATTTTTGTATCCTTTGCTGGAACAAAGTAGTTGCTTTCCATAGTCTGTTGTGTATGTGTGACATGAATCCGATTTGTAGCAAAGGAGCGTGCTGGGACCCGTAAATGCTGATGGTGCAAGGTATAATCCTGTTTTAAGGAACAAGTTCTAGCTCCTGCACCGATGCTAATACATGCGAGCGCAGGCTCTTTCAGAGTACGGGAGAGTGTTCATACACAGCTTTTCATGGTCAAAGGGGAATGCTAGCATTTGAAAGATGAGGTCTGTAAATCACTTTTTTTATTGAACTCTTTTTCTTTGTCCCACACATCCCTCAGGCCACTGGCTATCAATTATCCCATGTCATTGGCCTATTCTTATCCCTGGCCTTTCCTCCTCTTCACATTTGTATAATTACATATGTTACCTAAATACACTGTATACCTCAGGAATAATGTTTATTTTTTATTTTGACTACTACTTCATGACCTAGTATACTTCTCGTTTCCTCAGGAGCCACAGAGTAACGGCTGGGGCACACTATGTACTTCCAAGAGATTAGTCGGGGGTATATGTGGCTTTGGTTCCTAAGCAAACATTTTGTTTACCGTTTCCTGGAGAAACCTCTTTTCCACTGAGACCAAATACAATACGTCAAACTAGGAATATTCCCCTCATGCCTCACTAAACAAAACACATTGATGTGTAGTATTTCTTGCTCTAAATACTTCTAGGAGGTGGCATTTGGACAGTCATTCAGGAGAAGTATTCCCAGTTCTGCCAACACCGTAAGTGAAAAGAAAGAAAAAGAAACAAGGGAAATGCTTTTAATTAAAGAAAAACTATATTGACTGGGATGTGTGAGATCAATGGAGAATTTTAAAAACCCACCTTTACATTAGTTAGTTGAGTTTTTCACTTTGCTTTGAGTTCCAGTCCCGGTTTTGAGTTCCAGGCAGATGCATTGTCCCTCCCACCCTGCCCCTGCTTTTCCAGCAGCATGGAGTTACAGAACGGGAAAAGCAGTTACCAAAATTAGGATACAAGTGCCAGACTTTGCTGTTTTGATGTAGTGATCTGTGGGACAGTCTCACAAGAAAGATGTATGGTATTCCCTCCTGAACCTGGGGCATGGGTGAACTCTCTACTCTTCCTTCCCCAAGAACGTTGGTTTCTTTCTTGCGGAAGACAGATTGTGTGAGAAAAAGGAATGTGTGATACCCATGGAACGATGAAATCCATAGATTGATGTGACCCGCCCATAGCCAATGAAGGGGCCTCTGGTACAGCAGGGAGTTGCTTTGGATCTTGTGAGCTCCAATATTTGGTGGCCCTTTCTGGGGATCTTGCTTTTTTTACTTTTTCTTCTTTCTGGTTATTCTTTCTGGGATAATTTTCTTTGGTGGTTTGGCAGCATTCCAGGTGCCTTCTGATCGACATATGAGAAATGGATAAAAAATAAATTAATACAATAGAAGAAGCAGTCAACAATTTCAGTGACAATAAGAAAAGGTGTGTGTGTAGGGGGGGAAACCCCAAAAGCTCAAACATCTCCTATAATAAAAACATTACTATTCATGAGCTGTTCCTGAACTTTTCTTTCTAACATCTGATTTTTTTTAATAGCTTCTTTGACGAAGAAAGAAAATAGGATCAGAGTTGCAATGCAAAATGACAAGTGTTTAGCTTGTTATTGGTTCCAGCTAATAAATGTGAATATTGCTGTGAGCCTCTTTCATACTGGTGGGCATAACAACTGAAATTCCATTCGAGCTAAATGAGGGAGCAGTTAAAAACAGCTTTATTTAGTGAGGGCTGAAACAATAGAGGCTGCTGCCAAAAGCATAAAATGGTAAAGCACAGTAAAGAAGTTAGTCTGGTTGGATTGAGGCATTTTCTTGGATTAATGGAGCAAACTGAGAGACTGGGGTGCTGGAGGTAGGGAGCGTATTGTGAGAGAAGGAGGTAGGACCGAAAGTGCTGAGGAGATGGTCAGAACAAACATTTACCACCATTGGCAGTATGCCTTTGAGAAATAAGACAGGAGACATTCTTCTTGCAAGAAAATGGGATGTTACTCCTTCCTTATTTTTTTAAAAAAAGGGGTGGGAAAAACCACCTCAAACAAGCAAGCAGGACTGAATGAAAAGAGAGTCTTGTCTCCAGCATCTGTTTCTCCTTTGGATGCAGATGGCAGCTCAAGTTTGGCTCAATGCTCAGAGGAAAAGGGAGGTAGATCTTATGGGCTGGGTCTCAGCTAATTTAAGTGAGCGACTCTGTGCTCTTGACCCTTGGTAAGGACAAGATGTGCGGAAGCAAGTGGGAAAGGTGAACAAGTTCTCTTCCCCTTTGTTTAGGGCAAATTAGATGTCATTTGACACAGGATGGTTTCCAATTTTGACATATTTTGCTGCCAGAAATCATGCTAGGATGAAAATAGAACTGCTGGAAAGAACTAACATTCATCCCTCCTCTGACCAAACTGCAGAAACCAGGATAATTATAGATGTGTCGGGGATGAGGAACCTTTTGAACTTTGCAACTTCCCCTGTAAACACTAAGCCCGGTGAGACTCATCCGGACTCCATCTGGAAGGAAACAGTGGGAGTCATTGCTGTGCTGAGGTTAGGGATGTAATAGGCTTTTCTCTGGCTCGTTTTCAGCTTTTAGGTGAGGAGGTAATGGCTTTGAACAGGGTGTATGGTCCTACATGGGTGTGATAGGCCCCAGTGCTGCGGTTAGGATATTTCGTTTATCAGAAGGCAAGTACTATTAGGAATGAACATCCTGGTCTGTGCTTAGAAACTTTTTTGTGGCTTTGAGTATATGTGCAGGGGAAATATCTTAAATATTTCCCCTGCACATTCTCTGACCTTCATTGGCAGTGACTGGGAGGAAACCTTGCTGACCCCCTCTGCAGTGAGGGCTGGAAAATCCTGGTTATCGAGCCTGAACTTCTTACCCTCTCAGCAGCAGGAGATGGGGCTTCCTGGGAGGCGTCTATTGTAAACAGTTCCCAGTGTTTTCCATTTCCCACCTTCCCTCTAGGCTGCAGTCACTGTTTGTTTAAAATACGTGCCAAATTCCAAGGCAAACAGCCTTGTTCCAGCTGCGACATCATACCCTCAGTTTTGCACGCTGCCTGGATGTTTCCTTATATGCACCTGGCATCCACATGGGAGGGCTGACGAGGGACCTGAGCATCTCGAATTCATCCCCTTCCTGCCGTTACGGGTGTGAAGAGACTATTGTGATGACTTCACCGACTCAGATCAGTCAGCTGCTCCGGTAGCGTCGTACAGAGAGCACTTCCAGTGGGAGCGAGCGTAGCGGGAAGTACAGAGGTACAGCTTTGAACATTTAAGAAGTCAGCTCCTGCTGGTCCGCCTTGCAGCTCTGACTGAGAGGCAGAGGGCAAGCAAGGTCTCACCCTGTTGATGGGTGTTTGGTGGCCAGACTCCGCTGTCTGCTTGCGCCAAGGCACTCGTTCTATTGACATTGACAGCACAGATGTTACAGACACTCCCAAGAACAGGTACTGCAGATGTGGTGCTGTCTCCAGGTTTGATCTTCTCAGCACAAATGTATTTCTGCAATGGAAATGCCTTGGCTTTGCAAATAAGAGATTTAGAATTGACTGTGTGAGAGCTGATTTGGTCCGAGCTTCCTTTCCTTAAATAGTATTCTCTGTCGTAAGCCTTCACAGCAAATGAAGTTTTCTTACTGTGACATGTTCTTGCCTGTTTGCGGAAGCCTTGTTCTGTCCTTTGCGAGTGAATAATGCTAGCTGCGGGACTCGTTATCTGCGGGCTTCTCTAGTCCCAGCCATGTCGGTAGAGAAAGCTGTCAGAGAGCACTGGGAGGAGCAGACACTGGGGGAGGAAAGGGTCGCTGGCCTGGAGGGACGTGCTGTTAGGGTTAACTAACTCCAAAGCAAGGCATTTACCTCGGAAGGTGCGTGATAGCCTCCATCTTTTCAAGCTTTCTTTGACTGCAGTTAACATCTTGTAAGGTCTCTCATTATGATAAGGCCCAGAAAGACTATTAGTGACCGTTCTGTCTTGACTTCTCTGCTAGAAGAGGCATTGGTTTGGCACTCTGCTGTCCCAGTCTCCCCTGTGTCTAGGGCTGCTGAATGTACGTTGGAGCATGAGCCCGGAAGGAGGACAAACAGCACTGGAGAACAGGGAGAAAGCGGAGGGCTTGGAGCAACCTGGTCTAGTGGGAGATGCCCTGCCCATGGCAAGGGAGTTGAAACTAGATGAGCTTTAAGGTCCCTTCCACCCAAAACCATTCTATGATCCTCTGAAATCTTTGGAAAGGTGGCATCGGAAAGGTCCAGGAATGTGGCTTGTCGAGAGCTACTCTCTCACCCTGCAAAGGTACTTGGCACCTTGTGCTGTATTTACAGCCTCATGAGAGAGAACAGTATTCATGTGTTTGGGTTGGGTTTTTTGAGGCCAAGGGTTCTGTTTGAGCTTAAGCTCTTTTCTCCTGGATTTTATGTCTACGTGTGCTAAAATAAGTGTATTAAACCCCTCCATGTTTCAAAAATATCCATTCTGTCATGTCAGGGCCACAGCTCACCACATCCCACCTCTTGGAAGAGGTTGGTTTTCCTCATCTTTTCTCTTTTAGCCTCAAAAGAGCAACTGTTCTGCTTTGCAAGGCAGACTGTTTGGCAAGGCTTTATGTGTAATAAATATGGCATGCTGATTATAAATGAATAGTGCCACCACAGTAAATTCCGCTCAGACATGGTAAATAAAACAATGGGAAGTTACCTAGTCAGTGATTTGCTGAGACATTTTAGTCAGTTGCTATTTCACTCTGTTTTAGTGACTATAAATTCCAGATCCACAGAAACTGCTTTCTGCCATTATCATCCCACGTTCTGTAGTTATTTTACACTTTTTATGGTGTTAATGTTATTTCCTATTCAACTGCGTAACAGCTAATTTAACTTAGATAAATTAGCTGAAATGAAAACATAGTGTGACTGTGGCCCTATTTACTTTCTTTTTATTAAAAAAAGACCCCCCCGAAAAGTTGTAAAACCATGAAGTGTATCTGCAGGGTATGCAATTAACTCCAGACTGCAGAGAGACCCTTGAAGAAGGTGCTGTGCAAGTTCCCCATCACTTTTCTCACTTCCCACCAGTATGTCCATATGGGAACATCCAGCAGAGATTTGAAGGGGGGGGAACATCATCTTTTGCAGCAGCTCACCCATGGAGCAAGGCCTGAGAGGCAGCAATGCTGAGATTCGCCTGTAGAGTTGTATTTCGATCTGGAAACCTTCCTACGTATTTAGCCTTCTCTCCAGCTCGATTTGCTTTGCTCCATGTTTGAGTTTTGTGGCATGGGAAGACAAAGTGAGCTCCACGCTGAGGTGCCTGTACCCGTTGATTCTGTTATAACGCAGCTGCTATGTCAGAAAACCTACCTGGGTAACTTCTGTTAACTTCCAGTCTGCTTGCAGCGTGATCTGTGGGATAATGGCAACACAGCCGTGTCGCCAGTTCTTGTGAACATCCTAGGTTTCTTGAAAGCTTCAGCACTCCTCAGAGGAGTAATAAATTCTGGAAGAGAGGCGTATTTGGTGAATAGTTGTTCTGTGTTTGAAGGTTTACCTGTGGTAGTAAGATGCATCTTATTGTAAGGGAATGCACAGTCACAAGTGATTGCCTTGCCTCGGCTTGACGGGTCACTGGGGCCCCCAGCAGCAGGAGGACACGGAGCTGTTGGAGCGGGGCCGGAGGAGGCCCCAGAGATGCTGGGAGGGCTGGAGCCCCTCTGCTGGGAGGACAGGCTGGGAGAGCTGGGGGGGTTCAGCCGGGAGAAGAGAAGGCTCCAGGGAGACCTTATAGCGACTTTCCAGTATCTGAAAGGGGGCTACAAGAAATCTGGAGAGGCACTTTTTACAAGGGCATGTAGTGACAGGATGAGGGGTGACGGCTGCAGACTGGCAGAGGGCAGATTTAGATGAGATCTCAGGAAGAAATTCCTGGCTGTGAGGGTGGGGAGCCCCTGGCCGGGGTTGCCCAGAGCAGCTGTGGCTGCCCCGTCCCTGGAGGTTCAAGGCCAGGTTGGACGGGGCTGGGAGCACCCTGGTGTGGTGGGAGGTGTCCCTGCCCAGGGCAGGGGGAGGTGATCTTTAAGGTCCCTTCCGATCTAAACCATTCCCTGATGCTACGACTGTTTGCCAGCTGGCGGGAGCTGTGTCCGAACTCCTCGCTGGTAAAGTGAGAGGTAAGAGGCGTTAGCTGACATCAGCAGGGTACCGTGTGGGGTGGGTGAGATAGCACGAGTGACCTTCTGCTCTGGAATCGGGTTTGGTTTACGTAACCCAGAGACTTGGGGATTTTTTTAACTTTTTTGAAGGTAGCATAGGTATAATGCAGGTATGACTAAAGTTTTCCTGCAGAATAAAGGGATAAGTATTGCTTCACTGAGATGAGAAACATAATTTCCACAGCATGAGACATTAACTGCTTTTTGCTATTTAGATTTCTGTATTTATTTATACCTACTTCTTCCTACTGCGTGTACAGTTTGAAAGATGCTAATCTGTTCTTCAGCTGGAAGTTCTGTTGCACTTCTTTAATAACTAACCTAATTGGAGAGCACGTAATTGCCCTGGTCCGAAGGCCTGAAGGATGGTGCTGAGGGATGAGAGGGGCCCTCCTGATGTTAACATCCGTAACCCTCAGGCAGTGGCCTCTACCCCGCTTGGGAAGAAGTGCTCGCCTAGCAGATGGCTGATGTTGGGATGACTGGGAACTGCTGGGGAGCATAGCAGCAGTAAAAATTTGTTAAACCAGTGTTTCTGCCAAAGAAATGATATAAAATATTTTGCCTTGATTTATGATAAGGTAGCAGACATTCAGGGCATTAGAAAAATACCCTGATTTAGTTTCCTCTGCCTTTTGACCAGTTCTTAGATAATCCTGAAGATTCTGTAGTGCACAAACTTTTCTAAGAAATGCTGAACTCCTTTTTCACGTTACCCACACTTTGCACCTGAAGTGTTGCCCTCAGATCCCATTAAATCACCTCCTGTGTGCTGACGTTCTTCTCGATCTTCTGACCTTTTCAAGCAAACTAAGACGACACTCATCTACATCTCTTTAGCCATGTTTTTCTGTTGATAAGAATTTTGAGTGCTCATCTAACACTTTTCAACTTCAAAGCTCTTCAGAAGTGAGGGGCCTGATCCAAAGTCCATTGAAATAAATGAGTAATCTTTCTGTTCGCTTCACAGAGACTTAAACTCTAAATTGTGCTCCTGTTCCTGTCATTTTCCCCTGTCTGTTCTCTGAAGACCTGCTGTCTCGTGCACCTACTTCACTTTTAGACTCTGGGTAGTAACTCTCCTCTTGTCCTCCTGTTTGGCAGTGGCATAATGAGACCATTTCCGACAGTAGTTTCCTGAGAGATGCTCCAAATCGGGGTATAAATAGAGTCTCCTAAGCCCTTTGTGAGTAAAAGATGTCTTTGTAGGCGAGCCTGCAGGCTGTCATTCACAGTCATTCCTGCAGGTGAGATGGCAATGAGGTCTCTATTTTGGTAACAAAACAAGCCCTTTGAGTTTCCAGGTGGTGCCGGGATTATTCCCCTAAGCCCCTCTCACTGTTAGAGAACTCCTCCTTTTCTCCTGCCGACAGACTGAACGGGTAATTCCACTTCTTTAAGGACTGTAGGAGGCCTTATCCTTGTAAAACTGTTCCAAAGGTCCTGAAACCCTTTGCTGCTCACAGCTTGGTCAGTGGCTGTCTCTGTGCAAGAAAGTAGGTAGAGACGGTTCATTTAACAGCCCCACTTTGGCTTTAACAGTGCCTGTACTTTGGCATCCTTTCTGTCTCCTGGGTTTCCTGCTTTTGCAGCATTACTTCCCTCTTTCTGGCAGATCTTGCTTTCTCTGTGCTGGCAAAATTCATTAGTTCTTTCTCTTGTTCATGTTTTCTCTTCGTTGACTGTTGCATGCATTTTGTTTCTGTTTTATCAGCTTTCCTACCTGTTTGTATGTTTGTTTGTTTATTCATTCCCAGTATTTGTTTTTCTCATCTCCCTGTGGGATGCTCTGCTTCTGTGGAGGCGAGGGAACATTGTCAGCTGACAGTGTGTAGGCAGGTGGCCAGTAGGGATTACTGATACCAAAAATAGTCCTCCTTCAGTCTGGAACAATGTGCCGTTGCTGTTCTCGTTGTTGCTTTCTCTGCAAGTCAGCCGGAGCCATTTCGGGTCCCGGGGTGAGGGTCAGCGCGTGTGACTGCAGCTCTGAGATGCTGCAGCTCAGCATCGGGGCTGTCATTTCCCTGGTTGCTGTCAGGGTTTTTGAGCTCCGTGGAACCCACATTCAATGGAGTACACAAGCAGTGCTTTTACGCACCGGTGTAACCTTCTGTTCCTACCACTGGTAGGCTCTTCATTACCTCCAATTATCTGTCTTTTCATTAGGTTGGAGCTTGCATTACATTAGCTCTCAGTTCTACTTATTCCCACACTTGACTTCCTGGACCTCACTCAATTCGCATTTTCATTTCTCCTTGAACAGTGTGACCGCTTAAATCTGGTACAGTGGCCATTTGTAAACCATCCTCATCTTGCCATTGCAATCAGATAATGCTGCTGCTGAATTACCTCTAATTCTCTATTTTTAATATAAGAGAAACAGATTCTGCCAAGGCAGGCAGCTTGCCTCTTGCTTGTTTGCTTTCCTCACAAGTATCTTGGCACTGTCTCCTGTTTCCCTTTCTTTGAACGGATGTGAAGTCCCCATTTATTACAGACAAGATGCAGGTTTTGTTTAATAGCCAGAGTGATTAACCATTAGAGCATGCTGCTGTAGAAGGTGCTGGGAATCCTCCTCCCAGAAAGTGAAGACGAATCAGGGCTTCTTTGGGTGAAATCCAGCGTGGTTTCTTTTAAGAAATGTCAGTCTCATCAGTGTGGTTGTCCCTCCTGAGCCACTGGTATGGTAGATGCACCGAGGCACGTTCTGGTTTTCCAGTGTCTGGTGGAACCGCTGAGGTGAGGGCTGGGGCTCCCAGCTCTGTCAGAGAGGTGTATCCTTGGGCTCTACAGGCTGTGTGGGTTTCCTTAACGCACAGTTTGATCATCACCATCTTCCACATGGTATGTAACAAAATGTTTTATGAAAAAAATACTTCAAGGAAAGTATAAAGCTGTGAAAATCGTATGTTTGAATGCAGCATTATGGACTTCTGTGCTTTTCTTCAAACACCATCTCAAATCCTTTCCCAAAGTGCTAGCACTAGAATTATTTATATGTGCCGTATACGCTCAGCGTCTGTTTAAGCAGACGCAACACTGTGTTCCAAATCTGCATTTCATGACTGAAAACAGCACCACTCCATAAAGATATGATACCACATCAAAAGAAATAATGAGATACCATGACACACGAGTGCATTTTTCTAAGGCTGTATCAAATATTGACTCTAAGGGTAAAGAAGATCAGTATTTCACTTCAAAGATTTGTTTTCAGCCATTCTTCCTTATTTGTTAAACAGTGAATATTCTGTGGGTGGCTAAAGTGTTTGGAAATAGTTTAATATGGTGCTTTGGTTGCAATTCATGTTTCTTGCAGCTGCCAGCAGTTTAAGACGCGTGAGCAGGGAGCTGGATATTATACACCGGTTCTTTGGGGGCCAGGGTTGGCAGGGAGAGAATCTGCACAGAAAGAGTGAAGGTGGCAGCTGCTGGTGTAATTATTGAATACTAAGTGGTGATAGACTATGGAGATCTTCTATAGCCTTCAGGTTTTCTCTCATTCGTCATAATGATTAATCTCAAAAGCTCTACATCTCTTTCTTCAATGACATCTCTCCTTGATACTCTAGCAAAGAAATAGGATTTTTCTAAAGGCAATTTTCTTCCAAGAAACAACACAGACCATTTCCTTTTGGACTTCATTACTGGCAGAAAATTTTCACCCTGGTAATCTCTACAGCAAATTGAAGAGTTTATAACAGAAAAGTGAAAGCAATTAGTTTCCTGATTAAATTCACCTTGGCATTGAGGAGCAGGTAAGTATTTTCAGTTTCCATGTGCATTCAGATGAAACAGACCTGGTAGGACAATGGAAAAGGCCTTAGTATAGAAAGTAATAAAAAGATAATTGGCTCTTCTGTGTTTTTAATAACTGTCTTGGGTTACTGTCTCCTTTGGGGAAACAAACACATCTGTCCAATACATATGGCATTGTAATCACAGCGCTGTGTGCGTGCGTGTGTGTGTATTATATGTGGTTAATTTGCTGTTGCTTACTCTGAGCCGATAACCAGCGTTGCATTTACAGGCATCCCACAACCCATAGTGGTGCCCACAGTAGCGTTGTGCGGCATTGCTGGTGGGGCGCAGCGTTCGACGGACGTAGCCAAGAATCACCTCAGTTGTTCTGCGAGGTAAATAGGACTGGGGTGAGAACGGGGGGTTAGGTCATAGCTCGAGTAAGAGGACACATGTCACCTGCACCTTGAGGGGTTGCTCCTTGTGCTCTAAGATGCCCCTTTTACTAGCAGTTATTGGCTCTCCTTTCTCTCCAGAAGAAGGAGCAGGATGATGAATGTCCTGTCACAGCCCCAGATGTGAATGTGCCCCTTCATGTCTAGTGAAAGAAGATATATAATCCCAGCTCTTGACGTTCCTCTGCCCCTTGTCCTTGGCTGCTGACCCATGGAAGGGATGTAAAGGAGGAACTTCAGGCTCTAAACTCTTGTTGCAGGTCTATTATCCATGTTAAAAAACTAGTCTTAAAATGTGGTGCCTTAAAGATGGGAAACTGTAAGAAGTTTTAAATGGTTTGACCCTATAACGGAGGTAATTGCTGGTCAGATCTTGGCAACATCATCATGTCAGAGTGAATGATGACAGTGTGTCTCGCAATGACTGAGTGAGGAGCACTTATTAAACTGCAGCCCTTGTTCCTTCAGTGTTTTATTAGGTTGAATTTCCTTTTCTGAGATGTTAGGTTTATGCTTGTGTTCCCTTGTATGAAAGCACAGTTTCTTCCAACTAAAAGAGTTTGTTGTTTCCACTTGCAGGGAGGTAATTAGAATCACAGAATGGTTTGGACTGGAAGGGCCCTTTAATGGCCATCTAGTCCAACCCCTGGCCTTGGGCAGGGACATCTTCAACTGGAGCAGGTTGCTCAGAGCCCCGTCCACCTGGCCTGGAATGTTTGCAGGGATGGGGCATCTCCCACCCCATCAGTGTTTTCCTTCTATCTAGTCTAAATCCGCCCTCTTTCAGTTTCAAACCCTTAACCCTTGTCCTGTCGCAATGGCTGTTGGCCCACAGAACTACAAGTGGCTATTGCCCATGTGTACTGAAATGGAGATACTAATATTTAGAACAATCATTTAATTTGCATGGCTTCAGTAGTTAAAACAGCCCAGGTGTTTGCTGTTAGATCACAGCCTGAAGAAAAGGCCACCGTTTCTTGTTCAGGGTTTTAAATTTATGGATTTTGTATGCCTCTCAACTTTACTGACTCCGGCTGACGTGTACTTCGGAAAGGCGTGATGCTCCCTCCGGGGGCTAAAGGAGCGGAAGTCAGGTGGAGGTGTGAATCACTGAAGAAGGTTTGTGTCCTGAAACTTGTCTGTTCTTTACAAACTGTATTTGTCTAACGAAAATGGACCAACTTCCCACAGACTCTTACTGCAGAGTTTGTCCTGGGTGTAAAGGGTAGAACCGCAGGCTGTTCTGGATCTACAACTACCATCTACAATGGTTTAGTAACATTTAGACAAAATTTTCTTAGGTTTGAGCTTGTTTCCACTCCAAGCCAAACTGAGGAAAAGGAGAGGTATTTTCTGTTTTGGTGATTCTTGTGATTACTCCTGTTATTTTGTATTGTATTTTTACGATTTATAGTGGTGTGCTTGACTGAGGAATGAAAAAGGTGTATCTTGTCCTGTCCCTTATTTCTTACTTTGTTGAAGATGGCCCTTCACTTTAATCCTGACTTTAGCTGGGGCATGCTGCTTCCTGAGGAACCGTCTTAGCCATATGATTTTGTAGGCTCATGTTTGAAACAGCCCCCCAAATGCATCATCTAACCTGTTTTGATGTGACTGATGTAAGTCATAAAAACTGCTACTTTTTTGCTGCTGGTACAGTCGTTTTAAGGGCACTTTACCTGCATTACCCATGAAGCAGCAGTTTTGCCTATTTGCTGACAATACCCATTACTTTTGGGATTTTAAGCATATCTCTAGTTTCCACTCTGCTTTAGGAAACCTGGAGGATTCTTAGGGATATAGTTGCAGTATGATTTCTAGGGATTTGTTGCACACCTATTTCTGTCAGGGGAAGTTATGTTGTTGTCAGCACATTCATCTCATGAAAGATGAGCCAGTATTCACTAGGCAGTGTTATATGTTGAAGTTTGATTTCAAACACCTTAAAAATCATAAAGCAGATAAGCAAAAGGCGGGGGGGGAAACCCCAAAACTAACCCAAACCCTCACCACTTTTTTCAAAATGAATTCTGCTTGCATAACTTTTTAAAAACCTCTTTTTGCACAGGGCAATCAGAACAGTGTTTAACAAAGCTTTGTAGGGAGAAAGGAGCAAAACACAGCAAGATAACTGCTTGCACTGTTAGCTTTCCAATGCAAATTAAAAAACCCCAAACACTCTCGTTTATAAGACACTGATCCAAGCTGAACAGGTTTGCAAGAGCAATAGCAGTTTCTGACCTAGTGGAGAATTACTGAAATGCCCACTTAGGCACCACTTATTCTAAAAGACATCCTGTTCTTCCACAACTTAAACTAAAAATTGCCTGAGGCAGGGACTCATATTGGTGCTTTTGCAGTGGCTAAAATAATCCTGACCTGTGACCTCTTATGTGACACTGCAGTAAAGATAAAAAATAATATACTTAACAGTGAAATACGAGGAAATGCTCATTGCAAGCAATTTGCCCTCATGTTACCAGCAATATCCACCTTTAAGGCCTTGCAGTTGTATAATTGGTACAATGATGTGCAAGTGTATGTCAAGTACTTTCAGTCCCATCTTTGAACCGTTCCAACCATACATAGTGAAGTTTCACCAGAATTTAGGCACAAACACATCCACCAGCTCAGGGTCCTTTGAAAGTGGGTCCAAGTGTTTTCAGATACATTTGAGCTTTCAGCCCATCTCGGCTGAGTTAGGACTTTCTAGCAAACCTGCAAACCCAGAGGAGCTTTGGGGAGGCTTTGGTTTCACTGCGAACCTTTTATTCAAGCCTGAAATCTGATGAGATGAAGCTTAATAGGAAGGTTTTTTCCTTCTAAAGCTTCTGATGAAAGTTATTTACTTGATCTCTTCGCAAAATCCCCGTAGGTTCTGCACTGTAATGTTCCTTTATCATTGCTCGTCTCCCGCCTGTAACAGAACGGCAGCGGCTGTGGATTGCCTGGGGACGCGGGAGTCAGGCAGGGTGCCCCAGGCATTGCTGCACCTCTGGTGTGTTAAACTCAGGTGGTGGAGGGGAAAAACAAAAAGCAAAGCAAGTGTAGTGTTCTCTGTGGGCAGCGATTTTTGCAAGATGCTTCAGGGGAATCTGTAAGCGAGAAGGAAGCCTGTGTCTTTATGTTTTAGCAGTTTAATTATGCCTGTGTTGATAAGGAACGTGAAGGGGACTAGGGATGATCGTTCCAGTTGAAGGATGGCTCCTGGACAGCAGTGCATGGCTGGAACCTGCCCAGAGGGGCGCAAGCAGAGGTCAGACGGGCTCCTGGAGCGAGGGTCTCCTGCCGTGCTCTGGAGCTGGGGCAGCGAGGGGCTCTGGACATGTGGAGGGCGTGCGTGCGCCGTGGAGAGGCCGTCTCTGCCCTGACGGCAGTGCTTTGACAGCTGCTGCACCGTCCGTGTTCACCAGTGTGCCTTGCACAAGCGTCGTGCTTCTAAGCGGCGAAGCCCGTGCAGCTGGGGTTGTTCTGGTCTCAGCCCCGTCTGGGCAGCCGGTCAGGCGCTACGTACCCAGCAGCCCCTGACTCAGGTATCTGCTTCCCTTGGTCCGTACAGGGAACTGCTGGAAAAGATGAAACCCCTTTTCCTTTTAATTGCAAAACTGTACAATGCTGGTTCTTGTTCTGTAGTGCATTGCTGGGTACATTTCTTTTAATAATGACTCCTGTATCAGAAATAGCATACGTATCACATACCGGGATGCTTCTTTTGAACTTGGCTTTGACTGAATAGTAGTGTCTTACAAAATTCAATGTGAACGTCTGGAATTTGTATCGGAGTTGACCCTAGGTGAAAGTCTTTGAAATACCCCTGCTTTGAAATTTGCAATAATGTACCCTCCTTCTGAGGTCGGTCCGTCCCTCTTTAGCTGTGCCGATATGAAGAAGGTGAACAAAGGTGCTGTGTGCAGTGAATGAACACAGATTTAATGAACAGGAGAAGAGCAGGTGACACTTGTTATACTGTGAGCTGGTTTTGAACAAAGTCCTTGGAAACCATATGCAAATAAAGGAACTGGTTGTTGGATGGACTTCTTTCTGTCCTTTTTTCTGCTAAAGTGGACAAACCTGATGTTTGTATCTTCAAGAGGAAATTCTTTGAAACAGTGATCCTGTTCCTAGGGAAAGATACAGTAATCCTAGGTAGTAGCCTGGGAGGTCAAAATATTTTGCAATATGAAAATCATTAGGGCTTTATTGGTGTAAACACTGTTTTACAATAAACTTCCTGGCCTTGGCAACTGATGGCTCCAGTGCTGTCAAGTTGTGCTCGGTAATTGTCTCCAGTTGGGACTTTGATCTTTGGCTGTGTGCGTGAACAGCATTTTAAATGTCTGCCAACCCAAAGCATCGCCAAACAAAGCAACCTTTTATGTTTTATGTCCTTGCCGATGTGGTAGCATTTGGTTTCCTATGAAGTTTCTTTTTATGTAAATTTCCCAGCAGATTTTTTCTTACTAGAGAAACTGTATGAAAATAACCATAGTTTGTACTTGATAAATTATTTATCTGGGAGCAGTTGCTTACTAAACAGTTCTCTCATAGCAGAAGTGCTGTTCTGCAGTATAGTGGAGAGTTATTTTGAGCTTTTGTTTAGAGGCAAAGTTCCTACCAAATTCAAAGTTAATGCATGTGACAATACCTATCTGATAGCAATTTTAGCGTGCTCATTTCAGTTTACCTTTTTCTGGTGGCTACTGAAATTAGAGGGGAATGTACCACGATTTCTGCATCCTCTGTTTCCGTGGTACTCGACTATTCAAGCCTTATTGTTCGTACTGCTCACAGTTAGCAGCTGGGAACAACCGACTGACATTCATTTGTCTTTGGGAGATTTAATGGAAGACCTTTATTTTAAAGCGGGTTTTGGAGACCTCTGAAGCTGTAAAGCTGAAGCCAACCCTACTGTTAATACCACCGGACTGAAGTTAGCCCTGCAGATAACTGGTAGAACTTCAGTACGGAGCTGTGGTCATGTGTTTTGCATAAGGTCACTTCAATTACTTCAGCAACATTAATCCTAAATGAACAAGGCTTATGTATGGCAAATGACTTATCTGTATTAAAGAGGGCATACATTTTCACCCAGCAAAATTAGGATGTTTGAAAGTGATATGCTGTCAGTAGAAAGGATAGAGAAAGAAAAGATCTTATTATACATTTCCTTCCAATGAGCATTTGAAAGTCATCCTTCCTGCTACAAGTACATCATGTGTTACAGCATTTTCTTGTAAGTTGAAGTTTCATTCTTGGCTCTTTGTACTTTTTTTAATGCCAACAACTTCTGTACCCTAGACCCAGTTAAGCACCTTTACGCAGATCTATGCAGACAACCCCAAGCTGGAAGGAAGGGAGCGTATCCTGAAAAGGGAGCTTGTTCTCTCTGCTCCCTTCCTGGGACGGGTGCTGAGTGCTGGCGGGTGAGGACAGCACTGAGCAATGGATTTCAGGAGTAGGGACACGGTTCCCTTTCTCCTGTTTTGGGGAGAAGTGTATGGAGACCCAGTGTTGGTCACCCTGCCAGTCTGGCTGTAGAGAACTGAAAGGTTTTTGACCTGGTTTAATACGAGCTTAAGTCCGCGATTAGGTTATAATGTTTGTGTGGGTGATGGATTAGAGCTCAAAGCAGAGGTTCTAGTGGAGGCTTAACATGTGTCTCGGAGGAGAGTTCACCTAGTGAAATACAGGCTTGGGAGAGTTGTGATTTGTCTCTAAACACAGCACAGGCACGAACACAAGAGAAGACCTCGCTGGCGTAAGAGTGAAGGGTGAGAGTTGTCCAGGAGCGCGTCTGGGTTTGCAGCTAGAACAGTTTTTCTCAGACCAGTGGAGCAGTAGACTTCTGCCACAGCCTTCCAGGAGAAATTGTCAAGGTGAAAATCTAAGCTTTTAAGTTCCATTAAAGCTGATGAGTTAAGAGCAGCTTCCCATTGTAAAGGAGAGCTTATTACACACGTGCTTTAATAAGTTATTGAAACGCTTCTTAGCCAGAGTATTAGAAATGCAGGGCGTTGCTTGTAAATTGTTGTCATGGTTATTACTTATTACTGTTGTATCCAGGTGAGGTCAGCACCTCCTTGGCTAGAGATGCTGACAATGCAAAGAGCACTGCTGCTCCAGATTTCGTTAATTGGACAGGACAGACCAAAGGTAGCAAGCAAAGCAGCAGTGAAGAGAAACAAAGAAGTGACTGGCCCAAGGTCACCCGGCATTTCTCATTTCTGTTCTGTCTCCCAGTGCACACATTTTCTCTTCCTGGAATAAACCAGGTGAATTCTGCAAGGCATGTCTCATTTGTTAGGAGTAGTCAGGTGAGAATTCTTATCTTGCAGTTTCAGGAGCTGCTGGTGTGCTGCTGCTTCAGTGAAAGGAACGTTTTCCTTAACACATAACAGAAGCTATAAAATAAAAGGTGAAGTGAAAAATAGTTAAGATACTGTAACTTGTACAATTAAAATCCAGCACTGAACAACAATAGGAAGCAGAGAATTTGATGAACGGGGAACTTCCCCTCTTATTGTTGTGCGTTTGAACTCGCATGCAAAAATGAAGTTTGTCCTATACGCCAAATAATTAACACAGACCATAACAGCAAAGAAAAGAATAGTTAAGGTAGCGTCTCTAATTTTAGCTGAGAAAAACCACAGCATACCTTGTCCATGCTCCACTATACAGAAATTGGCTCCTCTTTTCTTCCCATTGTTAGTGTCCTAAACTGACCAGACATCCTCTTTCTTCTCAGCTCTGGATCCTTCCACACGTGAAAAGAACCCCGTAGTCTTTCAAACATCTTATTTTCAATTAGCTGCAATGATATAAAGCTGCCTAATACACAGTTTTGCTCAATATAACACCTAAGTGTGGTCTGAACTCACAGATCCAGAATACCTAGATATTAAGATACTTAACAATTTTTGGTTCTCTGCTGTGAACGCAAAAAAAGAACATGACTCGAGTATGGAGGACTACTGTGGACTCCATTGCCAACAGCACATGTAAAGCGGAACGCAGTGGAAGGATCAAAATAACATTGACTTGATTTTTCTTGCACAGAGAGACTCCTGTTTATTTCTTCTGTGTCAATGAATTTTTGTTTGGATCCCAGCATCAACATACTTTTTTATTATTTTGGGGTTTTTTTATGATAGTTGCTTTGACTGGAACATTGCATCAACAAAAATAAATAAGTAGAAATAAAGCCTTGTGTTCTCTGAGATGTGAAGAGGACTCTTCATGTTTAAAAAACACATTCTCTGTCCTGTTTTAATTACTGTCACCCTTCTAGTCTAGAGAGATTTCCCACATCGGTCAGGAAGACTTCATGACCTCTTTTCCAGTGCTTGGAGCAACCGTACCTGCTCACAACCTGTTTGGAACCCCTTTTAACAGTTTTTGTAATTTCACTTCTAAAACCTTTTGACAAGCTTTGAGTCAAGAAGCAGCAGGAGTATGCAAGGACCTGAACTGATAAAATGCAGTTTATTACAGGGTCGACAGGGATGGAACTTTGAACAATCGTGGCTAAAAGAAGAGGCCTCTCTTGCTTTGATGAGAGAAGCAGCCCCCCAGGTTTGAAGGGGTGGGCTTGTTTCTTCTGCTGCTATTCTGTTGGGGGACAGCACTCGCTGTGGGCTGGCTGTGGCTTGGGAGGCCTCTGGGATGCACCCAAATGTAGTGGTTTACCACTGAGAACGTCTCCAGCTTCCTGGTCCTTCAACTTCCCAGTTTCTCACTGTGACATACATGGTTGGAGTTCAACTCTGATTTCTCTGTATTGCCATAGCTGGGGTGTTTTTCTTGGAAAGATTGGTGATAACTCTTGAAGTAGGATGGTTTGAGTTGCAGGTTTGTTCTACTAACTTTCTCATTAATCTCTCTTAGAAGAGTAATTGACTTAATGATTTGCAGGGATTTATTGGTGAGATTCTGCTACGAAAAGAGATCCATACGAGGTTCTGTGAGCTGCAAGGTGAGATGAGCAGCATGCACTATATGCCAAAGGGGTGGCCTCACCTGTTTCTTCCGTAAAGTGGGAAAAATAAAGCCAATTTACGCTGTTTATATACTGTGATCGTAACTGACTAGTGTACGTGGTGTTATCTTCTAACAGACATGTGAGAAGGACCAAGTGCATTCTCTAGATGGGAAATTCTTTACAAGTTGAGTGAGGGGAGGAGAGGAACCTTTTTCAAGGTTTATTGCCCTACACAAAGTATTTCTGCCCAAGTTGCTGAAATGAGATGTCGTGCCTGCTGGATACCACAGAGGTTCAGAATGCCCTTGTGTGGTTTTCTGTGCCCATAAACATGGTTCCCTTCTGTGAAGGTGCCGTATCCTTGAGCTCTGCCAACCTCCCAAGCTTGCCCAGGGTAAAATTAAACGTCAGTATTAGTTCCCCAAATAATGTTATAGCAAATGACCTTCCATTTTGTGTTCAGGGTCAATTTGTGTTACGAGAGACAGTCAATGGGGCAGATAGAACGATAAAACTTGACAGGATTTCCTGATTGTCAGTGCTGGTCTCATGATATCTGGGTTTCCTTCCCTTTGCTGTACAAGGAATGCAATGATCACGAACGCTGACAGATAGTTCATCATTGTCAGACACCTCACTGAGTTGAAGTTTGTTTCTTAGTGATATTCCAGATGTGTTTTGGACACCTCTGCATTGCTACAGTCTGCTTTGTTTGTGATCACCAGAATTCCAAACGAAGTTCCTTAGATCTCCCTGTAAGGGGATCACAGTGTTCCGTACATCTAGGCTCCTCTTGTGGCCTCCTAGTGGGGTTTTCAGTTCAGAAGTGATTTGAAAATCAGGGCTCTGATGTGGAACTTAATGAAATCAAATGCTTCGCGTTTGGCAATGGCTATTTCGAGAATTTCTTGGCATGGATAATGCTTTAATACAATCCACCCTTTTTGGTGGCTTGATACTTACTGTGATGTGTATAAGAGTTAATCAGTGAATAGCGCAAAGTACCCGACTTTCTCCTTTTATTGCATCACGAGCATTTGCTCTGGGTTTCACTTGGAGGGGAAAGTACTGCCTGTGAGCCAGAGAGCGGGTACATTTTTTGGTGTCTATGAGTTTTGGAGAGTACTGAGATCCCTTGGTCTTTGCTTGCTGTTACATTGGGCCCTAAACTAGAAAACTCATGAGTAAAGTCCTGCTAAATTAACAAAGAGACTGTTCTTTTATGAATACGCCACTGTGTGCCTGGCTGAAGTTAAGCGCTATCTCTGTGTAGGGGATAGCCTCTCAGCAATCTGCTTATTGTGCACAAGTTCCTCTTGAACTAACAAGAAGAATCAATTAGAAAGGCAGCCAGAAATATCACTGTGTGTCATATTAATTTAAACATTGTTTTCTGCAGTTGAAAACTTTATATTCATCAGTAACTTATTAGATTTATCCCTCTCCCCTCATCCTCCCAGCCTCTGATGCACAAAATTATTAAACTTAATTGGGTTTCTCTGGACACTACTCATTTCTCAAAATTTATTGCAATTATACAATGCCCATAGCTCATTTATTTTTTGTTTCCTGGTGATTAAAACTTAAGACACTGAAAAATGTTATGTGTGTTTTCCTTTTCATCGCTAATCCTTTTCTCTCCCCTACATTCAAGACACATTCTGTAGTCATGAATCATTAAAGTAGCAAAATTCACAGGCAAACTTAATTTATAGCTAAGTGTAGGAAAACCAGAATGCATGTCAGAAATCTTGAAACATTTTTAATAAGATATTTTGGACTTGTTTCAGAATATGTTTTTCCTTACAGTGAAAGCATTCCTGTATGTTTTATCTCAAGATGAAATAAAAATTAGGTTACTAGAGGCTCATAGAAGCTGGCGAAGGGAAGCGACCTGTGGGTACAGCCGCACTGCGCCGTGCGGTGGTGTCCCAGTGAGCGCCTGGCTCTGCCTGCTGTGGTGTTAGGGGTCTCCGGGTGGTTTACGCTGATGAGGGCACACCGGAGTGGGATACTTTGCCTAGTTCAGGGTGCAGAGGGGAATTTTTTTTCTGTAGTGTCACTTAGCCTCCACATATCATGACTAGTCACACTCTAAATTTTAGACTTACTGTAAAATGTATTTAGGTACCTACACGGGACTGAGAAGAGACTGGGTAAATTCATGAAAGAAAGCGTGTCCATCGAGGGCTCCTCAGCCCGGAGCGCCTGCTGTTGAGCTGCTGCTTTTTCAAGGCTGGTCAGTATTCATAGAATCATGGAATGGTTTGGGTTGGAAGTGACCTTAAAGCCCATCCAGTGCCACCCCCTGCCCTGGGCAGGGACACCTCCCACCACACCAGGGTGCTCCAAGCCCCGTCCAACCTGGCCTTGAACCTCCAGGGATGGGGCAGCCACAGCTGCTCTGGGCAACCCCGGCCAGGGGCTCCCCACCCTCACAGCCAGGAATTTCTGCCCAAGATCTCATCTAAATCTGCCCTCTGCCAGTCTGAAGCCATCACCCCTCGTCCTGTCACTACATGCCCTTGTATTCCGTTGAAACACCATGACATGCTTACCCTGTTTTTATCCTCCTCTAAGCTACTGGCTATTAGTGACTTTTTTAAAAATTGTAGTTGTTTAACAAAAGTATTGTGTGAGCAACACTGAGTCATATGGTTACAGCCAAGCAAGGTAAAGGGGGAGAGAAAAGGAGGGGAGGGAAAAGTGGTGGAAAGTCTTTGGGTTTCATGAGCTGGTGCTGGTCCTGATCACCCTGGGTCTTCCGCGGAGGGCTAGTTCTGCTTGTCTTCACCCGGGAGGTGGGCGCTGTGCTTCGCCCCTGCCGTGCTGCCTGTCGCTGCTGGGTCAGCATCCCAGTGGCTGTGGGGTTTCCTGGGACAGGGATCACTTCTCAGGACTGTTCCCACTAAGGGGCAGCATGGTGGCGTGGGGTCCTTGTCCTGCAGCTTGTAAATGTCCCAATTCACTCATCTCCATCTCCAGCCTTGTCTCTGCTGCTCTTCCCAGAGGTGACTGATCCCGGCTGCCTGCTCTGCTGCAAGCGCTTTCCTGGCGGGGTCACCTTCCCCCCACTGACGCAGGGAACCGAGCTAGGGGGAATTTTGGTGGGGTCCAGGGTAGCTGTTCCGGTATTTTTGTGTCAGGAGGTGTTTCTGCACAGGCAAAGGGCGTTCCATGCTGAGATGCTGCTTTGTTGTGTTGGGAGGTGAAGAGGGAATAATTAATACCATTATAACAAGTAGTGGTATTTTTAGCATTAGCCAAAGTAGGAGCTAAGTAGGAGGCACAAATATTTCTTCAGGCAGAGAAACGTAGATAATGCAGGAGAACTGTGCGTGTGACAGGGCAGTGGTATCTTTGCAGGACAATGCGGAGTAGCTTAATTTGATATATACTCAAATCATGTAGAGTCTTTCCCAGCTGAAGCAGCAGCAAAGCTTTTCAAAGCAAATACATGCAGTGGCTGAACTTCCTTTAGCACTTTGTGAGTGGAGTTCAAGTGCCGAGAGGCTGGCCTGCTTCCAGAAAGCAGGGCTTCTGTTCCCAGTGCTGGCAGAACAATGTTTGGGAAATAAACTTGCATCTGAAATGTAAACATATCCTCCAGTTCGCCAGGCTTCTCAAATCAGCTAAAGTGAATTAAAACAATTAAGTACCGTGAGGGGGAAGTGTGGTACTTGAAGATACTGCAGGGAAGTGATTTGAAGTGTTCCTCTCTCCGGAGCTGAGGAGCTGCTTTGTAGACAGAGATGGGCCTGTGGTGTGTCGTCTGTCTGGTTCTACTTGAGAACCCCACAAAATACAGTCCACTAAATTACCAGCCGTTCTCGCCCTCAGCGTTAACAGAGGAAAATTAATTAGTATGCAGACATTTATCTCGGACAGATTCATTATCTTCTTCCTCTTCTTGTCTCCATGGTGAAAGATGGGTGAAAGCCAAGGCAAACAGCAGCCATCTATTTGTTGGTTGCTTTAGGGACCTTGTTTATAAGGAGCTGTTACAGGCCTTTTAGTCCAAATCTTGCTCACGTGGCAGCCAGTGGAAACCACTCCTTTTGACCTGAATAGGAAATGAGTCAGGCTTCTCATATTTTTACAAGTCCTGTAAAATGTTGGCTTTCCTCTCAGATATTTCTTTGAGTGAGTGAGAAAAATAATAAAAAAGTGTTTCATTTCTGTCATGCCTTCCAGCTGAAGTCCTCTAAGTGCTTCAGAACCCGTGTGGATTTAGCTTCACAGCATCCCTTTAATTCTGGCAACACTCATTTCAGCGTTAGAGATGGGGAGGTGAGAGCAGCTACTTGACAGTCTCCGGCCAGACCTGTGTGAGCACCAGTCTCCTCTTCTGGCGCCGTTCCCGCAGTGCTGGTTTTCTCCTTGACTCTAATGAGCCTCTCCCAGCGAGCTGGATTTTCTCCTCCGCTGTAAGCACTTGAAACGGCTGAACAAAGCGTCTCAAAATCTCCACTGGCCCTGACCCGCACAGACTGTAACTCTACGTGACCTCTAGGTGCCGTCAAGGAGCCCTGCAGAGAAAGGTCGTCTGCTCACCTGGGAGGCCAGTTTGCGGCAGGAAATCAAACGGGTGGATTTTGGTGATTATTGGACATGCCACACTCTCCCCAAATTCTAGTTAGCACCCCACTGCGCAGACTTATTCCATCTGTCATCTGCCTGGAAACAACCCTGCTAATATTAAAGATCACTGCTGTTTAAAACATGAAAAAATATCTTTTTCTAGCGTAAAATGAAAATCAAGCCTCCCATGTCTAAGACCTCAAACATTTCTTTGTAGGTAAAAGCAATCATTCAACTCTGCCATGTGTTCATCATCCTCCTACTCGCCAGTGGGGACTTTCCTTTATTGAAACGTGTAAGGCAAGAAAAGACCTGCACTCTTAAATGAGGTTATTTGGTGTCGGTGAGATGGTAGCTTGATGACAAGCACAGGACGGCTGGGCTGAGCCGTGGTGCCGTCTCGGTGGCCGGCCACCCGAAGGACGGCAGCGGTGGGGGAGGCAGGGCTGAGAGCTGCAGCGTCCCGGCTGCGAACCCGCTGTGGCTCCGACTGCCTACGGGGCTTTCGAAAGCTGACTGCCGCAACACATTGCTAGGTGCGTTGGCTTATCCAAATTCACCCCGTGAACCAGGGAGGTTAATGGGCTCAAACTCCCCACCTTTCTCTCCCATTCGCCCGGCAGGTTTGTGCCAGCGCCGGCCGTCATTCCCACTGCCTGCTGGCAGCAGAGGAGAAGTCCAGCTGCATTTTGCATTGCAGTTGGCTGAAAAGCTTCAGTGGAACTTGCCCCCACCTGGGACTCCATTCTCTCGGAGATCGAGTTTCCAAACTCTGGGTTTTCGTCCGGTGCCAAAATACCAAGTGTGCTTTGCGACGCGGCATCGTCTCTTCCCTGCGTATAGGTGAGCGAAGCAACGCCCGGGACGGGCCGCTGGAGAGGAGGGGAGCTGAGCTCACGGGGCAGAAAACAGTAACCTCACAGAGGACCAGTTTAATTAAAAGGTGAAGGACATATGGAATGTATGATTATGGGCACTATAGCTTTTACTTTCCTGAAAGTAACTAGAATCAAATAACACATAATTAATTGCAGCTTATAAAAGACCTCTGGAATTTACACTCACCTTTTATTTTTCTTTGTAAAGCTGGCGGCTAACTTGTTCATCAGCCATTTCATTGGGATTTAACCTGTGTACTCCATAACCACAGGATTCTTGTAAAAAAAGCATTTGGGATACATTTCAAGGCATTCCACGTGGGCTCAGGTGCCGTGGAAATCAATGAGCTGTGTGCACCTGCTTGTCTTTACATATACAGGAGAGGTGGTGTTTCAGAGAGGATGGGAAACCATTTGCATGGTCTGGGAAAAATGCTGTCATCCTGAAAAAAATGTTTTCTGTACACAGGACTGAAAAAGACAAACTGGAGGGGTTGTTGTTGTTCAGAAACTGGAAATAGTAATAAAGCAATTGTTTGTGGTCAACTAAATGTTTTGTTTCCATTCCAAGATTTTATTGTTAGGTCTTCAGTTATTCTTTTCTTGCTATAATTAACAATTTTCTAAATAAAACTTCATTCTGAAATAAAGACAGACAGGCTTTCACGCCTGTCAGAATTGCTGCTCTCACATGCCCAGCCTCTGGCAGCACGAGCAGTCTTGAGCTGAAGTTTCCTCGGCTGGAAATCGGCACGTCAGCGTGCAGGCACGCGCTAGGGGGTAAGGAGGAGGGCGACAGAAGGGAATTTTGGCTTGGCTTGTGCTTCTGGAGCAAAAATCTCTAAAAAGTTTAAGTCCTCCAGCGCGAGTCTGTAAAGTCCTACAATCAAATTGTTTTCCGTGCAGGGAGAACTGCCTTTTGCACTGAGGAGATGAGCACATGCATCATAGCGCAGGAGGGAGCGGCAGGGTAACGGGCAAATTTAATTTCGCTCTGAACCTGAGCCCGCTGTGGCACGGGGAGGGTGCTCTGTCCCTTGTCCTCCTGCTGAACGATGGGAGCTCACACAGCTTACAGGAGCAGAGCAGCTGGTGAACTGGATGGTGTAATTATGTTTGCAAATGTGAGACAAAATTTAAAAACGGAAGAGGAGGGGATGTTGATTCAGGGCTGTGTATCTGCAGGCTGCAGTGGTGGTGTTCTGGACAAGAAGCCACACGGCAGCGATGGCCTGTGCCTGCTCGGGCTTGTCCCTGGTGAGGCAAAGCGGGAAGGCAGAGAGGTGGGGTTATATTTCTTTTCTTTCTGTTGAAAAGAGCTTTCTCCTTCAGAAAAGACCCCAAAACTAGATTAAAATAACATCCTGGAAATGATTCAGTGAAGCAACTTGTGAGATAGTCTTCAGCTTGCTCTCTCACGAGCGCGTTGCCATTACAGTTAAATTCGGTCCCTTAGGAGGTTGTCTCCCTGCAGCAGTGCGTATTAACAGCAGATTGCTCTGGGTTAGTAATGAAAATGCTTTCAGTACAACTGTGTTTGGGAAAAGCTGTTTCAATAGCGCTACAGAAAACCCCCGTCAAGTCTCCAGAGTCCCCTATGGCTGATAACACAGGTGTTACACGTGGAATGTAATTTTAAGCTCGGTCTTTGGTGTACCCTTAAGGAAATGAGATTACAGTCATGTTCCGAGTGCGTATGCGAGAGACTAACACCTTGTCTCATAACTTTTGAACCTAGGGATTGATTTCAGCCACATTTGATGGGGAGGTGGACGTGCCCAAGGTACGTCAGTTCATACACGCCCCATGAAAATGGATGCTGATGGAAGGGCGAAACCTTAGAGATATCCTTGGTGTGCTCCCCAGCCACGGGAAGTGCTTTACTTGCAGGTTATTAAACGTGCATAAAAATCCCCAGAGGAAAGGGTGACCTCTGTGGACTCCAGCTCCATGTATCTTTGCACTTGATTTGTTAGAAGAAAGGAAAAAGAACAGCTTTCATTTAAATATCATATTCTGTAGAGCTGGATGAAAAATAGAATGTTGTCCAGAAACATCAAAACAGTTTATTTGGCCTTTTTTCCTTGAAATTCAAAATAGTGATGGGAAATTGCAAACTTCAGCCGGTTGTAGTTATTTAAGCAATTAATGCAACTTGCTCAGCTGAATTAAATCGTATCCTTTTTCCCTTTTGAGTCCATTTTTTGACTCTTCAGATTCGTTGCTTGAAGCTGATCTCATGCCATGATATGAATAAGACAGACATATCACTTATCCAGGGCCGACCCCTACCTGACCCTTTTTCTCTGACTATTGATTTCTCCAGGTATTTTATTTCCATATCGGGTGATAAAATAGCAATTTGATTAGGAGGTGATGAGAAACGGAAATAAATTGATACACAATAAGTTCAAGAAAAGCTAATTGAGAAATAAAAGTGAAACGCAGAAGCCAGCTTTTCTCAACATTGACATATACCTTCTAAAATACAGAAAATCTTTTAAATCCCTCCCGATCTTGTTAGCTGACAGAGGTCAGATTAGTCACTTCAGATGTAAGGTGAACCCAGGTAGCCTTTTTTTGTCTTGTGCTTTGAGATTGTTTAAGGACCTGTTGGTTAGCGAAATGCAGGTGATTCATTGGTCTTGTACTTTTATAGCCAGATGAATTCATTCTAAATACAGTGTGTATTTCTGAAGGGAACCTTTAAAAATGACAATACTTATTTAGTCTGCCTCTAAATAGCTTTTAGGAAGATACAGAATGCGCCATTCATTTTTATGCCTTCGTAAGTACGTTGCTGAAGTGACAAGTGGGGTCAGTCTTTCATGTGTACTGGCTTCCTTAAACCTACTGGCGTCAGAAAAGTGCTAGTTAATAGCTCTGTCTTTTAAGTTTTAAATAATTAAATTCCTTGGGCTACTACATACCCTTCTTAAAACTTGGCAATGCTTGAACCTTTTAGCAAACCTGATCTAAAAAGCACACTATCTAAATAGCTGAATTTGAACGTCACTCCTCATGGCTTGATGGTCAGTTCAGGTTAAAAAAACAAAAAATCAAACTGAAATATATTCTCTGTTGTCAACTGCTTGGGGTTTTTGGATTTGCAGTGCTATTGCCAAGAACTAAAGCACAAAATCTAACCCGGAATCTCTGGGAAAGGCCTAGAAAAACAAATGAGTTGCGGTCCCTGCTCACACTAACAAATTAATTGCTGCCAAATCCGTGAGAAGGCAGAGAGGCCGCTCTGGAGGAGGTCCCTGGCAGAGGCAGGTGAGGATGTGTCTGCAGGAACGGGACGGTGCCCGTCAGACCGAGGGCAATGCCCCACGTCAGTGAGAACCTGCGTAGCTTTTTTGTTAGCAATGAAGTACACGGGGAATCTTCCAGGATATCCCAGTTAGCTTTGCAGGAGTAGTACATTTTCCTGTGCTTAATTATTCAAAGGAAGCTGTATAATGGGTCTTTGGAATTGTGAGAGCCACTAATCAATCCATCCACTTTTGCATAATGCATGTGGCACCGATGGTATTCCATTTCAAGATCACTTGGGACAAACTTCCTGCTCTGCCCGTGGCTCCTGTGCGGTGCAGACACAAGCGCGCAGCTTGCAAAGCCATTTGCCTTCTGTGCTCATTTAGAGCCAGCCGTGAGTGTTCCCAGCTGCACTTAGAGAAGAAAAAAGGCGGCTGTAAATTCCTGCCTGTGAGTGGGACGGCCGAGGCGCCTGACCTTTGGGCCTGCGAGAGCTTCTCCTCACAGCGCGAGGGACCTCAGCCCCTCGCGTGAGCTCCCCGCGGTGCGCACATTGCTGTCCACCCGCGCCTCTTCACCTGCAGCCTCTTCCTCCTCAGACGTCCGAAGAACAGACCTTTCAGACAACTGAGCAGGACTTGCTCTTGCCTCGTAAATCCCAGTTGCTGCCGTACTGCAAACTTAGGGGAAGGGCGCCCCGTGCTCACTGCCCGTCGCAGCCTGGCAGAGCTCAAACCCTCTTCTTTCACCCTTAGGGCAGCTCCTTCAAATGGGGCTTTTTCTGCTGAGGTGGAGAAGGGTGTCCTTCACCCTCTGGATGAAGAACAGTAGGGAAGGAAGAAGCACAAACGTGTCTCTGTAGCTGCACAGTCAGAAAGTGTTGGGGGGGCAGGGAGGGGCGGGCAAAAGAAATCCTCTGGCGCAGTCTGCGATCTGCTCCCCGATGGTGGTCTGGTGAGCCCTGCCCGCGCGCCCAGGTGCCCCGGCCTCCTTACGCGGGGGCTGAGCTGCGTCTGGGAGGCCTGAGGGAAGGAAGAACAGCTGACGGGTTTGAGGAGCAGCTCGGCTAAATTGCACACCAGAGATTTGGGTGAAGGTACTATAGTCTAGCTAGATTCATATCCACGCCTAATCCTCTATCTACTGTGGCTGAGTAACGGCTAACTCGTGCCTTGCGCTCTGATGGACTCCTTGCCCTGAAGGCTCCTGGCAGCCTTTTTGCGTTGTCTATGGATTTTTGGAGGAGAACATCCCTTTTGATGTGATACATACTTAAAAGCCACCAGTATGACACGACCCTTGCGTTTTATTTGTATTTCCGTAGGCATTTGTTCTGTCTCCTGTGAATCGGGCCTGTTCTCGCAAGGTTTGGTCGAAGCCGTGCAGAGCGCACACAGGAGGCCAGACCAGCTTCCTGGGCGTCAGTCCTGCCTGCGGCTGATCCTGCTGGCCTGGCTGCGCTAAACGTACGTGAGAATTCGTTAGGACTAAGAATGTGCTGGACAGGTTTTGGTGGCCTGAGGTCAGTGCGTAGCACTTCGCGGGATTGCACCTTTAATTAAGAAAAAAATATAACCAACTAGCCATTCAGTAAGCTCGTTAAATATAATTTACTCTCATTTCATCTCTATTTACATAGAAATGCTTCTGAAATACCATTAAGGCTCTACTGAGACCCCATTATTTTAGGAATTGCTGTAGGATTTTCCATTACACATTCAGGATATTTTATGGACAATAATGCACTTTGTGGTTAGGCACGCTAAAAAAGGGTCTATTGAATGTAAGACTTGAGAATATAAGCTGCTTGCCAGAGAGGCCAGGAAAGACTTTTCCCTCTTTGCACATCTGTCATTGTGCTGTTCTCCAGGTGCTTCACGAGGATCGACCGGGAGTGTGTTCCCCTTTCCTGGCGCACTGTGAGTTGGGGACAGCAGCACTGACAGGCTCATGGTCAAGTCCAGAGTCCTGTCTACCATTCTGTCTTCTTTCAAATACTGGTTGCTGGTTTGACCTCGAGACTTTGAAATAAGCTAGATCTTGCAAAAGAATATGTGCCTCCTTAAAATATGCCCTACTCTTTACTTTTTAAAAAAGACCCCACGATAATACATAATGGTGCCAGGAGGCTGAGTGAGAAATTTAGCTACCGGGTGCTTAAGCGACATGGCTGGTTTTAAAGCGGAAACCTTGTGAAGGGAGAATCATCTTTCACAGAGTATTGGGACCCTCTTGCCAATAAACTGTTTCAAACACAGTACCAGAAAGTCATAGATGTGGGGAATTAAGGAAAACTTACTACCTGGCAATTTTCTCTGCCGCATTTTTACAGATATTTCCCCCTGCTACTCTTTTCAAGGGAATAGTGTTGCGTTAAGAGTTAGAGTAGTGTTGGAAGGTTTTAATAGTGTTGGAAGATTTTCTTCCAGAATGCTAGACCTTTTATTTTTGTTTCCTTCACCTGCTTTGACAGTAAGGATACACTGCCCCACGCGTTTGAGCCCTGTTGCCTGTTTAAGTGAGCAATGAACACCACACCAGGGTTAGCAAAAGCAGAGGGGAAGGAACAAGAGAGGCTTTGGGAATGGAGGAAAACCTGCGTGTGACACCAGGCAGCGCTGCCTTTAGTTGTTTACCGCTGGTTTGCGCTGCCTGTTGCTTGTGTTGCAATCACTGCCATGTGCACGTAGGGAAATGTGAAATGTGCGTAAATACCTGCACGTGCATACATCGTTAGGGGTGGTCAGGCTTTTAGTTTCACAAAGGGGAGGAGAACACACTGTTTGTTGTTACAAAAACTTCTTTATCCTGGCTTTGGCTTCGTCACTTTTGCTGAGTTTATTTTCTTTTTGTGTTTCAGTTGGCTTCATCATCTTGCTGGGCTCTGGTCTGTGGGAACAGACTGCTTCCTTTTCACTTTCACCTTAGCCTTAGACTTCATATTTTTTTAATTTTTTAAAAAATATTGTTAGGAGTGGCTGTGGTATCAGTACTCAGGGTAATTTACAGTGGCATTCATGAGAAAATGAGCATTTCTCTCATCTTGGTTGTTGAATATGTGTTTCTGAAGTATATGTCAGCATGTATGTGGCCTTGGTAGCAGTTTTGTGGCCAACAGGAAGGAGAATTACCCTGAAAAGCTGTTTACTCGCAGTGCCTTTGGGGAGAGGATAGCCGTCCTCTGCCGTCTGAGGCGTCGCTTGGGGCGAGCACAGTGTCCTCGCAGCCTGTGCTCATCATCTGAGCTTGGCGAGACCAGAGCTCAGCCTCTGACTGCACCTCCAGAACGAGGGGGAAGCTTGGCTTTGAAAAACATTTTACTTTGCAAGACGTGCGCAAAATCTTGGACGCAGTGTGGGCTGGACCTTCTTCTTTATAGGTGAGGCTGGGCAGAGAAGTAAGGACAAAATGAGAAACAGATCCAGCTCTAGCTCTGAAAGTGGAGTCTCCAGTTTCCAAAACGGATAAGAGCTGAAAGTTTCTGAAGTTAAAAAGCAACTTGGAATTATCTATTCCCTGTTTCTTCTAGCAGGGCCTGTCCTCACAAATACAGGAAAGGAATTTTTAAAGCAATACTCATCTGACTTAAATTAATTTTACAGCGATTTCCAATGCTGTTTCCTATTTAAAGAGGTTTGGATTAGGTCTTTATTGTTCTGATTCCTTACCTCAATCAAAATTAACTAGACCAAGGCTTTACGTTTTGTTATTTTGCTTTCTTCCCCCTTCTCCCCTCCTGCAAGTGTTAGGCTTATGTTCTGGTTCTTCAGTCAACCACAGCCTCTGTTTTTCCAGTACAGCCTTTTTCGAAATACTTGGCAGTTGTGTGTTGAACACAGATGAAAGGAGAATAAAGGTTCTGTACCGATGGGCCCAATGTTAAAGCTAAAATCTAGTATGGAATCAGGAGGAGGGGTTTATTTTCATTTCTAATTTTTTAACATATTTAATGGTCATAGAAACCTTGAATTAATAGAAAAGTGTATCTAGCAGGGTGGAATAAACCCCTTCCACCCTGACTTACTCCCAGCCCTGTACCTTTTTAGCGCTTTATGTAGGCTGCCTTGAAACGTCCCAGGTACTGGGCATTCCATCTCTTCCTCTCAGAGGACAAAAAGTGATGTAAGGGCTCGCACTGCAGAGAGGTTTTCATGCACTTAGTGAAATATTTCCTTATCTTATCCTTTTGCCTTCTTTGGTGGTGGTGGTTGTGACGTTATACACTGACAGCGATACCTAGCAGGTTTCCCTGCTGGAAAAACAAACAAGATGGTCCTTGTCCCAAAAACTTGGAGTCTAAGGACATTTTACTCTTTGCCTCAGGAATATCCCCTTTTGGCTTTGTACTGACTGCTTTCCTATGGCAATGATCGATGCACTACCCAGAAGGATGCCTTTGGAGAGCTTAGTCGCGGGTATTTGCTCCTGGGAGCGAGCTAGTGAGGTGCAACTTTAGCAGGAGTCCATTTATGAAACTAAATCATCAGGTAAAGTCCTCATGATACCAGACGCTGTAACTATTTGCAGTGGAAAGTTAGAGTGATAATAATAGTACTAGTTTTTCAGCTTTAAGTGAGGGTTCCCTCTGTAGGGAAAGGTATGCAACTTTTCCACTTTAAAAAGTCCTGGTATAACTGGGTTTTTAAATAACAAGGTAATAATGACCTTAATTCCTAACATTTTATGATTGAGCATTTTCTAACCTCTGTTACTTTCCCCTAGGAAATTGCCTAGGGACTGAGAGGAGGATGTGGATAACATGAATTACAGTAGCATTTGATTAGATGCTTTATCTTCTTTAGTCTATTTCTGTTAACTTGTTCTTATGGTGTGTAAAGGAAGGAGAAGATTGCATCATTCCATGACAGTCCGGCCAGAGACAAAGGGCTGTAAATATCCATTTCTAGGAGTATATGATTATTAAACATCCTATGGCCCAGCAGAAAGGGAGTCAGAAAAGGTGCTTTTCCTGTTCCTTTTCTGCAACTGCCTTTGTATGCCCCAGTGTTGCCACCTGCAGAATAAAGAAAATAATTCCCTCTTTGCAGAGTGATTTATGATTAGTTGATGAAATATGCTATATTTTAGCCAGACCTAGTTTCCAGAGAAATGTGTGTATCTTCAGGTTTATTCCATTAATTCATATATAAGATTGCTTATTCCTAAGTCTGGACTGGATAAATAAATTCAAACACGCTGACTTTCTCCCCATTCTGCTTGTGCTGTAGAGTAGAATATGCTGCAAAAAGGCTTGTCATACCAAGACGCATGTGCAACGTCATAGGTAGTCACAGGTGGTACAAAGAACATAAATCGATAGGTTTATATTTGTCTGTGTTGGTCCATTTTAGAACTTTAGTCACAATGGTTAGTTCCTGAGCTGCACCTCTTCAGAGTTTGAGGTATTTTAATGTATACTTTTAATTTGATTTTATCTATGCTGGTACTTTTTTTAGGTGAAATCCTGGTCCTTGCTGAAGAAGGAGTGGAGTTTTGTCATTGACTTTGTAAGGACTGAGGCTTTACCCGTTATATTCTAACGACAGGTAAGTGGACATCAGCTTTTTAAGAAAAATGCCCTCCTGTGCTGCTTCCACAATGCACAACACACAGATTTAACGATTTGTTCAATGAATGTAAAAGCTGGTTGCATAAAGGAGATTTATTTTGAAGTGATTATTACCATCTGTCACTAGGTTTCACTCTGCTGCAGTAAAAGTGTGTTTCAGATTCTCAGCAGTTCAGTCATATAAAAAAAAGGGCTAGTTTCTTGTGCTGGCATTCCCCAGCTCTGCCCTTAGAGTCGCCTCTCCAGATGGAAATGCACAAACCCTGGGTGAAGCTCAGCTAAAAGCTTCCTAGTGCAGACGGCAAAGTGCAGCCTGCAAAACTGTTCAGGGAGAAAGAGTTGATCTGGGCTTTGGAAGGTGGGTGTATTCCAGATCTGACCTCTGCAGTCCCCCAGTCATCTTCCGTCCTGCAAAAGTATGGGGACGGGTATTTGCCCATGGCTATTGCTGCCTTCCTCTTCAGTCTCTGTTCTTTTCTAAAGACTATTGGAGAGAAGAAAAGACAAAATTGAAGGATTAAACATGTGGAAGTGGATTTTTTTTCTTCCATTCCCTTCTTTAGTCTTTGAGGGGATTCCAATCATACTGAAAAATGGATGCTGGCAAATGTGGACAATTACAGAGACAAGCAAAATGGCTTGGAATTTGTTGATGATGTGATTTTGCTCATCCCAAGGCTACACGCTAGTCAGCACTGTAGTCAGGGAGTAAATATATCATGTTGTAGGTAAATTTGCAGTAGTTTGTCAGAGAAGGTGATGGGGCCCCTTTCTAGCTAGGGGGTCACAGCACTTACTTATCCAGGCCTTAGATTTTAACCTCTTCCTTCTGTCTGTCAGGCTTGAATGTATGTCCCTCCTCTCCTGGGAGCGCAGGCTGCCTACTAATCTGCTCTTTGCTTGGGTGGATGTTGGTGTGTTTGGGGTCCGTAGGTCCGTGTGCGCACGTGGGCCCCTCCCGGGGAAGATCCATCTGTGTGGAGATCGTCGCCCGGCTGCAGGGCTCCACGGGACTGTGCTCCGGCAGAGGCAGCGGCGCGCGGGTGGCTGGCAGCGAGCGCCCAGGTATTCTACTTCTGATTTTACAGACGTGACTGCAAGGGCCAAATCAACCGGCCAGCAGGCAAAAAGGGACAGAAGAATTGTTTTTGCCCTAGTGATATTCCGACACTATGTTATGTTTATATTGACACCTTTATTCAACAGGAAGTTAGGCAACTGTCTGAATATACCCAGCAGGGGAAAATGCTGAGCTGTAGTTTTTACTATTCATCAAAATATTTGGGTTGTAGTTCAGTAGCTTTCCTACCATATTAGAGATTTCCCTCTTTGCTAAGAGAGCACAAATTGCAAAAGCAACTTGTTAGGAATACACTTAGCTTATCTTCTACACGAACAGCATTATTCTTCAAGATATAAGCTGGAAAAGGTCTCTCATTTTGAGACGTACGTTTAGGATTGGGACAGGGACAGTTTTCTGACAGCTCTATGAAGTTAATACTTCTGTCTGACAGAGTGCTTTGCTGCTTGCTGTATGTAATAGTCAGTTTCTTTCACTGCCACTTACGTCCTTTGCAGGGAAAGAACTTTGCTTCTATATGACAGGGCACTTGGAGTGTCACTGGCTTTCACATTGTCTATTAGAAAAGATAATTGTGAGGAGCAGATCAGACCTCAAGGAGGCCTTCTGAGCAGAACCCATTTCAAGGGGGGAAGCCAGAGCTGTCAAAACTTTGACTTTCTAATTCCTAAAGAGATGTTAATTCGCTTGGCTGCGTGATCTACTGGGAGTGGAAACGAAACTCCACTTGCACGACCTCTGGTGTCAATCATTATGGGAGGCATCTGCATTTATATTGTCAGAGCACAAACTTTCTTTACTTCCTGAAGCATGAAATCACCTTTCAGATGAAGAGAGAAATATAACCCCCCATTTGTGAGAGTTGTAGCAGTTCTGACTAAAGCTTCAGTTACACAGAGAAATGTTTAAACACTGTATTCTGACTTCAACATCAACCAGTCTCTTGGAACTGGTCTGCTTTGCAAGTGCAAGTTACACTATTGTTTTTAAAGAGCTCTCTTACTGCTTCATATTATTTTGGGCCTTCCACTTCTCCATCTCTAAGCCAAAGCAAGTTTTATCGCTGGCTTTGACACCGTCAGCAGAAGTTGGCCCACGGCGTCCCACATGAAGTTCTCTTTTAGGCCTGTGTTCATGTGGCACAGGAAAAAAATGAGGAGGTGGGTATTTTAAGGAAGTGCTCCAAACGGGAAGAGCAGGGTCTGTCGGTGAGCTGCGGCAGCAGCAGGTGCCTGCTCAGGCACTCGACATCCAGCCCTCTGACGCCGTTGGATTCAGACGGGCGTTTGGGGGATGTTTTGTGCTAGGTCTTTGTGCTGACATTCACAGAGACAGTTTTGTGGAATCCACCAGCTCCCTCAGCACCCTGGGCTGGATCCCGTCTGGCCCCAGAGACTTGCGTGTGTCTAATTGCTGTAGCAGGTCCCTTGCCTTTTCCCCTTGGGTTATGGGGGCTTCATTCTGCTCCCCGCCCCGTCTACGAGCTCAGGGGGCTGGGAACTTGCTACAACCTAGAAGGGACACGGATATAATTAGAGGTTGAAGCCTTAAAGACAATTTGTTCTTTGTTCTTTGAACCAGAAACTTCTTGGCATGATCTACTTTCCTTTTCCTGATGTTCAACGGGATATGAATGTAGGTAAGCACAATCCTTTGTTTGCAAGGGCAGCGTGACAAAATACAAGACAACAAAGAATCTAGACTACAGGATTAACTTTTATTTTTTCCGAAGAATACAGTGCCTTTCCGTGGCAGTTTTGTAAAGGGGTTTTTTGCCATATTGCGTTGCAGTTCCTCTGTGCAAGGACCAGTTTCATGGCAGATGTAAATGTCCTGCGTCCCACGTGACATGTTTTGGCAGCTCTTGCCACATTTCTGTATCGTTAGCACAACTTCTGTTGTCTTCCTGGCATCATGAAGATGCTAGTATACTACTGAACTGTCCTTAGGTAATTCTGTGTGTATCTTAGCCTAATATCTGCCAAATTCTGTCTGACTCCATGTTCTACATCTTTTTACAAAAGTCCTATTCTTTCTATTCAGATAGTCTTGATGATATGCCTATTAACACGTTAAATAACCTGCTGGAAATGTCACCTGAAGCAGTGCAGAAAATCATCAAAACCAACTGTGAATTTAGCCCAGATGCTTTGAACTTGTATCTGATACGCCTCATGGCTAATACGCTCCACAGAAAAATTCAGCAAAACATCAAAGTAGCACTTTCCCATGAGCCTTCGCATCCTGAAGAGCCCAGGCAATGGAAAGCAGCCAAGTAAGTTCGTACTGCGAAGTCGTAACTCCCTTTTCATTGAGTGATGAGTCTGTCATCTCTCGCTGCTCACGGTTTTAAGAAGCAGGACTCCTTCAGCCAGACGCCAGAGTGCAAGCTAGTGACCCTCTTCATCTCTTCCGTACTTCCGTGTCATCTGTCCTTTGGGTTTTTTCCCTCCCCAAAAAACCATCTGCACATCCTGGCCAGCAGGAAATCAAAAGAGCAAAGAGTAACTCATCTTCGCAGTAAGTAGGGCACCTTTCATCACGTGAAACACGGTGGGTTTGTTTGAAACTGGAGCCTGAACTGGAAAGTTGAGCGCATGACGAAGGCCCGTTGCACGCCTGGCGGGTATCGCACACCTCAGCCGGCTGCCAGAGGGGCTGCGTTCGTGCTGTGTCCTGTTGTGGTGGAGCTGGCTGCTGTGTTAGACAGGAGCTACGAAGGTGCCCCTCCTGGGTTAGAAAATCCCACTAACACGTATGGATGAATTAATATATGACTGTACCATACAATTATCTGCCTCCTCCTCTGAGACCTCTTAGTAGAAGGAGTGGAAAATTCTGCAAGCCATCTTTAAGACGGCTTTGAGCAGCCCCCGATCCGCCTCTGCTGCAGCTGTGTGGTCTACAATGCTCTCTCTTGCGTGGAGAAGAGCAAACAAAGGTACCTCTGGGTCCCCGCCATGTTCAGCTCACCATGGTTCGTTCTTCTCCAAGCTGGGCCGTGGCTCGGGAGAGCGGCGCGGCTCCGTGAGGAGGCGTCATGCTGCGGGAGCGCGCTGGGAGCCTGCTGCAGGCTGGCCTCTGCCGGCATCGCGGTGGTAACAGTCGGAGAAGTAACGGTCGCAGATGCCTTCAGGAACATGCCGGATTTTCTGATTTAGAGAGAATAGGTAGTCTAATTAGCTACCGTGATTAAATCTCTTCTGCTTGCATTGAGTTTAGGAAGACTGTCTTTTGGTATTTGAAAGAGAAAGGAAACCAAAGTCAGCTTTTAAAATTAGCTGACTTCTAAAACCTGTATTTCCTATAATAATCCCCCATATCAGTATAAAACACAGATTTGTGGTGTTCCAGTCCAGTCAGTGTCAGATTGGCTCCTTGTGCCTGTATTACTGGTCAGGCTGGAGAACCTGCTGATAACGAAGCAGAGTAAACGCACATTCCGTGTTCAGGCCCTTTGAGATCCGGCCCTGGCGTCGCCAGCGGCCGTGTTGGGCTGTGACTAGTGGTTACTCTGGCACAGACCCTTTCAGAAAAGCTGCAGCTGAACAAGTAGAGAACCGTGAGGCTCTCGGAGGTACATGTGTTGGGAAAGAAGAGCAGGAGGCTCAATGGAAAGCAGATGTTCAAGGGAGGTCTTGCGAAGAAGGACAGCGTTTGGCTCGGTGAGTAACGAAGAGAAGCTTGTCTGGGGCGTGCCAGGCGCTGGGGAGTTCAGTGGCGGTCAGAAGAGAAGGGTACCAGCCTGATTCTGTGTATACCTTTTTATGAAGGTGATTGCTTATACTGAAAGCTCTAAACGCAGTGCAAAAAGCATGTATTATGCAGGATTATGCGGTTCTTGAAAGCATATTCCTGGCCAGAAGTTAAACATAAAACTTCAGCATCATCAGTAAAAGCAAAGAAGCAAAATTTCCCACTCAGGTAAAAAAAGTGCATTTTTCCTGCCTTTCTAAATGAAAATGGAAAAGTATTTGATAGATTTATTTTATCCCCCTGCCCCCCCAGTACCTTTCTGTCTGGCTGTCCTTTATGTAGCTATTAACAAGCTCCTTCGCTTCTGCTGTTGCATTACTTGGAAATCCTGAGAAAAAACACATGCCTGGTTCAGGAACCTGCAGTCGCGTTCCGTGTCAGAATTGCCAGTTGAGTCTCTGTGTTTGTTAGTTTTCCTAATGCCATACAGAAGGTTCTTGAAATCGGCAAGAAAACAAGAACTGGGCAAGGACCGAAGACACTTCTTGGTGCTATTGCTCCGGCTTGTCCTCCAGACTGGCTGTGAGCAAGGGAACTCAGAGACCCTCTGCTCAGGCTCCTGGAGCCCCAGCGGCTTGAAGATCTCTTGAAGAAGTTCACAATTCTGAATGTTAAAGCATGTATGGGAAAAAATCCCTGGAGAGAGGGAGAATGCTTAGTTGTAGCTTTTTTAATGAGCAGCCTATATTGTGTGTTTATGATAAAGTCTTACTGACAAAGCTAGAAATATTTCTTAAGCTCCAGATGGCCGCTTTTCTTTATGACTCGCTGTAGGGTACAGACTTTGGTTTTATATATTTTGATAATCTATCCTGATTATTCAACTAATACTCATTGTTTTCCCTATGCTGCAGCAATACCCTTTGAGAAACTGGAGCATATGGCTTGGTGAGGGAAATTTCAAGGTTAAGAAATTCTTCTGTAGCTATGTCTCTCATTTCTTTGTTTCCTTTTCCTTAAGGCTAGGACCTGTAACTTTGGTAGTATCTCTTTAAATGTTTCCTAGTGACAAGATTCTCATTCTAGGCAGCCTCTTTCAGTGGATGGGGAAAGGTCTCAAAATACTCCCTCATCCTCAGAAGTCTCTTCTAAGGGCACCCAGTATGTGGGATCAAGTTCTAATCCAAAACAAGCTAACAGCAACAAGAGCAAAACACAGTCGAGCTGTTTACTAGGGAGAGAGATATTCTTCATTGGATGGGGCTTCACAAAGTTATCCTGCACGGCTCAGCTACCATCTAATTGCGTAAACTTTCCCGGCTGTTCAGGATTCGATTATAGAAGACATGAGTGATGCTGCTCATGTTACTGATGTGGCTACAATTTGGCCCAAAGAAACCTGCAAGGTTAAAAATTTGGGAAGCGATTTCCTCTATGGGAAAAGTGATAAAGAAATGACAAGGCAAGTGAAGTTCCACGGTACAGGCGCTGTGTATTTATTCCAAAGCTCTGTACTGCTCCCAGGCGGGCCAGCGTGAGGTGTAAGGCTCCTTGAAGGTTCCGCACCTGGGCAGATGTTAGTTCATCATCTGTATTCTCTAGCTGGCTTTGCCTCGAAGGGCTCAGCGCCGTGACGGCATCTGCAGATGAGATGAAAAGCTCTGCCATCCGTCATTTCCACTGGGGGAACAAAAGAGTGAATTTGGTCAATCTTGACAAGCGCTCCTTGGTTCCTGGGGATTTGCTGCTGCGCCCTGCAGGGGTGCCAGCTCTCGGAAAGCCGAACGCAAATATCCGGACTGTGACTAAAATTCTCCTTTCACACCGACCATGCTGGAGTTACTCTGCATTTACGTTCCTGTGGGCGAAAGGGACACCGCGTGCGGGATTCTCAGACAGGGTGGGCTGAGTGTGGGCTTACCCCCGACAGTTACTCGCAGGCGTCTGTGTGCGTCCGACTGCAGGAGAGAACTTCTAAACCACGTGTAAATGCGCACGCAGTTTGCTTGATTGATCTATGGGTACATTTTAATGCTGAGGTTTTTCATTTAGTATTCACTTCACAAATGAGAGATGTAAAATGTTTAAATTAAATGAAGCAGAAATAAAAAAAAATATTGATTCTCTCCTTTCTCTCCATCCTTCTTACTAAAAGTTTTTGGCTTTTTTACGTTAGTGGCTGTGCTATATATTGGCATTTACGCTAATGAAGAGCCCACGATGTTTCCTAAATGTTCCACTACAAGGACCTTGTTAATAGCTTCCATTTATCCAGCAGAGGAAAAGCTCCTACAATCTCCAACCATTGTGCAATAAACCAAGGACATAGAAGGGGCATGGAACTGGAGTCTCTCCTTAACTCTGCCATCCTTTATTCCAGTGTTGCCAGATACCTTGTTCAGGGAGATAAACCCGGGAACTGCAGCTTAGAAGAAGCTTGTCCACAGATCCGTGTTTGTTCTGCTCCAGGGATGGAAAGAGACATCGATGGAACCTGAGCCTGGCCCTGTGGTTTGTATCACAGGGGCCTCCGTACGCTCCCGGACTCACGTGGAGCTGCTACTCCAGGTAACGTAAAGGTGGGGCACTGGTGTCCACAGTCGCTTTCTTTGCTTGCCACTGGACTTCACTGGAGAAAGTGTAAACCACAGAATTTGTGGCTCATCTGGAAGGTTTTGGTGTAGGTGATCCTAGGCAAGTCCAGGGGGCTGCAGCAGCAATGCCAAGGCTGCGGTTCCTGGATCGCCTGGCTCCCAGCCCGTGCCCTAACTCTGCTCAGCTGCAGAGCGAAGGTTCTTTACAGCTGCTCAATGTGATACTGAGTCAGAAAGAATAAGAGTAATTATTTTATCTATTTTCTAACAATTACTTTTTCTTGACACATAGTGACAGGTTCTGTAGTCTTCATCTAATCAGTCATTTAAAGACTGTGAGCCATAAAGATTAAAAAATACAAATACTAATAACTCACTATGATTAAAAAAATCAGTTGGATGGGAAATTAGTTGTATCTCAGTGAAACTGCATAGTATATGAGAAGTCATAAAGATAATACAAATGTAGAGTAATCAATGCCAAAATTTAAAACCTCTCTAAGGGACACTAATATTATTTGCGTATCTTTTCACTAATTTGTCTGTCTTTATTAGACTGCAGAATGCAGTCTTCTAAAATCCTCCAGATAATGTAAGGGTTTTCACTGAGACTGCTGCTTTATAAATATTTGTATTTTCACTTAGGAAGTAGAAGTACTTAGAAACTTGAGCTCTGCTTGGCTACTGTGTTAACCTCTATTTTCCTAAGAACAGGAAAAAATTAATTAAAGGTTCTCTAGCTTGATTTTTTTCGTTTTCTCTTCTGAACAAAAAGGTTAAGTACAGAATCTTTTTTTGGAGAGTGTCTGGGTTTTGTTGGTATTTATTTCTGTCGACATTATTGAAGTAGCAGAACAAACCTCTGTATTTTCAAATTAGTCCTTCCTAGAGAGTGAAAAACTCAGATATGCCACTGTGACTTCCACATTCTCTATTTTTGGTGAAAACTGGACATCAGTGGAAGCACTGCCAGGTATTCCCCAAGGGTTTCAGCTACCTTGACTACATGCTAGAGGCACTAACTTGAGCACGGAACTGATGCTGCGTGCATTCTAACTCTCGCTTTGCTTGAGCTGTATCAGAGGTTACTGTTTTGCTGCGTATCAAACATAACACAGCTCTTCTGAGCCTATGACGTTGTTTTCTCAAATCTACAGTCGGTACTTCGCATCATTTAAATTACTACAAGCTGACTGTTTGAGCAGAGAATTCTCTGAAAGCCAACAGAACCCAAACAAGAGATATGTCACGTCCTTGGATGTTTTCCACTGACTAATAATCTGCTTTTCTTGAGTCAAAAGTCTTGAAGAGCAAAAAATACAATGACTTGCAGGGGCAGCCTCCTCGTTTTCTACCTGCTGGACTTGAACCTTGGTAGCTGGTTGGTGGCTCTCTGAAAGTGACAGATGATTTATTTTTACTGCACGTAGCTGCTGAAGTTGCTCATTAACAGTTATTGATACCATAACACTTTTTGCTATGATAGACTTTCTTTTGATTGTTAGAACTTCTTTTACCTTGAGTTCTCAAAGATAACTCATAGCAGCTTAATCAATATTTTGGTGTCTCTAATGTGGTTTTTAAAAAAAAAAAAATTGTCCCATTTTTCTTTATTTACTAAAATGTCTATTGGAATCAAAAGAACTATTTCCTCATTTTATTCTCCTGGAGATTTTTTCAGAAGTCCCAATGACTCTGCAATAGGTAGGAATATGAAGTTCTATGGATGGTGTGTTTCTTGGATGCCTGTTTGAAAAGTGCTCAGAAGTTATTATATATAGTGTCATCAAGCATCAAGTTATTATATATAGTGTCATGCAAGTACCATATGGGGCTGAATCCAACATACTATTATAAATATAACTGACTTTGAAACCCAGGCGCTATTCCGAATCCTAAGACCCTTACTGAACTAACCTGAAACTGAACCATGGTGTTCAGCACAGCAGGTTTTCCCCACCAAGCACTAAGCTCATCAGTAATAACTTTTACATTATTTTTATGTGTTTGATCTGACTTTCAATTTTAAAAAAGTTGTTAGCATTTTTCCATTCATTCAAACGGGAATGGGATCGGACTAACAGCTAAGAGTTTTCTGTAATAAGCTTGCGTGCAGCTAATCTAGAGGAGCTGTTTGTACTGCCACTTATTCCAATTGTTTGGTTTGCCCTGTTCTTGCAATATTTATATTTAAACGTTTTCAACTTTTTTTTTGTGTTAGAGCTTTGTTCTTTATAATTCTTAAAATTCATTTTTATAGCAAGGCATTTCTCTTGCGTGTAAGTCATTGCAAAGAGGAAGCTCAGGGCTGCCATCCCTTCCCCACGTTTCCTGTACTCGTGCTGCCTCTTTCCGCTGTTTGCAGAGTGTAACAGGGGGATGCTTTCCTGGTGCTTTGTGCTTCTTGGGGTGGGGGGAAAGTTCGTTATTTTCTGTTATTTAAAAAAGGGAAAAATAGAGTTGATTTGTCTCTTTTCTTTGGAATCATAAAACCGCCCAACTTGGCAAAAACAGGAGAAGAGCTGATGAGCCAGAGAGGAGCATTTCTCCTAGATTCACCCAGATTTACCTCCCCACTCATTTTAGGAATCAATCTTTCCCCTTTGAATTTGTCAGTTCGGATTAAACGCAGGCATCAAATTTTGTGTCAGTAAAAGAGAAATCTGATTAAATAAATCACATTCAGCACTTTTATGGCTGGTCAGTTTAGATTCAAAGCACACTCCGTGACTAAAGCAAAATTCAACAAAATGCTCCAGCATTGGCTCCAGCAGGCTAAAGTTAGTGTCCATGGAGTCATCAGCAATTTGAGCAAACAAGGCTGCTGTCTTAAAGCTCTTTATTTTCTCCTTTTATATTTAACTGTGGACATGTATCTGTAAAAGTTATTCTAAATTTCTAGCTTCATGAGATGATAAGAAAATGTTTTTTGGGAATGAACGTCTATACTACAGTTTGGGAGACTTCTTGACGCTGAAGTTTCCCAGACTACAAAACAGATTCGTGTTCCGAGTTGCAGTGTGGTGATGGTCACGTGTCTGTTATCCACACACACACGTAACGTGTACCTCTTCCTCGGTACAAGAGGAACGGTCCCACGTTCTCATTCACTCTTTGTCGGGGAGCTCTGTTCTCTTTGGTTTCCTACTGAACGACACCTGCCCTAATCCAGAGGAGTGCCGACGTGCAAGTGTGTTCGCGGTAGAGGCTGAACATGCGGCTGACGATGGGTGAGGGACTGCCAAAGCTCCATCATCTCCAGGTTTCTGTTTGGGTGATTTTCCTAACAACGTGTAACGGATACAGGGAGGAACATGGACCGGTATTTTGTTTTCACCACATTGCAGGTATCTGAGTTAGCTTTCCATATGGACCCCTTTCATGGATCAAACCAGAATCGTTTTAAGGCATATTTTCCACCATTCCTACCTTACCCTTGTGGAAAAAGTTCGGTTTTGGGCCAGCCTAACAACGGGAAGATGTAAGGATGGCTTTGAAATACCTTTGTTCGTCAGACTGGCAGTTGTGTGTGTACTCTGTGAGTGGAGCTGAAAACTCAGCGCTTTTAATTCTATCACACTACAAACCCCCTTTTCTTAAACAGATGTCGGTTCTCTGTCAGAGGGTGATGATGGCCTGGGACGGGCATTTGAAATCCTAAGAAGACTGAATGAATTGCTCATTATTGTTCAATGTTTGAACAAGACACCATGTTTTTCCCACGGAAACATCGAAAGGCTCCGTGAGGAACCCAGTGCCACTCTAAGGTCCTTCTAGACCATATTTCCCGTTGCTGTCCTGCTTTGTTATCAATTATTTTCTTTTCCCCTGAAAGAAAGATTGTGTTTCTTTTGAGGAAGATTTTCTAAATGGAATTAGTCCATTACAAGAGCAGAGGGAAACTTGTTTTTGTTTTTTTCAGTTGTCTTAGAGGATTCGTTCTAATCCTTAAATCTCTGAAGTTGATAATAGGATGTTTTTCCCAGTCCCTAGTGATGGCTGCTTAAGCATTTCTAGAGAATTGTACAAATAGGGTTTGAAGCAGGTGAATATTCTCTTCAGGCTTCATATTATCTAAATACACATCCTTAGGATTTACCAATTTTTTAGCAGCAGTAGTGCAGAGAGGAATTCGAAGCCCTGTGCATTTCAAGGACTGATGCCTGGACTCTGAAGATCACCACTGTCAGTAACGGCAGGACGAGGCATGTCCGGGGCAACTTTTTAGACAAGACCTGTTGATATTTCAAGAAGAACCCCTTTTCCTTATTTCCATGCATTCCTGCCATCAGGGAAACCTACTGCTCCTAAGCTCTTCTGCAGATGGTTTTACTTAGCGGGGACTGAATCTGGTTTGCGTGTGAAGCTTGTGACGTGTCTCGGAAATTTTGAGTGTGAACGACTTGCTGGGTGACAAGAAGTAAGTCTGTTGCAGAAGGAGGATTAGCACAGGGTTGTTCTGCCTCATGGCGCAGACTTTTAACTACCTGAGAAAGCAACAATCTTCCCATTTTGTAAAGCTGTTACAAAAAGTCTTGGTATCTTTTTTTTATATTTACTTTTCCCCCACAGCTGTCAAAATGGTACTTAGTAGGTTTATCCACCAGAGTGTGAGCTGGAGGTGTAGTCACTGAGCTGATCCTCTTCTAATCATTGACCTTAAGTGGAAAGAAGGGAAAGATCAAACAAATATTTTTTTCTGATCTTTGAAAAGCTGCCAAAACTAACGAAGTTGAATTCATTTGGGACAAAGGAGATGCTTTTGTTTTTCTGCCTCTTTCAGCTCAGTCGCGTTTTGGATGGCACTGAGCTATTGCAATCGGAATACAAAACAACTGCATCAAATCCCTCTGAAAGCTGGGTCTGTCTCATGTAATTACGATGCCACCCAGAAAATACTTGCTTGTGTGTCTTACATGTGTCTACATCTTATCTTCTCAGTAAATAGCCTGAATTCACACAGTGGCTTTTCTTGGTCAGGGGAAAGAGTTGGGGAGATAATTTGTCTTTCCCGCACTTCTTTAGCTTGACCGCAAGAGATCAACCTGAATCAAAGGTGGATCCAAATGCACCTACTTTTTAAAATGACAGAGGTGACTTTTTAAATGTGAATCTTATTTTTTTGGTATGAGCGAGACTGCTAACATGAAGCCCCCGGCACTGTTACGTTATCTGTACGCTAAATGCTCCGAAGGCCATAGAGCTTAGCCATCCCAGGGCTGTTGGCACATGTATGCCAGGATTCTCTGGGGGCCAGTTTTATGATGAAATAAGGTGGTCTATTTCCAAATAAATTTAGAGTTTCTCTTGAATGATTGTTTCTTTTTTTTTATTTTTCATTCTCAAGTATTTCCCAAAATAGAATTGGTAGAATTCTTTCTCTAGCAGTAGTAAGTATCATTGTGTTTCTGAGTAGTATGGTGAAAGAAAAAGCCTGTCTGTATTTATCTCTGAGATTGGATTAAGACACTAGCAACGAGTGCAGCCATTTATGTGTCTCCTCATGGCTCTGCCGTTCTTAGCCGTCAGCATTTTCCTGAAGGATCTCTCCATTGTACGTTGTCACCTTCGGTTTTTTCTTAGCTAACCACACTTCTCATCTGACAAACAAGAACCAGATCTTTAAGAAGAAAGAACTTTACTCCTTCAGCCTGATAGCCGTACTGGTAGTCATCTCACACTAATTCTTCACACACAGCATTTTATTGTTAGAATTCCGCAGTGAAGGACAGTTTGTCAATTACTGTGTTATTGAATGCCAAATGCAGTGGGTTAACCCTTCCTTTTTAAAGCAACGCCTTATCTTAGGTCCAGTCACCTTAAAATATTGGACCTCACTCTCTGGTGGATTGATGGTGACTTTCCTGCTGATTCTGCAGGCTGGGGTTCCTTCCTAGAAACACCCCCAAACAGTCGTCTGTGACGATTCTCTGTTGCTGCTCTTTGTCTCTTACTAATGTTTGCCACGATTCCCTCAAAAACTGGTTGGATAAGGAAAATCACACCACATCACGGTTCTCTCCTACCAAGTAAATTAAAAATTGATGCATAATAAATTGGAAAATGTTTTCTTTTTTTTTTACCTGGAGAGAGGAACTGGGATGCTAAAATCAGATTAGTGCCTTACTGATCTGCCACTTTACTTTTGTGTCCATCCCGACTACCTTCCTTCCTATTTCCTACCTGGAAGTTGCATCCCCCTTCTGTGCCTGCCGTGTCCCCGTGAGCCCCCCCTGCGCTAGGGGTCCCGGGGGCGCTGCCGTGCCTGTGGGGAGCGCGGCACGGCGGGGGCTTGGCTGGGGCCGCGGGCGGTTGGGTGTTGTGGCTCGCAAAGACACATTCTGGCGTCTCTCGGGATGGCTGTGTGCTCACGGTCAGATCTTCAATGTGTGACATCAAACCTCCGCACTGAGGATTCCTGCTTAGTTCTTTGAGTACCCTCCTCTTTCAAAGTTACCCTTAAAAAACCCACCAGCTCATGAATTTGAAGGCATGATCTGAAAGTCTGTCTGCTACTGCTGTAAAATTTAGCGTCAAAGTCTGCGTGTTGAAAGCTTATTTCATACTGCAGATTCTTCTGTTTGCACCAGCGGTGGTCTTTACAACACCCTTCCTTTTTAATTACGGTTTTCCATAGGACAAATAACCATGTCCTTTTTTGTTATTTTCTTTTACCCAAGACGTTCCAGGCTTCTCAACAGTATTTAGTCACAGGGAACATACTCAATGTGAGTGTTGGTGTTTTGGATAAATTTCAGTGCTATGTAAGGGTCAAAGGATGGAATTTGCCTTTGGAGATATATATATGTATGTGTGCACCAAAGGCAGAAAGGAGTGTGCTTAAGAAAGAACTTAGTTTACGGTTTGATAGAAAGCCTCTCAGGGCAGTAGGAAACCTGGTGATTTCTGTGGATTGGCAAAAACCCAACCCAACAGGTACCTAACTCAGTAACTTGACCAAATTTTTGTGGTATTTGCTTAATGACCACGTGTCGTTTACTTGCCATAGTTTCATAAACACTCTGTCTCGGTTATGGTCCGTTGAGTTTCCTTTGCTCAGGTCTATCTGAGTCTTTGCTTTTCAGAGTTGAAGGGTGAACAAGAAGTTCAGGAGTTTCATCACGAAAGCTGTGCGATATAGAGGAACCGACACCCAGGAAAACAAGGAGAGTTAAACAGGATCTGGCAGGTTGCAGCAAAGAGAGAGCGAACAAGATGGGAACAATGAGCAGCAACTTATTATTTCGCTGGTCACCACAACACATTAAAAACTTTCAAAGGCTGTGAAATTAATTGCATGCAGAACAGCACTCAAGGTGCTTAATATTTTGTCTCTCTGGGACAATTTGCTGGAGACATCTTTTGAACTACAAATACAAAGCAGGAGAGACAGGGCTCTCTTTGGCTGCATCGTTCTTCATTTTAATGAGGAAAAAATGTCACACAGAGCAGTGTGAATTTGAAATATTATAATATGCCTCAGTTTTATGTCAGAGTAAGTATGTTTCTTAAACGAGCCCTAATGACTCTAAATTCTAGACCTTGTTGACAAGACATCTGCTTACTTGGCCTGTGGTTTCTGTCGCATCTATAAGCTCATTATCATATATATTAAAAGAAACCTATTAAAATATTTGCATTTTAAAATGAATGATAACCCCCCCCTACCCATCTTTCAGAAACTTGTTCTTTTTGTCGTGCAAAACATTCCACTAGGGAGAGGGAAATATTTCAGTTATTTTCAAACCGTTTAACATTCGGATAATTCTTATAATTACTTTTCTCTTTAATTGTTAAAGCTGGAAGGCTTATATAATATTACTTTTAAAATTCATAGCTCAATGTAAATAATCTTTTTCTGTACCCACAGACCTCTCAGCTGGAATGCTGACTATAACCCTAAGGGTGCTCATTCATTCTTTTGGTCTTATTTATTATTTTCTTCTCTCCTCATCAGTTTTCTATTATTCTCTTTCCTGCCTCTTCAGCTCTCTAGCTGCACATGTAATGGGTAAAATGACACTCGAAGCCATGCTGGTTGTTTATTTAAACAAATCATATCGAGATGAAAAGAGCAGATGATTGCAAGGATATAACAAACCCGATCTAGAAGCTCATCAGGCTCTCGAGAGGTCTTTCCATCTCAGAAAATCTCCCACCTGGACTTGTGGCGCGGCTCTTCAGCGTCAGCCCTTCTGGCCTGGCGCAGAGTGTGGGAAGTTCCCCTTGTTTTGGCTGGCTGCGTCCGCTCCTGCGTTGTCACCGTGTGAGGACGGCCTGGATGAGTTCGGCGCTCAGCCCCGTCTCAGCTCTGCAGTTCCACTGAGGGCGAGGCGGTGGCTTGCGGGCTGCGGGCGGTTCTTTTGGCTCTCGTCCCGCGGTGGGAGTGCCAGGCGCGAGAAGCCCGTGGCGCTGTGTTCGGCACCTGAGGGGCTGCTGCCGTCCCGGGAACGCCGCGGCCCCGCGGGTGAGACGGGTGCTGCAGCCGGCGACGGGGAAAGAGCAGCTCAGAAGATTCAGCTGCTTTCTAGAACCTACGCGGCACAAGAGGCGTCCTCAGGGCAGGAGCTCAGCTAGTGGAAACTCGAGGGGAGATGGATGGGCTCCATCGGCAAAACCCAGAAAGGGGGTCTCCTCTGAAGGCGCGCAGCAGTTCCTGTCACCTCTGCTGGAAGAGGTGGGTGGCTTGGGTGGCGAGGGTCTGTCAATGCACCCGCTATCACTAGCAGCCACTGTCACCACGCTGTGATCTTTATTTCAGGAGACAGGTTCCCCAGAAGGAAAAGCTGCAGCAAAATTTAGATAAATTTACTCTGGAGTAGCACAGATTACTCTGAGAAGAGGCTTTCTTGGTGACAAGACTAGCAAGGAACAATTTTGGCACCTAAGGTTCTTGTACCTGACAAGGAGACATCTTTAGTGCCTGATACTCCTCTTCCAGTCTCCTCCCTTAAAAAAAAAAAGATCTTTACTGTGGCAGTTTCTTAAAACATCCGTAGTGCCTTCTCGGGCATTTAAACCGTTTTGTTGCATATTGAAAGCAGCTGTGTGGGGAAAGGAAACAGCTCCTGCTGCTCTCCAAAGCAGTATGTACAACATCACAGCTGGAAAGAACATGTTCTGTGAACTTGACTTATCCTCTCTGCTGTGGGGTACCTCCTGCTCCCGCACTGCGGGGCCTGCACACGCACGTTTGAGGGCCTCATCCTGCCGGGTCCTGGACAAGGAGCGGAGGGAGGATGTGGTTAAAAGCCAACATCGGTTTGGGGATTGCTGACTCCTGCACATCCTCTGCTGCCTCGCAGGGGGAGGCACCAAGTAGAACGGAAGGAATCACTACAAATATTTGCCACCCACTGGTACTTGCAGTACCCAACAGGTTATTTCAGCATCACAGGTGTGACCTGTGCAGAGCAGAGCCTGGTGATGCCTCGCTGTCAACAGCGTGGCCTGTTTGTTCTGTTTCCTAACAGCTAGTGGAGGATGAACTTCCATGGCTTCCATTTTATGTTCCTCTTTTTTCCTCTCACTGCATTTTGTTGCCAATTTTAATGCACTGCCAACTTCCTTTTTTTTTTTTTTTTTTCTCCTTTTAATGGGCAGCTGCAGTCCCTGTTCTTAGGCTATCGAGTCCCTCATGTCACGGTCCTTACCTTGTTTTGGTCCTCAGTCCCTGTCTTGGGCAGGTTTGTGGATAACTGAGGCAGAGGAACGGCGAGGTATGTGAGGAGGAGTTCGGTGTTTGTAGGCGAGGGAGTTCTTGCTGTCCTGCAGGGTGAGGAGTGAGTGTGTCCCAGAGGGAGCTCCGTTCCTCGCTCCTGGCCCCGGCTGCTGGTACAGTCTACTGGGGGATAAAAGCTGGGGAAGCTGCTTCCTGTTTCTCATCTGAGAAAATCTGGTTGTTGATTTAGGTGCCCAAACATCTAGTCCTGTGCTGAACATTAAATATTGACCTACGAACCCTTGAGCGTGCACGATGAGCGAGGTGGTTATTTTTGTGCAGGTAGTACTTGTGTGATGATCAGAAGCCCCTTGCGGTTGTTGCTGTACGAAGCCACGGTGAGATGTCCCTGTCCGGCCGTTCGACACAGCTGCAGCGTGGAGAGGTGGGAAGCTGTGCTGGAGCAGTGGGGGAGCTGAAGCACACAGGAGATGTTTCCCCCAGCGCCACAGGGGCAGCGCGCGGAGGGGCTGGGAACCTCCTCCCGCCAGTCCTGCCCGTGTCTTACTGACAAGGCTCCTGCCAGTCCTGCGTGCAAACGTACCTGACAGACAGACAGACATCGGTGCCAGTTACCGATTAACAAAAAGAGCTGTTAAGCTTTATGAAGTGTTGGAGTATTTTATCTTTTCATGTCTGTTGTGGTGTCCTTCCCTCTCAGCAAGAGGGAGAAAGGGAGCAAGATCATCCGGATTGCAGCGTCCTTATTAATGAGAAGTTCAGCCAAGCGTGTGCCAGTTTTTCTGTCATTCTGTGCTGTGGTTATCTGCAGAACAGGAATAGAAAACTAATATCTAATCTTTAAAGAGGGCTTTGGAAGATGACTTCAACCTTTACCCTGACCCAGCTGAACTCCGCTTAAATCCTAAAATGATCGAAATAACTTTTGTTTCAAAGCTGGACATTAGTGTACCATGCTGGAACCATGCAGAGTAGCCAGTAGGAACTGGCTGGCAAAAGAGATTTTCACATAAAAACAAAACTGGAGAGCGTTTCCTTTTTGACTTTCTTTTTTTTTTTTCTTTTCCCTAATGCAGAAAGTGGAACTGTGCGTGTTGGAACAGAGGCAGCGAAGGTCGGGCGAGGAGGACTCTTCCTCCAATGCTAACAAGAAATGCAAACTCCTCCTTCAGTGGGGACTGAATTCTTTCCCATGTCATCGTGACTTCATGGGCTCCCAGGGAATGACTTGGATGTTGATTCTCGCTGAAACTTTTAGGAAAGAGAGTGGGAGGAGAGTGAGCAGCTCTGCTCTCCATCCATCCGTCCGTCGCGCCGGTGCCCTGGGAGCGGGAGAGCGCAGAGGGAGCGCCCAGCGCCCTCACGGGACTCGCGTGCTGCCTCTCGCCCTGGGAGTCAGCGGCACGTAGGACTCCCCAGGAGGTGTTTATGGCATCCATCTCCGGGGCAGCATGTGAATTAGCAAAAGGACCGTGTGTGTGCTGTCCTTGCTGTTAATTACCTTGCCATTGAATAAAATAAAGCGATGTAAAATGGCCTTAGGAAATATTTAGACTAGCTGGAACATGAGGCCAGAGGTTTCTAATCTGCTTTATGATGGGTAGTCCCAGTAGTGCTTGGGGGGGCGGGGGGGCAGGGAGCAGTTCTTTCTTTTTTTGGCTATAATATGGCTAGAAAGTTTTCAGAGTACAAACTAGCTGGAAACTTCCAGCTCCTCCCCACGTGCAGGGCAGCTGCAGTCGCTCCCCGGCGCGTGCCCAGCGCTGTGGCAGCCTCTCGCTGTGGGGAGAAGAGAAGGAAGTTTCCTGCGGAAGCGCGACCACGCATTGTCCCTCTCTAGGTTTTTCTGGTAATGAATGTATGTTGCAGCTGCTTTTTTCTTTATCATCCATGAAGTTTAATTATTCACAACCAATTTCATTCTAAAGAGGTCTCTCATGTACATTTCAAAAATAGAACATATTTAAATTAAAGTGAAATCTTCTTTAATTTATACAAGGGTTAGTGCTTCTGCTCCTAAGAGATGTCTTTGAGTTGCTGTGAGAAGGTTACCTTGTACCTTCTGACGTACACCTTTGTCTGACGGCTGCTCCCCCTCAAAGCCACTCTTTCCAGCTCAGTAATTTCAGTGTACAAATAACATGCTTTGAAAATACTGTCTTTTTATGACTTCTTTTTTTTTTTTTTTCCAATTCTGAGGTCTTTATCTGATGAAGTTGCTGAACGTATAGACAAGAACTTCAGTAGCAAAATAATCTTTCCCATTACACTGAACTTCTCCAGAGCCCTTGTAGATCATAAAAAATAATTCCAAATTCTAAAATACATTAGAACTAAGTATGTGAAGTGCCAGGACTTCAATTTTAAATGCCTAAGGTCAAGGGGGAAGGGGTCTGCCGAGTAATACAAGGCAGCATTTTGCCACTCAGAACTGCTGAAACATTGACAGTGCAGAATGTCAGTCAGTCCCTTTCCTCCTCCAGTCTTTTCTCCTTCTCTTTTTCCATCAGCAGTGCTGTTTTTAACTAATTATCTTCAGAGCGCAGTGATTAAAAAGGCTTTCTTGTGAGCAGTATGAAGACACTACCATCCTTCACGCTACCCCCTGAACATCAGCAGTGATCATCCCTATAAAAATGTGCACATTTTGTTAAATGCTGTCATTTATTTCAATGCATTTATTGCCATAAAACATCAATGATGGTTTAATTAAGAGCTTAAATTTTTTATACTGCAAAGTAGAAATATTTATGAAGGAACTTGTCAGAGACAGAATATTAAAACAAAACAGGTGTTTTTGCAGAAACACAAATAAAATGTCTACCAGTAAACATTAAAAAAATCAATTATTAATCATGGTTCTTTTCATTCCTATTGAATTGCCTTCCAAAGATTTTGTGTCCGACGAAGTCTATAGCTCTACAATATTGTCTCATCCCACCACTTGGTCTTCCTGTGTGCATCCTGGAGTACAGCCGGATTGATTAGTTGCTTCTTCAGAGAAAATCTTGGGACCAAACTAGGTAAAGGTTGTAAACGAATGGGGCCAAGTGTTTGAATTCCTTCTGAAGTGCTTTGTTGGAAGAGATGTCTTTGCCATTTTCTTGATATAGGCAAATTTTCACTCTTGATGTTAGTATTTGCTCGCTGTTGTTGACACCAAACCCAGGAACTTCGTTATGACCCCTTTGGTGGCCTGCAAAATGGCACGATGCGCTCTAGCTTTGGCTCTCGTTTCCATCGTTAGAACAGAGTTGGTCTGTCACCAGAGATACCTTGGGCGTCTTGCCCAGTCCAGGTGGGAGATGTCTGGGAGGCTGGAGTGGGAGGTGGGGCTGCAAGGTCGTCCCTTGGTGAGGCAGACTCTGCCCGGTGCTTCATCTCTGCTGAAGTCTCCCCTCCCCTCTCCCCCCCTCGCAGGTGGTGGCAGATCCTTCAGTGATCAGCACTAGCTTTAGTTTTATGTCAATGTCTAAAAGTTTCTAGGCCTTTGACTTACTGTAGGTTTCCTTCAGCTCAGTCCCTTTCTGGTGATACTGTGCTAAAGTTTGCCCCCCACTGCCTGTTAGAAACACCAGGGTTTTATTACAGCAAGCTATAAATTACATATTATTTATGGCTCGCTCACATATATTATGGAAAAATGTTGCTATTGGCTCCACTGAAAGAATGACTGGGTTGTAACAGGATTCACGTTACAAAATCTCTGCTGTATTTTTGGAGAGAAAAACTGTGTTTAGTTTTCTTCCAGGTGTCTGGTTATGCCTGGGCTGTTGCGGACGGAGCCTACCTCTGCACCGGGTATTTAGCACATAGTGCCACCAGCTGTGCTGAAGTTGTCTGAGTCACAGTAGGGGGCAATAAGGGAAAAATGCAATCATGGTAATTAGCAGGAGGGAGAGAGGGTTTCGTTTCTGTATCTCGTATAGAGATGGATAAGAACATATTCCTGGGCAGCGCAGACTTCCCTTGGTGAAGAGAAGTGTCCTGGAGGAAGGAGCTCCGTGTCGGTGACAGCAGGAAGAGGGGTCAGGCGGGGGCTGTTCCCCAGGGGCGAGCAGGGACCCAGAACCAGCAGGAGCCCCCCAGGAGCCCCCCAGGTGTTTGCCATCCCCTGTAACAAGCCCTGATTGGGGGGAGGTGCCTGGGGCAGAGGGGGCGTTTGGCAAGAGGTGTTGGGCTGAGGTGTCTGTACCAGCTCCAGCTGAGAAATCCTTTATAGTGTGGAAATCTGCTTCAGCCCAGTAGGAGTCAGCTACCCGTGCTGCTGGCTGTGAGGTGCAAGAGGGAAATGGAGTAACGTCAGAGCGGATGGCACGCATCTGCTTCACAAGAGGTGAGGAGAACAAAGGGGACAGCTTGTCTGGGAGGGAAGTAAGAAGTATGTCTTCTGTAGAGTGTATGTAAGTAAGAAGTATGTCTTCTGTAAAGTATATGTAAGAAGTATGTCTTCTGTAAAGCATATGTATGTATGTAAGTAAGTAAGAAGTATGCCTGCCCTTGGTGCGAGGGAGGCAGAGCCATGCTGGCCCTGGGGGGGTTGGTGTGCTAGAGGCAAGGGAATTGCTCCTGCCGTGGTGGCGACTCCCCCACCTGCAAAGGGGACGGTGGGGAGCGCTGGTGGCCTGGCCCAGTCAGGGGCTGAGCATGAATGTGGAGAAAGGGGCGTCTGCTCCTGCCTTGGTACCTGCTTGTGGAATGGAGCCTCCCTCGAGCATGGCCCCTGGCTTGATCTGGTCTTTGTCTTCTGCCCTTTATACAAAGCTAAAAACTGCAAGGTGAAACGCTTCTCTGAAGGCTTTACTCCTGGAGTTAAACTCTGTGACTTCCCCCCAAATGCCTTCTGAAACAGGAAGGCTGCGTTGGTAAACGAGCCTTTCCTGCACTTTCACACCAACAGCAGCGTTACTGGTGCGAAGCTCTGGATGGCAGGAAAATGCCCTCTCTTTCCCCGACCTCTTGTCCTGTTCCACTGTGATCAAGTGCCAAGTGACTTTGGTTCTCGCTCCAAACTCCTTATGGAGCTATTCGCATTTTTTCCAACAACTATTGTTAAACTCAGTGGGTGAACTTGGCTGGCAAAAGTCCTGTTGGTTGTAGTGGAGGCCAGATTCCACACATTGCTGTTTCTCTGTTAATTAGTGGGTTTATGTTTTTCCCCTTTCCAGCCTTCACAAACAATTGAAGGAGCTGCAGTGGGTGCCTCTCATGGTGTCTGCTGCTTAAGAGACTGAGGGGAAGGGATTAAATTGATTAAAACATGTTTATTCTTTGTGATGTAAATTTGATGACTTAATTTGAGGAACAAAATGGCAAGCGAGTTGGTCTGCCAGCTTTGCTGCTATATGAAAATAATGAGTGGCTCAAACACAGAGGGTTCCAGTGACTCGGACAGTGGAAACACGTTTGTTGGAGCTCTTTAATTAGAGGCTCAAAACTCTGTATCCATTGCTGGCTGCAATACTGATCCTGTCTTCATCTGATGTTAGCAAAGAAACTGGGCTATTGGTTAAGAATTTTGCCATCTTTGGAAAAGCAGAGCATAGTCCCTCTTAATTCTTCCTTCCAGGGAAGTTTTTACATTAATGCTGTGGAATTTTTCTTTTGCTAAGCTCTCCTGAACTTTGAAATTCTAGAAATACTAATCTTTCTCCTCTGTTTTAGTGCCCAAAACAAAGCTTTACTTGCTGTAAGGCACAGAGGGTAACTGGCGTGACTCAAAACACAGGGCAGAGCTCTGGTTTTGCTGGTGGGTGGGGAGGAAGGAGAAAAATTGCCCTTGTCTGAGCAGCCTCTGCCTGGTTAGAAATAAAATACTGCATGGTTTCACCTGAAGTGTTCCCTTTAGCTTTTTTAACTATTCATTTTATTCATCTACGTCAAGTCAGCCAGTAAACTAATGTGTGAAAGTCATGTGCCAGTTCAGAATCATTTATTCTATGGATAACAGGATCAGAACTCCCCCAGGATGGCATTAACCTTTGTATTGATGCAATTGAAGGGCCTCACGTGGTTTCTCGAGCGGCTCTGGGCTAGGTGTGAAGGAAGTGCAATGCAACACTTCATCTTGTAGCAGTGGAATTAATTAAGCAATGTTTTGGTAAGAGTAACGCGGCAAAGATGCTCAATCTGACACAATAAGTTAGTGTCTTATAATTACAGAATGTTATTCTGATTTTTCTTGCACCTTGCCTCTCCTAAACCTCAGAAGTTACCGTACTGATAGCGTAGTCTCCTCTTCCTTCCCTCCCCAGTCAGCTGCTGTTCTAAATGCAGCTGGACTTTCAATTACCCATCAGCGCTCGCTTGACCAACCTGAAGAATATTCTTTCTGGTCTTGTGACATTTTTGATCATGTCTTACTACATAATCAAATAGGAAAGTCTGTTGTGCAACACAAAGTATTGGACTCTGAATGCCAGCAGCGGCCCCGTAGCGTTAGGGCGCTGCTGCCGGCGTGATGCCGGCCGAGCTGCCCGGGAAGCGGGGGCTGGAATGGGGAGATGGTTCCCATGTGCCTGCAGCGCCGCTGCTCCCTCGGCCCCTCGCGTGTGCTGCAGAGGCCTGGGCTGGCGGCTGCGCCCGCGGGACCCTGCGCTGGGGTATGTTCTCTCCCTCAGAGCGCACCCGCTGTGAAGCGCCGTCTCTCGCGGGCGAGCGGTCCCACAGCCCCGCGTGGCTGTCCCCCACGCTGGTGTGATGGGGTGTGCTGCTTCTACAGAACATGGGGCGGAATCTAATTAGCCAGGAATTATCTAGCGAATAAATTGGCCGCAGCAATAGATTTACTGCTGGTAGTTCTAGTGTAGCATCACCGCGTGCGCTGCGAAGGGCTGCGTGGAGCGACTGCCTTCCTCTGGGGAGCTGCTCCCGGGGCTGTCTCCCTGCTCTGCCCCGGCTGTGCCGCACCCCTGCGGCTCCCACAAAGCTCTTGCGCTGCTTCTCCAAGTTTGCTCTTTTTTTCTATTTTCTTCTTTTCAGTCCCCATTGACCTGCCTTCGTTCTTCTAAAGCTGAAGAATGTTTGTAGCCCTGGGGATATTTACATGTTGTCAGTAGAGTGTGCTCATCATACTTGGTGGGGCTTTTAATGAGGACTTTTAGGGGAAAAAAGAAAAAAAAAAACCCAACCCCAAACCACCCTCACTATTGTGTGTGATTTATAGTGTCAGAGGAGCTAATTAAAAATAATAGGGAGGAAACTGCCCAGAAGAGTGTAATTGGTATTGAATCCAAATGAAAAACTCAGTTTTGGCCTTTCTTCTACTTTCTCCTGAATTTTGGAGCTCTTATTTGATCATTGTGGGATGAAATTTATTTTATAATATGCCTAAGCTAGAACAGAGTCATCTGAGTGTAAGTTAAGTATAGAACTCCTGTGGCTTGTGTATCTATGTAACTGCAGCCTTTTCAATGTGTGTTTAAAACTATTTGAATGCTTCTTTTTGAAGTTACGTACTTAAAAAAAATACAATTTTACCGTACTTTTTTGTTATTTTATAAGAAATCTAAATATTATCTTAGGAAAACTTTCTACTCCTATATCATTAGCAATAGCTGCTCCGGATGTTCCTTGTTGGGATTCCTGTGTAATTTCACTGTTTGTTGTTGTACACCTCCTGTGTTCCTCTGCATAAACTGCAAACAAGTGGTTTGTGGGCTGAAAAGAAGGCAGGGTTCCACTATCTTTACTTACAGTTCTGAGACTTGATTTTAGATGTTTTATGAACAGAGAAAACTATATTTACCAATGCTAGTAAAACACCCAGAGAAGCTCCCAGACACGTAGACGGTCTACCACAGGTTATAAATATCTGCCGAAGAGTTATTTTGGGAGAGAACAGTGTGGACTCCTCTGCAGTTGAATGAGAAAGTTCTTGTGGCCAATGGTAAATGATCCAGCTGGCATTTTGATTACCTCTAGATGAGAGACTTGCATTGAAGGGTTTATTGTCGTTTAGGCAAGCTGTCCAAGTGCTTATGCCACATCCCCATGGAAAACAAAAGATGATGCATATGCACTTTGGTTCTGATGGGTTTGCTGCTCCAGTGAATACATGTGCTGGCTTAAAAAGGAGAAGAAACGTTGACTGGTTAGGGTTTAAAAAGGTATTACTTAATAGGAATAACCTGAGTGGGATTTCTGTCAGTACAGCCCAAGGCAGTGGAGGGTTTTGCAGTTTGTGGTCTTGCCAGTGCTTTCTCCTTTGCTCTGACACTGGGAGTCCTTTCACGGTTCAGCAAAGTGTCCACTGACCTCTCTGACTCCAAGCCTTTCACCCTAGTGGGGGCACCCCGTACATCCGCAGGGCTCTGCTGACTTTTTGCCCTACTAAGGTCACTGCTTTGGGTACAACTGCAACCCCTCCCTGTGCGCCTTGCTCTCCATTGCCTCTGACTGGCCAGAGCTAATGCCCCGAAGGGGGACGATGTGCAGTTGAGTACAGGCTTGGGCATGGCTGAGCACACTCAATGCCGAGCGAACGCTCTCGTTCCTGCAGCAGATGACGTGGATGCACCGTTAGAAACAGTGTCGTGTTTGCGTACCAGAAGGGTCAGTGTAGCTGCTTACAGGGCGTTTTGGTGTAACAGCACAGCCTGACCCGCTGCCACACAGCCTTGAGGGAGTCTGCAAAACCCCTCGGGCTCCGGTTCCGAGCAGCGGGCTCTGGGGAAGGAGAGCTGGTCATAAGGCCTGCGGGAGGAGGGCACGCGTCACCACTGGTACCGAGCCGGAGCGGTTGTAGTGACAGCATTAGGAAAGGGTCTTCTAAACTTGGGTGTGGGTGACCTCAGGGGAACCCTTTCCTGTGGTGGGATGAAGAAGAGAATTCAGTTCCTGGGTTGCCACAGGATGGTTCTTCTCCAAGGGATGCTGTGTAGTCTGCAGCAGAACGGCATGGATTACTTCTTCTAACCGCTCTTTCACGCTGGTGGGTGACCACCTTGTGTCAGTCACAACTGTTGCACTTCTTTCCCCAAATCTATAGAAACATGAGGTTAAATACTATCTTTATTTTTTGTTGTTTTTCAGATCTGTGGATGAGCTGCTATTTAAAAACTAAGATTTTTTTTTAATAGCCCTGAAGTTCCCAGCAGCGTGTTCAGAATTAAAATTAATCACGGGTCCTGCGGATAAAATATTGTGTGAACATGTAATTAAAACCAGGCACATATACAGTGGGGCCAGACTGAAGTTGCATGGGCAGTTCTAATTCTGGCAATTCTTAATTTTGGAGTGCTTGTCTTAGCAATAAAATGCTGTTTTATTGTAGTTCTTGGATGTAACTGAAAATATACTGGGAGATGAACAAGCAAAGTAGGAAACAACACTGAAGATAATTACAGGCAGATCTTCATTTCAAGCAGAGAAGTTAATCTTCCTTTGGGCTCTTGGGCCTGTTTTAACAGGGTAATTAGCCATAGACCCTGTGGCTTTTGACTCCCAGTCCCAGCTCAAACCTCTGTGTCCTAATAAACGAGGACACCCAGTGCTGTGACTGGGAGACTCTGTCAGAGGCGCATGTATTATGCATGTCTGAACCACAGGGAAGGCAGCCGGGTTCAGCTGGACCCCGCTGACTGCAAGGACACGTGTCCAGCTGCTTTCGATGAGGCGAAGGATCACTAAAGCAGTTGAATTCATGTGAACACATGAATTATATCAACCCTCTTTTCCTTCCATTTCCTTTATGTTGTCTTTTGTTCGCAGAAGTACATAGTCATAGCTGAATCCATACTGGCAGAGCTGTAAAACAAATTAATTTGAATTCTCCTTTAACTTTTTCCACACTTTGTTTTTTGGGCCATCGTATTCAGCCCTTCTGTTTACTCTAGTTCAAGGGGCACTGCCAGAGGTGGGTCCCACTTGAATGTCTTTTTGTTACGACTCTGATGCAAATGATTACTTCTGTCTCCTGTTGAAAAGAGGGTCCTGTCTTCTAGGAGCAGGCCCTTGATGTTTTTTCACTTCTTCCTTTCCTTTCCCTTTTAAGGCTCAAACACCCTTCCAGTAGAGTCTCCTTCAGAAGACGTTTGGGAGGACGTAATGTCCCTGGCCACCATTCCTGCTGTAGAAAGGGAGTTTATGGATTTGCAGTGGTAGGGAAGAGTTCTCGCCTCTGGCAGCAGCCTGCTGACCCGTCTCGGGTGATCGAATCCAGCCCGTTTAAAAACAGAACAGGCCTGAAGTTGGAGGGAGACGTGAGTGTAGTGGTCCTGGGCTGAACTGTGCGGCTAGTGGGGCTGATGGCTCCAGTCTGCGTTGCCAAGCCCTGCAGCATCACTCCGGAAAACATCTATCGGCCTCAGAGGGCTGGCTTTTTCTCTTTTTCTTTTCAAGAAAACTTACAAAAAGAATGGATAGAGATTAAAAAACCACAAACGCTAAGGATAATTTGTGACATGCATTTCCAGGCAACTAGAAAGGAAGGCTTTTGCCAGGCTAAAAGATAAACAGCTAATCAAAGTTCTGGGAGTTGAAAGGGAAATCTAACAGGGTAAAAAAAACCCAAGCACTACTCGCTGCTTCTTACAGAAGTTAACCTTTTTCCAGGTTTAAAGAGTGGTCGGTATTTAACCCTGGCTGCTCCGTCCTGTGCAGCCGTTGGCGTGAGCGCTGCAGAGCTTGCCGCGGCTGTCGGTAGCAGCGGGCTCGAGTGCCGGCCTTGCGCTCCGGGCAGTCTCCTGGAGGGGGGGAAGTCAAGGTTAAAAGCCTCCCAGTGAGGCTGTTGAAGGAAACCAAAAGCTGCTAGTTCTTTGGGAAGATTATTCCCTTTGGCAAAGTGTGTGTGTTCAATAATCTACAATTCAGCTTCATTCTGTTTCCAGTTCTCCGACACGCTCGCGGAGCGCTCGCTGGGCTGCTGGTTACCCCCTTCCCTCTTGCCCCGGGCCGGGGTAACACTGCTCCCGGCCCTGCCCTGCGCCACCTACGGCAGCGCTGTCCCAAAGGGACCAGCAGGATGCAGAACCCACGTTCCACTCACTCTCTGAGGAATTTCTCACCCTGTGCTGCTCCGACGTGTCGGCGCTCCATGCTGCCGGGAGCACACTTCAGCACACGCTCCCGCCTTCCCCGAAAGCCGGGTTGTACGGCTCCGTCTCTCGCGGCGAGGCTGCAGCACTGCCAACGGACGGGCACGGTCTAAAGCTCAAAACCACTAAGCTGCTCAGTTTGTCGTGTGCGCGCGTGTCTGTGTGCTATAAATGGAGGAGGAAGGATTAAAACTTCCCATAGTCTGGAGGTAGCTAAATCTCCTAAATATTGTACGACTGCCTTTTTCATCAATAATTTAAAAAAACCTTGAGCCCGAAATGACAAAGATCTCCCTTGGACACCTGTAGCTGCAGGCAGAACAGAAAGGTTTTGAGCCAATTGTGGATTTGGTGCTTTGTTGACTGTAAAGGTTGAAGAACACCTGAGGTCACCGCAGTCACTAAAAGAAAAGAGCAAAGCAGAGTATTGCTGCAGAAAAGGCAAAGTAGGTTTAAACATCCATTACAATTGTATTGATAGACGCGAGGGTGCAGAAGATCTGCTGCAGCACAAGTAACGCGACCCTGATTAATACAGGAATGTTCTGAATGTAATTTTATCCTATTTGTGTAATGAGATCCCTTAGCCCCTGCTCTCTTAATCGCTGCATTGGGTGAGGAGTCAGGAAGGTAGGACGTGGATTCCTGTCACCTGGAGGTGCCGGCGTTGGTCTGTGTGCACAGGGTGCCGGCAGGAGGACGGACGGAGCGAGAGGCGCGATGTCATTCCGGCACTGCAGGACTGGCCGCAGCGGGGTGCCCAGCGCTGCCCCATTCCTGGGTCTGCCCGGCCTGTGCCGGAGCACACAGTGTTATGGCGGCGGCCGGGCACACACCTGGGGCCTCAGCGGCGGCTCGAACCCCCCTCCAAACCTCCCGGAGGCCCCTCATGGGGGCCAGGGAGGGCCCCAGTGCAGCGGTAGGGACTGAAAGGGGAGGATTTCCTTCCACTGAGAGCTTGAAAGATCACCACGAGAAACCGGAATCCCAAACGGAATAAACTGAACTGCAGGTGAAAGCTTTGTGGTCGTTCAGATGGAGGGGTTTTTAAAAGTATTTCAAGTTTGTGGGGGTTTTGGGTGTCTTTGTTCTTTTTAAAAATAATTTTTAGTTTTGCACTAACATCAGAGTGAAAGCATGTTTTGAGCGAGGAAAACAACTCTAGTATTTCAACAATTTTCAGTGAATTTGGTCTGTTTCTCTGGATGGGAAATGTGTCAAAAGTGACTTTTGTTTGGCAGGAAAAGAATGCTTTAGTCCGTATCTGGTGACTTTTGGTATGAGACACAGTTGTCCTGCACCTCTTCAAATTCAGTAGAGACTTTCTTCAGCCCTTTTGTTGTTGTCAGGAGGCTGTATTCTTGAATTCTCCCTTTTCTTCAGAAAAAGAACAGAAGATAGTTCAAATGAAGGAGCAAAAGGGTAGTTTGATTAGTTGGTAAAATGCCCGTGTATGTATGGAAGGACACGTTAATCACTTCCTTGCTTTTCACCTGCTACTATTTGGGCCCTCAAACACTATGAATGCAGTCCAGCGCCCACAGAAACTGACAGATTGCTTTCTACAAGATTTAATTGACCTTTGTGTTTTGTCCTTTCCTGTCTGACGGGGGTCAGAAATACCTTATTTCTGGTGGCCCCTAACAAGGGAAGGTGCTAAAGCCACCTGGACAGTAGGGGTCTGTCACCTCTCTTCTCAGAAGAGGCACCACTTGTTGGTGTGCCCCGTCTTCTTCAGTAACACTATTGCCGAGGGCTCGAGAAGCCACCATGAGGAACTGAATGAATGCTGGGAAGAGGAAGAAATTACTAAAGGGACAGTACTAGCTAAGGAGACACAGTGGTTTTCCGTTACGAACCTGACCAGATTTCAGTCCTTACTGGCTCCAGGATGAAAGTATGTGACTTACAAAGCCAGCTCTTCCTTCTCTAACTTGGTTATCATGAGATGCAAACTTAACTTCCATCTGGAATGGGTTCATGAGTTGGTCCTAAAAATCCTCAGGCTATAAATTCAAGAATCTTTTCCTTTGCATTTCCTCTATTTCTAGAATTTCAAATGAACCTAGTGCTCAAAAGAGCAGGATATTCAGTTCACAGCTCCAGTCTTCATAATCACAAATTGTTCCTGTAGTACTTCTGGCTAAGTGAACAGAGCGTAAAAGCCTCGTCTCATGAAATTTTCAGCCCAATTTTATGCTGCTACACAGTCTGGAGCAAAAATTTTTCTTTTCTTGAGTTCTTATCTGAGCTTCGTGGATAACAAAAGCTTTTACTGACTACTAACCTGCAAACCTCCAATGTATACGTGAGCAATTCTGTTAAACACCAATGAAATTACTCAGGTGAATAACTCTAAAAGATCAGTCCCTTTAAAGTGTGCAGGTAAAGTTCTGATGGTTTCTTGGAGATCTGTTTGAACTCAATGGTGCTTCCGAGAGCAGAGGATGGAATCTGGGTTGGACACGATTGACGCTTTGATGCCACGTGGTGTCTGACTTCTCCCCGGAGCTTCATACAAAGGCTGTAGAAATAGTTGGATCCGCTCGTAGGTGAGCAGGGCGCAGACCCGTGACCCAGGTTCTTGCTGCACTTGGGGCCGGGGGCCAGTTCAAATGGTTCTTCTCCTCCCGGGACCCGGCCCAAGTCCCGCGAGTCCCTTGGAGCTTACGGAAGATGTGCTGTCCGTGGGAAGGTCGGGACTCTGCCAGGGTGTCACCCAGTGTGCCCTGAAGCCAGGGACTGCAACTCGCCCTGCGGGGTTTTCATGTTAGATTAAAAAGGAGTATGTTGGAAACTCAAATTGTCAAAACTACCTCTTTAATATACTTTAGATTTGGGCCTGTACTGCTGCTGACGTACCGCCAGCTTTTAAGTAAATCTATGTTATGTGAGTAGTTGATGCAAATAGCTAGTTCAGGATGAAACACTTTCCTTTCAGCAACATGGCTGGGGATGCAAGTGGTGCATTTCCTTTAATGGCTTGTAGCTGCATTATATATTTTGCTTACATTTTAATGTAATTATAGGTACAAATTGTTCACATTTGGTCTTATAAAGCCCTGAAAAGTTATGTGTCATGAGTCAGCATGTAATTTCCTTCTGCACAAATTGCAGAATTATGCATTGAAGCTAAGTACATTGAATAATGGTAATTTACAATTGAATTCCTATGGATTTACATATTACAATCACATTAATGCCAAAGGAATCCACAATATTGTCAAATAGGTTAATAACGGTTACTGTTAGCATAGAGAATACCAGTGGAATTAATAATGATTAACCACTTACTTTAAATGTATGCAAAACTATGCAGCTACCTTGAAATTATGAAAATTACAAAAATGTCATGGAAAGTAAAGGCTGGAAAGTGAATTGAGCATCTCTGTTGCAAAGGGCTGCCCATTCCCAGCTCCGGGCTTTCCCGGGGAGCTGCGCACCTCCAGCAGGGGCCAGGGGGGCCGCGGTTCCCCGGCTCCTGTGCAGCTGCGGGGGTGTCTCGAGCCTTGCACCCGTCCTGGGGCACAACGGGGACCTGGTCTCGGGGCGCGGGGACGGCCAGCTCCGGTGCTGGCATGCGCCTCGTGTCACCGCGGCCACCGCCAGCCCTGGCTGTGTGAGGATGCCTCTGAACGGGGGTGGCGAGCCATGCACCCGCCGGGAATGTGGGAGCCACGTTCTGGGGTCTGTGGAGCAGGGAAATACATGGCACCGCAGAGGGACGGCTTGGTGTTTGCGCAGTCATTAACATTTAACTGTCCTTCCTCACAGGCTCTTACCCCTTGAATTTGTAGGATGTCAAAGATTTCCTGCTTCGGATGAAGCATAGGTTTGATCCTGGCAGACCTGGAAGGTGCTCAGGCTTGATTTTTCTGGAGCAAATACACGGAGTGTAGTTGAAAGACGTTTCCTTGTCGGCCCGGCTCTGCAGCGGCCATTGTGTCTCACCTGGTCAGACGAGCTGGGGACGACTTGGCCTCGCGCAGAAGTTTGGAGGGTTTTTTGGTGTGATTTTTGCCTTACATGCCTGCTTGGCCTGAGCTGATGGTGTTGAGCTGTTGGAGGACGTACTCGTGTTTGGGGCAGAGGAGGGACGGGTTGTGGGAACTGCTGGAGCCCGCGGAGGGGGCTGCCCGCCGCCGCGGGACAGGGAGACGCCACCCGGGCTTTTCAAAGGGAGAAGGGAAGGGTGAAGTAAAAGATGGGTTTATTTCTTCCTGCCTCATTCAGGGCAAACAATTGCTGCCTGTTAAAAAGTGTGCTTGATAAGAATGTCTTGCTGCCAAAGGTGTGTGTGTGAATTAAAAAAATAAAAAAAATTGTGAAATAGGAAAAAGAATTAATCAATGACACCACCTGGTCTCTGAGTAGCCAAGTGGCTAATAAGCCAGTTCCAAAAAGCAGCTGGCTTGCTTTCCTCACCAGAAAAATAAAAGTCTGCTTAAGCTTTGATTTAGCACAACCTTTTGATGAACAGGAACAGTATAAGGAAAAAAATATTCTTCTAGTCAATTTGCACATTTTATGGGGATCTGTCTAGAAGGTGGCTGTTACAGGAAGATAAGGATTCTAATTTTGTAATTGAGTGCACTCTGAAAAGACAATTAGGAGCTAATGTGATAAGTAATTGTAAATTATAACAGCAGAAGAAACCTATTCACAGTACTCTGTGAAAACTGTATTTGTGTATTCAAATGATGCATTTGTACTCTTATTTCCCCTGTGTGTACATTTTATTTAATAAAGTTAGAAAAAGATTTCTGTACAGTTTGGATTTAAAAAACAGGAATCCAAAAAGTGCTGGAATGCAGATGCATCCCAGGCTCCCGCTAACCTGGGCGCAGTACTGGAGCGGCGCAGGCGGGGTGATAATCTGGCGGTTCCGCCGCTTGCGAAGCGCTGTGCGGGGATGGTGCCTGGTCCTCCCGGCTGGTGGGTTTTGCAGGATTTGATCCCTCTGTGTCAGGGATAAATGCCCACGTCAGCGGAGGGCAGCAGGGAGTTTTAGTGCCTCTGGTGCGGCCAGAGAAGGGCGGTGGGGTCCGTCTGGGGGAATCCTGACGGTGCCGGTTACGGCCGTAGTTCTGAGGCTGCGGAAGCCCCAGGCTGAGGGAAGATGTGCTTCTTGCAGTGCTTTTCGCTTTCTTAGAGCCCTGGATCTAAGGGTCATTCCTGGGTCTGTGTCTATGGTGTTGCTGCCCTCATTTAAAGGAAATCCAGCTTTTTAAAGAATATTTCAATGCTTTATTATGCTGACCTTCATCAGCTTGATGTGACTTTATTTTGGGATGAGATTATGTTTTATTTCCTTGGATTTTATTCTAATGTAAGTGTCAATCTGGCTTTCATGGAGTAAAGCCACTGGAATTTTTTAAAGTTTAGAAATAACAAATGTTTTGACTTCTCTTTCTAAAAGGACACCTAAACCTACACCTTGTTTTCCACATGTAACTGCAGTTAACAGAGTTCTTGTACGTAATTTTTAAATCTCTAAAAGTAACCAGATATAGATAGTTTGTTGAAATATCTCTTACCTGATCTTTGTGAGTAAAAACAGTTCCCTAAGATTCTGGTGGCAGCAATAATTATTCAACTGACAAAAGTGTAATTTTCTTACTTTCCCTTATTAATGCCACAGCCTTTCTCACAAAGTGTTAATAAAAATACTTTTTGAAGCATCTGATTATGAAACTGCCACAAAAATTAGTAATTTTAGTTATGTAATTGAAAGACTGTGTAAATGGAATGAAATACTTATGCGAATGAGTTCTTAATGTTAGATGTAGGAAAGGGCCCAAAAGAAATGATCCCTCTCAATTGGAGGGGGGGAAAAAAAAAAAAGACTAAACTTGCTCTGCAGTTGTCCCATGCTCACAGCCAAGTCCTAGTACTGAAGTCTGAAATTCACTTTAGAAAACAAACCCGTTCTTGGGTGGGGAGGAGGGGAAACTGATCAGTTTATTGCTGCTGAAATCAGCCTTTTGCTTAAATCAATCAAAACTGTCATATTACTTCTCTGGATTTCCCCAGCCTATAGACTCAGAGCTGCTTCAGATAGAGCAGTGCCAATTTAGCAGGTGCTAAACCTACAGTAATTCTGTGTATCAGCATTTTTCACTCGATAATAAAACTTCAGCACTAGTGGAAGCTGCTACTACATGGAGACTTTAGTGCCACCATAAAAACAGCATTGCAGGAAAACAGCCTTGAGCTGGGAATGGATGGGCAGTTCCAGAGGGGTAATACCGTACCTCCAGACAGAGCCGACGGCGGAGCTGAGCGGAATCCCAATGTTGGCCTTCTCTTCGGTTTGGCTGGTAGATGGTGAAGGACCCTGTTGTGGTTTAGTTGAAAATATGCTGCTGTGGTGCAGTTTGTCACAGAAAGCCAAATTTCCTGGGTCTTGCGTATATAGTTCTCTACTCAAAGCTCACTAAACTGGTATTTACTGGCAGTTTTCTCCAAGCTTGCCTTGCTTGTCCTCGTGCCTATGGGTTTTCTGTTGGTGAACGTGCACTACAGTGAAAATAAGGTAAAGCAAAACCAGTACAGGAAAGTCTCTTTTGCGAAAAAGAATTTGAAGTTACAGGCAGGCTTGAGTAAAAGGAATTGGTAGTTATGAAGGCTTCCAAAATCTGTAAGTATTTACCAAGCTGAGGATTGTTAACCCTGACTCTGGTTATTTCTTGATCTGTCCTCAAGCTATTTCAAAGGTGACTGATTACACTGCGTGGTGTGGCGGTCGTGTTCCTGCAACTGCTGTGGTGGAGGCTGTCCGTGCCGATGGGGACTCGGTAGGAACGCTGAACGCCGGGCGTTGCAGGCCACCCTGGGCACCTGGCGAGGGGTAAATGCACATAGTCCAGATGTGCACTTGGGTTAGATGTGTGCACAGCAGGCACAAAGCCATGGGCATCTCCCAAAGGGCAGCCACACTGAACAACATAAATGTTGCGTTGCTCGAGAAATCAGGTTTAAGTTTAGATGATTGCTATTGGAGTCTACCTTCTTTATTTCTCTAGAAATGCTCAGATTTTTCTGTTAAATGTCACTGATTCCATCAAATATTAACCTGACCTCATGCAACGTCAAATCAAATCAGGCGCTGAGTGGAGATGGCAGTGTCTGTACTCGTAGTTCAGTCAGTATCACTCGCTTCTGTTACTACAGTATAATGTCCTGATGAGCTGAGCTGCACTAAAAATGTAGTTTAAAGTTTATTTGGAGTTAGTCTGGCTGCTCTACTCTGAACAATGAGCTAAACGCTTTGGGGTTTGGCGTGTCCTGTCTATAGATTCCCTGAAGCAGCAGTGGGTTCCCGTGTGGAGGCTGGATTTCAGCGGCTGGGAAGGGAGGAGGCGGCTGTTCAGTGTGTGGGACGCTCCTGCGCGAGGGCTCCGCTCCGCCGCTCAGTGGCACGGGGCAGGCAGCAACAAACCGCATTCTAGCTCAGAGCACCATCTTCTCTTAAGCTACAATTTGGTTCTTGGTTTAAAAACAATAAAAAGTTGGCTGTGCCAAAGCCGGGGATGTGGCTGAGGTGAAGCCTCCAGCCTGCGGCTGCGCTCGGGGACATCCCAGCGGCCCCCGTGTCCCCCAGCAGCAGCATCGCAGCACAGCCTGCCCTGCTGGGAGAGGGTCAAGGGCAGCTTTTTTTGACCAGCCATAGGGTTAGAAAGGAAGGGGTCGTTCTGAAATGAGCTAATGAGCAACCCCTCAGGATGGGATCTATATAAACAACTTTGAAATGGGAAAATCCCTGTTTGTAGGAGTATGAACAAACCAACAATTCCTACCTATATCAGGGAGTGTAAGCAAATAAGGACAGCGAGAACAGTATTAGCCCAATGTTTGCTACATAACACTGTTGGATTAGCTGCTTCAAAAACTGGTTGCTTTTAAGAAACGATGGGGCAGGTTTTGAAACCTTTATCCTCTCTGCAGATAATGAAGGTACAAAATCCACTGCAGGTGAGCTGAAGGCAGATCTGATTATTACCGTAGTTAGATACTTGGGTCTCCCACTGCTGGCCCTGACCAAAATTCAAGTACTTATATTTTTACTTAGATATCGAAAGTTCTAGGAATTCAGTATGGAGTCCACATTTGCAATAACAAAGGTCTGGTTGCAGCTGCTTAGAAGGCTTCTGCATGTGCTTGTATGTACGAACCCATGGCAGAACTAAGGTTTTAGATGTCCCCTTTAAAAAATGGGGACAGACTTGTGTGTGTTAAATGACTGGTATCGAGTTATTGCGACAAAAATTAGGTGAGTCTTTTGGTGACAATTACTGAGTAGCAAAGTAGAAGGTAGCAGGGCTCCCCGGCGGCTGAAGGCAGAACAGAAGTGCAGTGGTGCCGTTCTTAGTTGGATCATAGTTAGAGGCAACGATGTGAATCAGGGGAATTAATATCTATCAGTCTTGCCTCAACTGGACAGACAATTTAAAAACAAACAAAATTCCAAGATACTGTTCTTGAACATTACCCAAATTCCTGCTGATGTGGAAATTGCTGTGTGTACCTGAAAGCTGGGGCCATCACCGGCTGCTTTTCTCAGATGCTTTTGGCTAACGCTGCTTTATGAACCTCATCAAGGAGCACTTTGCTATTAAAACCTCCCTTGACTGTGGAGTGATTTAATTACATTCAATTAAACATCTCTTGCTCAAAAAGAAAAAAAAAATCAAGATTTATTTCATTGATGAGAAGAATTGCAAATGTCATCTAAAAACGATGCTGAATCAGATTCCTCTGGGACATTCGTTTCATTCAGAGGAGCTATCTGGCTTTCAGGCACAGTGTTTATTAGACAATAATAGCTCTGTTATTTCTTTCTCAAGCAGGTAAAAGCCTTCTGGCAATCTTACGCTGCTGAAATTCCTGTCACGTCCAGAATCTCTTACAGGAAGCTAAAACATCAGTATGAGATTAAGCATTAAAATTTAAAGGGTTTTAGGATTTGTGAGACACTGCAAACTGGGATTCTTGAGGAAATATATATAATGTATAACGTGCATCTGCACGCATATGTGTATGTGTTCACAAGGAATACATAAATTCTCTTGTGAAAGTAAATACAAATATATACATATATGATAAGAAATCATGGTTGGGGGTTGGCAGATTCCCATGTTCTTTTCTATGCTGAAATTCCCAAACCTATTGAACTACCCAGTTACTATGAAACTTTAGCCTTTCCTACAGAAGCAATTGCTGGTGACTTATTGCTAGGGATGGAAGCGGCACAAATTGCCTTCAGCCTCCCTGAGGCCTCTGAGTCGCCGTTTGCCGGGAGCTGGCGCTGGCTGCGGGACGTGCTGCGGTGGTGGACAGGGGGTAACTCCCCGCTGCCGGTGGCCGCCAGCTGCGTCTCCCAACTGGAAACAGCCACACCGTGGGCCAAGACCAGCTGCCAACGTGCTCGTTGCCCAAACCAGGAGCTGACGAATGGAGAAGGTGGGGGATTTCTGGCCACGTTAAGCACTGAGGAGAATTTCAGTCCCCCCACCCCCAACAAAAAGAAAACCACAAACAACCTCAGGACCCAAACAAGTCTTTTTTCCCTTGGAATTCAAAGGAGGGGTTTATGTTTCTAATGGCTTTAATTTAAATGATGATTTCTCAGGATGTTTAACAGGCACTATCAATCTCCCATCCAGTAATTAGCTGTCTGCTACACTTCAGACAGGGCATTTTTTTCTTGCTGTTCACCTATTTTTAGTGGTAATGTGTAACTGAAAGGCAAAGCCCTTTCAGCAAGCTGGGAGTCATCTCTGTCGTTTAACGAAGCGGGGTCTCCTGTCACCTGGCATCGGATCGGAGCACTGGGCTACCCCTGACAATGTGGCATTAGGGCTGTTGGCTTGGCTGGGAGTGTGTTGTTTTCTCCTGGGTAAAAATACTAATTTGTGTACCTGTGGTGGTCCTGCTGCGAGAACAGACAGTGTACGTGACCAGAAAAACGGGCTGCTTAGCAAGCTGCTTGGGAAAATCGATAGACATTACGGATGTATCTCTGAAAATGAATCTCTTGCTTCTGTTTTTTCTTCTTAGGTTTTGTCCTTTAAACTGCACTTGGAGAAAGCTCTTCTAGTTTTTAGTAGATGTCTTTAAAGGAAAGTTTATTGGTGTATTAAACCGGTTACGTTTCCTCTCAACTAACAGGCTGTTTTTCTTAAAAAGAGATGAATATTCCATGTTATGACACTGTAGTGCATCATTCTGTCGTTGAATATTCTTTTTCTTTGATACAGATGTAAGCTCCTGTTGCTGTAGGCCTCTATTAAACCTGAAAACATACGAATCACATGAATAGAATTCATTATTATTGTTGTGAGGCTAGTATTTACTAACCGTGACTGTAATCTGTGTTCCTCCAGTGTAGGTAGCCCTGCAAAATGCTAAATACAAGGGCTGTAAGGGATTTGGAAATAAGACACATGTAGGCACACTACTTGCAATGATGCTGTGTAATTACTGTCTCTTAGTCTTCGTTCTAAGACAGGGTTTTGTGGCCGCCTGTTTGCAATAGCTGGTTCGGCTGAGCGAGTTGAAGGGTCAATGGTGTGTTCGTGCCCATGGTTTGGAGAACGAGGAGAACTCCAGGAGCTCTAGGATGTAGCCTGGGAGAGGACTTCCAGAAACAGCCCTGTTCAGAAATGAGTTGCACAGGTTTGTGTGTGTTTGTACTGTTCTCCCTGGTAGTAACGCCAGTTCTTGGGGAGTGGTGAATTTTGGCTATGAATGGTGGGGGCACTGTGGTGGCTGAAGGGGGCTGGGAAGCTTCCTGATCCCAGCTCTGCTTCCGAAGGGCAGCTCTCGATGTACCGAGCCAGAGCCAGAAAGCACCATGGCTCCTGCCCCTCTCGAGGATGCGGTTACTCCAGACCTCGTTCAAGATGCATTTGAGAAACAACTTTCTGATGCTTTCAGTTACACTGCTGACAGCTCAGTTCATTCAAGGGGTTGAATTAATTTTATTTAATATGATGCAGGATTTTGTGACAACTTTTCTTTTACAGAAGTTATGCATCCAGACTGGCTTTCTTGACTATAAGATACTGTCAAGACATAATTAGAATTTACCATGATAAGTTGAGTTTGTTTTTGTCTGTAAGTAAAAATAACAAAACAAAAAAGACCCAACCACCAACCTGAAACAACAAACAAACCAAAAAATAAAAAAATTACCCTGGCAAAAAATTCCAAATTTCTCTCCATTTTTGAGGAGTTGCATCCCTAGTATGTAAAGCCAGCTGGAGAATAAGAAACGTTTCAGTTCTGTGCTGAGCCCTGGGGCTGTCATTTTTTTTATTTTTTTTAATAAGATGATGATAATATTGCTTTGTTTTACACACTTTCAAGCTCTGCTAAAACAATGACAACTGGTGCAACTAAATATTTCCAAAGTTGTAAATGCCTTCTGCTGAATTTTCTTTTTGGAAGGAATTGCTTCCCTGTGTACTTCATAATTAAGAATGGGGGGTAACTGTGTTGAGGGTTCGATGGGCTGAAGGCTGTCACCCGGGGGAAACACGGAGCAGAGGATCAAGGGGCTGTGCGAGTCTCACCTGTAGAAGACAGGGTTTCCACGTAGGATGTTTTGGGCAGGTCAGGCTTGCCGCGGGTGGCAGGAGAAGGCAGAGAAGGGCGCCTGCAGGCGGCCGCTGCTCCCTCTCCCCAGTGGCGGGGGGAATGCGTCCCACCAGCTGGGCACTGGGTTTCGGGGCAGCTCCAGGCAAGGGAGGCGCATCTGTCCGTCGGAGACTGCCGAGTCCCTGAGGAACCTCGAAGTGTTTCTTGGGCGTTACCTGCTCCTGAGACCCAGCGCTGGAGACTGAGGGACCGATCTCCTCTTGAAGGAGCAGTTGTATTAGCCTGTCGTTAAAGTGCTCCTGTTAAAGGGATGAGGTTTGTGTCTGTGGACTAGAAGAAAAGCATGATCGAGTACTGAAAGGGGAATTGCGCCCCAGTCAGTGCTGCCCTGGGTCTCTGAACGCAGTGCCCGTCCTGCTCACCCTGGGCCCTTGCTCTGTACTGGTGTGGTGTTTAAAGAAGTTGAAGTAGCTTTAAAGTAGTGAAAAATAAATTTCCCCTAAACTATGAAAGTCAAAGCGGTAACACTTTATTTTTGTCTGTTTGTTTCTTCTTTAAAAAGCACTGGAGATGAAGTTTCTCTGGCGGGTGTCAGGAGAAGACTCCGCGGGGCACGGTAACTGGGGTGGGTAAGAGCTAGGAGCGAGAGGGCAGCTGGCAGGATTTGGGAAGCCCGCGTGTGAGCCGGCAGGCGGGGGCGCAGGAAAGCCCTCGACTCTCGGACTCTTGAGACCCCACAGCTCCAGCTTCATGGAAGAGTCTCTTCAGTGCTGTGAGCTTCGGTGCTCTGTGATTGCAGTGACCAGTCTGAGAGTTCCTCGGGAATTTGGCTCAAGCTGCTGTTTGACGTGTTTTTCTGTTCCCTCTGAGCAAGAAGGAGAGTCCAGGGGTGGGAATGGCACTGGGACGCAGCGGGAACGCCTTTCAGTGCCGCCTGGTTCCTCGGGCAATGATACGTGGATATTCTGAGGCAAAAACATTTCCAAGCCATCAGCTGGGTGAGAAAGGTCACACTGTGGTGCTGGAAGTATGTCTGCGTAATGAAAGTACTAAGCTGGTTGTGGTGCCAAAATAAATTCACTTTCAGAGATGCCAACAATATGGCAGAATTTTTCCCAAACAGTGGATCTATTTTGTTGCCTGAAGTTCCAGAGTAGAGGGGGGAAAAAAATAGGGAAGGGGAACAATGAATAAAATGTTCTAAGTGACAGCTGGCTATTCTCTGCTAACACAGGTTTATGTTAACATATTTTAGTTTAATAGGGTTTTGAAATGTCGGGCAATTACTCCTTGGTATTAGTGTTTTAGCATGCCAAACATAAATTAGGGTATATTAAAATCTGAAGCTCTTTAAGGACTATGCAGGTTATTTGTTCAGGGCTTCATGAGCATCACTTTGGTGCCCATATCTAATTACAATCATCATAAGCAGGAGTGTATGGAATGTTCCGGCGCATGAATCTCTAATATTGAGTAAGTCCTTATAAAAACGAGGCAGCCCATATGGGTGAACAGATGAAACACTGATAAACACTGGGAAACAGAGCAGATGTATGAGTTATGCCAAAAGTTCTTCATTCCTGATGTTTACTGTCCATGAGGAGAAAGAAATAATTGGTTACACACCTCTAAAATTCTTGGTACTAAATACAGCGATGACGTTGCATCCCGAATCCCCAGAGGTATCGCTGGGGAAGGAGAGACAGTTTTAAGGCTGCATTTGTGGGTGATGGTGTGATGTCAGGTAGAACGATGACAAAGGGAGTGTTGGATCGCTGTCCTGGTGGATGTCATCGGCATCACGGAGCAGAATGTTCCTTCAACGGTGCTCTCTCTGCAGTAACTCCATTTCTCTTGTTCAAAGAAGTGAAACTTAGATTGTTATATACAGGCTACCATAGGTACTGATTTCGTAGCACGGAGACTGTTTGGTTACGCGGGATTTATTCCTGGCTAGTTAAAATATATTGAATGAAAAGGTTGAGCTGTCCAAAGGATTTGCAAGTGGAATAGATGAAAGTGTATGTTTCATCAAAACTAATGAAAAGCAATGGGGAGATAACTTGTAGTGAATAATTTATTCATGAAACTTGCTTTTTGTTCATAAATTTGTTGCAAACAGATGGCAATAGTCTAGAATGCATTTGAACTTGTTCTTGTAACTTCTCGGAATAATTCTTCATCGGGGCTCACTGGGCAGTTGGATGCCTTTGTATCGTTGGGTGATCTCGACTGGCTCACCCGTGTCTCCAGAGATCCTGCTCCCCAACTAGGGAGATGAAACTCTCGGTGCGGTGCTCGTCGTTCAAATCCAGGCTGATTCCCTGGGGCATTTTGCCAACTTACTGTATAGAGATGATGCTTTTATCTGAGGGCCAGGCAGGGATCAGCACAGCAAAAGTAATTAAACTGGATGTGCAGAAGGGGGAACGTCTCTGTTTCCGTTCCTTACAGGCCTCCGCCAGGGTGGCGGCAGACGAGCAGCGCCCGGCGCGGCCGTCCCCTGCCTGTCCTCGGCTGCCGGTGCCGGAGCGCCCAGGAGCCCCTTCTCGGGGCGCCCGAGAGGGGAGGAGGCCACTGAAAGAGCGACACTCAGTTTATTTGTCAAATAGCAAGATCTCTTCATGCCCTGCGAACCACAATAACCTGTAAACGCAGCTTATACTGGCACATACATGGGGGCTTCTTGTGGTGTAAATCAGGGAGGAGGGGCTCAGCAAGTGGCAGGCTCTTCATGGGATCACAGACTGGTTTGGGTTGGAAGGAACCTTAAAGCTCATCTGGTTCCACCCCCTGCCCTGGGCAGGGACACCTCCCACCTCCCAGGGTGCTCCAAGCCCCGTCCAACCTGGCCTTGAACCTCCAGGGATGGGGCAGCCACAGCTGCTCTGGGCAACCCCAGCCAGGGGCTCACCGCCCTCAGAGTGAAAAATTTCTGCCCAGTGTCTCATCTAAATCTGCCCTCTGCCAGTTTGAAGCCATCACCCCTCATCCTATCACTACATGCCCTTGTAAAAAGTCCCTCCCCAGATATCTTGTGGGCCCCCTTCAGATACCAGAAGGGGCTGGAAGGTCTCCCCGGAGCCTTCTCTTCTCCAGGCTGAACCCTCCCAGCCTGTCCTCCCAGCAGAGGGGCTGCAGCCCTCTGGTCGTCTTCATGGCCTCCTCCTTTGGATGCGACAGGGGTTTATGAGGTGCTGTGTGAATGTCTCAGTGGGCGGGTATGGCTGGTTGGGAGAGCTGACGTTAATGTGCGTTTCTTCCTCTGCTGCTCTTTTCCCCCGGGAGGCTTCGGCAGCGGACGTTGGCTGCAGGGTGAGCTCTGACACAACCGGAGCCCTGCAGGTTTCAGGGTGTGCGGTGAGACGGCGAAGCGGTGCTGTGGCATGGTGCCCTGGGGGCATGCTACCATAAACAGCCCAAAACAGTAACTCACATTCTTAAAGCTTATTTTCGTAGAAGGGTCGAATCTGGTTTTTAAAGTCCTTGTGCTGCAGCATGGGCCTTCTGTCTGCCGAGCGTGCCGTGCCGCGTCCCGGGCTGCACCAAGCCTTCCCTCTCCGGCACGGCAGCCCTGCGGCCGCTGGAGACTTCTGCAGCGTGTGCAGTTCCTCGGGCTGGTTCCTGTGTGGTCCTTGCAAGGAAATCCTTGTCAGAGAACGCTTGCGCTTGGTTCTCCCCCTTGTTCCAGCGCCAGAGCTGCCTCCTCTGGTTGCCGTTGTGCGGGATTACCTCATGGTCCTGCCGGTATCCCAGACAGAGCCGCACTGAGGAGAGGAGTTCTCAGCAATTGATGCTCTGAGAATAGGGTGTATGACAACTGCAATAAATACACAGTTGCTTCCGAGACAGCTCATGGAAATATAAGTACTCTAAATGGCAGTGTTTTCAGTAGCACAGGCCCCAGGGAAGCTCAGACAAAGGAAATATTCCACAAGACTTTGGGAAAGAGTCCTATTCAATTATTCATATTTTCACTGGATTTTGGTATTTTTATATGATTGCTTTTGTTTAAAGAATATTAGAAACACTATTTGAAATGGTAACTGTGCTGCGAATTTCAAAGGGGTTCAAGACCGTCTGGTCTCGAATGGAGTTGGGAGCTCAAACCCTCCAGCAAAATCTTAGTTCTCATGTCCATCAAGAAAATTGACCTGTAAGTAGCTAAAGGGCAAACAGAAAGCAAAGCAAGTTTTTACCCTTATGTGGAAGAACACAGGAGGGCGACACACAGGCTGAAAGGAGAATTCGGATGTTGCAGGATCCTGAAGTTTTGGGGAGAAAGCGCAGAGAGGTGGGGACAGAGCCGTCATGTTGGCTGAAGGGTAAGCTTTGACACAACCGGAGCTCTGGTATAGTTGCCGAGCACCCTGGTACTGCGTCACCACCTGGTTGTTTTGTAGCTTCCTTGGCGGTTTTGACAAAACCAACAGCTGGAGCGAAGTTTTAGTTAAAATGGCTTTCTTTTTCTTGGCTTTCCTGTGTCTGATATCCTTATTTAAAGTACATCGTCTGGGAAGGAGAGCTGTTGTGCTTTTCTGTTTTGCCATCCCATTTGGCAAAAGAAGAAAGTTTGGAGATTGACCTTTTTCCATATAGGCATAAGGAGCAGTAATGGTTCGAGGACAATTGTGGTGCTAGTAGGTCATAATTAAGAAATACTGCATGTGGCCTTGCCAGTGGGCATTTACTGTGTGAATATGTGAGTTTACTTAGAGGTGGTTTCTTGAGATACAGGATGGGAGGAGAGAGGTATGCTCGAGATGGCGAGTGGCCCCGGCTTTCTAGAGTGACCTGCTGTTGACTTTATCCCCCTTCTTTGGTTGAGGAGGAGAGAACCTGAGCAGTCCTGGCTGTGAAAGGAGTCGCCCCTCTCCCGAGAGAGCTAGTTAAGAGGACTTTCTTGGCCAGCAGGAGGGCGACCTGGTGGAAGCTCTCCTGGATGTGCAGGCGCCTCCTCCAGTCTCTCAGAGAATTGAGGCTGCTGTGGTTATCCCCAGGGGACAGTCATCTCCATGTAAGAGAGACATACGTTAACAGTGTTTTAATATCGTCTTTCTGTTATGTCTTCTTCCTACTGGGAGAATAAACTATTTTGAGCATGAGCAGACTCTTTGTTTATGGCGCGCAGCGGGAAGAGCGGCACATGTTAAACAGACGCAGAGGACGCTCCCGGGGAGCTGGTGGGAGGTGATCCGGCCGGGAGCGCTAGGAGGATCAAGTGTTGGCACGGCAGAGTGGGAGGGGAGCGATCAGCATGGCGAGGAGCGTGTTGTGCAGGCGAGGGATTGCGGCCCCACTGTTTGCTGGTCCCAGTTGCTGGGTCTCACGGAGGACTCGCCAGGTGAGGCGCGTTCGTTATCCACGCAGGGGGGATGGAAACACAGGTCCCCTCTGATCCCAACGTCATGTAACTTTCGGACTTCCTGGTTGTAAAACTGTGTTTCTCTGCTTTATAAAGGGTAACTTCTAAAGGTAATAGAACTACTTACTTTAATAAATGATGGTGACATCTTAATAAATTAGCCCAGAACGTGATTGACACAAACCATCTTTATAGCTTCTTTTCAGAAAATGAACCCAGTATGAAGGCAAAGTGTTGTATGCAGGTTTTTTATGCTGACATAAATGATATAGCTATTGAACTGTACATTTCGTGGTTCTGTGTTTTTATTTTCATTCTATTCAAACTTACAGTGCTGTTACTTCCCGGAGTATCTGTATTAAAACAGCTATGGTGCAGCAGTTTCCTGGCATTTGATTTCAGGGGCAAATGTATTTATTGTGGTAGAACAAACACAAATATTGTGCCTTAAAGTGCTGCTACTTGTTTGTGTTATGGTCTAATTATTTAAGAAACTGACTCTAACTGTTATTACATGTTAGTTAGTATGTTGAGTTTTCTTAGCTCGAGCCAGAAACATTCCTGTGATCCCTCCCAACACTTTCCTAACTCAGCAATCTCTATCCCTAAAGTAATTTGCAAGCTATTAGTTATTCCTGGAGTGCAATACTTTGCTTTCAGATGGATGGTAGAGCTGTGTGAGAATCACAAGAGCTTGCCTGGCCTTTTTTCTTCCAGTAGATGAGAATCCAGATATTCCAGCCATGGATGCGACAGAAGATTTTAGATGGCTTTGGAGATACGAGTGTGAAAAGATTTCTTCTAGGTAAAGCGGTTATCTTGCAAAAGGAATCTTTCTTCCCATCCACTTCAGGCAAGAAGTATGTAGGTTAGGATTTCCTTAGTTCCTGTGGTCTGATACAAGTGCCGGATAAATCTCTTGGGAGTCGCAAACTGTGCAAGTCTCGATGCTCAACGTCAGCTTTACTGGATGATTTGAAGTTTTTCGTAGTCCCTCATAGGAGACATCTCCCATTAACCAGGTTGTGAAGAGAGTGGGAATGCACAGCAAGGAAATAACAGTTCCTATGAGTCACTGTAAAGGTATTTGAGAAGCAAAACATTATAAGTTTTGACTGAAATATTTGTGATTTCTCCCAATTTAAACAGCGTGCTTTTCTGATGTGAGACTCAAAACCTGGGATGAAATAAAAATATGCCAGGAAAGATGTGTTTATAGTCAAACAGGATTTGACTGTTGTGGAAATCAAGGAAATAGGATATACTATTGCTCCATAACACTTTAAACTGTGCTGCTTTGTGCTGTGAACAGCCAAGAGAGATTAGCAAATACAGACGGAAAGGCTCTGTGCAAAGCACAGTGTAGAGCTGTTTTATTGCCAAGCTGGGGTGGTTTAAGGATCTACAAGGGGTGAGAAACTGGCTTAGAGCAGCACAACACGCACTTAAGAATGAAATTGCAAGAGTCAACCTCAACTCACAGATTTCTGATCTCTGAAGTGGTGTCAAAAGATTAGAACATGGAAAGAGGAAGGGAAGACAAAGGAGATGCAAAGATGGAAGAGGATGGAAAAAATGAGAGAAGGCTGGAGCAAAGGAGGAAGTTTAGAAGCAGTGTTGAAAACTTTCTAGGTGAAGATCATGAAGTGTTGCTGAACAAATAGTTAATCCTTTATTGTGAAGGCTGTGGCCTCTGCTCGAGGAGAATGGGAGTGAAGGGAGTATGGTGTCCTGAACCAATGCTCGAGCCCACAGGCCGTAATTAGACATGGAATGTGGCCCTCATCCCAATGAGTTTGGTACCTGTGCCCTAAGCACCAACATCTATGAAGTCAATCAAACGTGATGCCATTGTCACACTTCTCGTGCCAGAGTGATGAGAAATTATGCATTGCTTTTGCTTGAGGTATCCATTACTTGTGTGACTGGTACGTACTTTTTACATACAGGCAGCATAATAATCAACTTTCATTAAGACTAATGCTGACTGTTGATTTACTACAAAGAGTATTTCGATTAAATTTAGCATTTTGGATGGGACATGATAATTATCTGGTGTTGACATTCAATTTTGTAGGCCTGAAGTTTACAAACAAACCCCACATCTTTGTTAGGTGCATTAGCAATTGAAATACCCTCCTAAATCACTGTCTGTGTAAATGGTAAATCTCTGCAATCAATCTTCCTTTTCTTTAAAAATAAATTTAGGAGGAATTTGCATAATTGGCCATGCTTGATAAAAGTCTGATGTATAATGTTGTCTCTTAAATGCACTGCTACCTGGAATCATGATGAAGTGTCAACATGCAGGAGGTAAATATAAAACAAGCATTTAGTAAAGGATGCAGCTGATCTCACGAGGTGAGAAATGGCGCCTAGTGGTGTTATAATTTGAAGTGGTTTTATAATTTGATGTGGAGCCTTGACTATGAAGGATGCGAGGGGAAAAGGACAACTCAATTGCATCAAAAAGCTTTAATGTGTACTGAACTTTGAAGTCAAACTTGCACGGAGAAGTGCCTTTTGAAACTCTGTGAGGGTGATGCGAATGGATGTCTGCGCTTCCGTCTGACAACACGCGATGGTCCCTGTACGGGGTTAGCGCGGGCCAGCGCTGGCGGAACGGCGCGGGTTTCCCGGGGGCTTGGCGGCGTTCCCGCGGCTGCCCGGCCCTGCGAGCTGCTGTGTGGGAATTGGGCAGCGGGATTTTACCTGCGTGTCCTCTGCCCAGTTACGCCGGGGCTGTGTCGCTTTGCTGGCTGACTGCGGGCTGGCAGGGCAGCGTGGTACCGCTCGTCAGCGTGCGCTCCTGAAGCCGTCGCTGTCAGCAGCGGCGCTCGCCACCACCGCCAGCCCTCGGGCCCCACGGCGAGCGGCTGGGGACGGCGGGGTCGGTAACGAGCTGTGTGTCGTGCTGCTGCTCCGATGTCCGGCGTGTCTCGTGCGGGATGAGCATCCGCCGTGACCCCAGCCCTGCTAGCGGGGGTGTCCCGGGGTACGGATGGGCTGCCATGGGGCTGCTGTAACGGGCCTGGGGCTCCCCCAGTACAGACGCCGTTGGTGTGTTTACCAATCTGGGTTTACTCTCTGTAAGTGGCGGCGTCTGCTGCACCGAGGGCTCCTCTGACTCCTGCAGTTCCTCTTGAGCAGATCCCGAGTATCTTCCAGTGCCCCGAGCAGTTTGTAAACTGTGACTCGTGGGCCAGAAGTGACTCCCGTAACGTGAGCAACGTACGCGATGTCCCCAGCTGTCGGTCCCAAGGAAGGAAGTTCAGCTGAGGCCGCCGATGTGGCGGGAGGGTGGGTAACCTTGGCAGTGAACTGTCTGCTGCATCAGGTAGCGCTGTCAGGATCTGAATTGCCGAAGAAGCATTAAGTTTCTAACCTAATTCCACCTGATTTCTATTCTTCTGCATGTCTGTTAGGGAATCTCTGAATTCTTGTGAATGGCGTTCACACTGTGGACAGGGAGTTCACTACTAACTTTAGAAAGAATTTTAAAATTGCCTAGTGGAACGAAAGAATTATCATACAACATTATACACAGGCAGAGTTGGGACGGCTTTTGTTTTGTTTTTGAACCATGACTGTACCATTAAAGACAAACTTAATTCATCATCTTTTTCTGCTTGAAAGAATTAGCCATGCCTGTTTTATATTCTAATTCCAGTTCATTCTTTCTTTTCAATCTGCTGGGGTTTTGATGCGCACAACACATCAAAGAACTGGGTTGATGGGATTTCTGTCACTTTTCTAACATAATACATTGTATGAAATAACTTAATCTGTGTCTGTGTTGTACATAGTATGCTGTAAAACACTGCTGTCATCCTGCCGGAGTAAACTGCTCCTGTTGTGCCGGTGTTGCAGGCTGGGGTGCGCATGCGGCAGCTGCCCCGGGGCCAAGGGGGTGGGAAGTCCCACAGGGGACAAAGCCCGCGAGAGCGGCCGTTCTTGGGGTGCCGTTTGGTTTCTGTGGCCCACTTGTGCGTGTGCACTGGTGGGCCAGGAAGGCTTGGGAGTCTGTGGGGATTCTTCTCTGGAGCCGTGGCGAAGGACTTCTTTCAAGCCATTTCATTCCGGTGCCTTGGGACTGAGCTGACCCACAAGAACCATACCCATTTTTAAGCTTAACAAGTGAACTTTCATTTCTGCTGAAAGCACAGGCAAAACCTTTTGACTTGGATGCAGGCGAGCTTGCTTTCCTGGAATTTAAAAGCAGCAGCTGAGTAGACGGGTGGGGTGAAGAGACCGGATGGGAGAGCAGCAGCGGGTCAGCAGCGCTTTGCTGCAGTCGCGTGCGCTCAGCTTCGCTTTGCCGCGCGGTCACTTGGTCCTCGGGTGAGCAGCACCGGAGCCTGGAGACGGGATGGGGCTTGGGTGGGCAGAAGTTACAGTCATTGGTCAGTAGTTTCATTAGTTGTGTAGACAGAAATGCTGATGGCTTTGCTGAGAATCCATTTCACTTTCTGTGCCTGGTAACGTAATGGATTTGGGGGAAAGACTTATGGAAATGAGAAGTAATTAGTAGTATTGACAGAGATACCATCTTTCGCTATTCCTTTTTTTTTTTTTAAAAAAATTCTCCTTTTGACTCTGACTTGCTGTCCAGGCCAACCTCCTGATCAGCGTTCTGCTTTTTCTGACCATTTTGTTGTGTCTGTAGGCAGGCTGCAGGGATCTGCCTTCCCCTCTGCTGAAGGCAAGGTGTATTACGGAAGCCACACAAATATCTTTGAAGCACTAACTGTGCTTGGTGCATTGGGTTATGAGGTTTCATCCCAGAAATGTATTCCCTGTCACGCCGTGTGCAGTCAAAGCTGCAGAGGGAATCCCTGTCTCCCCGCAAGTGAAGTGGTGGTGAGTGTCCTGTAGGCTCTTGCTTGTCTGCTCTGTCCTTTGTTTACTGGGCAGCTTGAGATGTGCACAAACGAAGGCTCATCTGTTGTAAATAAGGAAGTGTTCTTTCCCTTCTTATTTATTTTGATAACACAGCTATTTAATTATAGGAGGTCTGGGTTGGGGTGAACTGGACCAATAAGACCAAGTATCTCTGGGATAAACCGACATTCCTTTGCCTGCACTGGAGCAGCTCCGATTTAACTCCTCTGACTCTGGGGTTTTCTGTCTCTGCCGTCACCCTTGCACGCTCTGGGAGATCTGGCTGTCATACTGGTTGCTTGGTACAAGCAAGCAGTTACAAGAAATATTTTATTCTCAAGCCAGTTCAAATCTTAAAAGGTGTTTTCCTGGGCTGAAGTTGAAGGCCAAAGGTTCTCTCCCTTGCCTCAGGGCCAGCTTGGAGTTTGTGGAATGACGCTTCTTGAGGCTTGTTTAGGCAGCTCCAAAGGCTTTGTCCTCTTTGTGCTCTTTCCTGATTTAAGCCATGGATTATTCTGCTTCTCATGATATTTTGGCATATTAAAAATGCAGGGGTTTCTATTTTTCTTCTGCCTCAAGTGTTTCTTATTGTGGAGGTAGTTTCCCACTCGAATACTTTCCGTGAGTCTCAGGAGACAGCGGGTTGAGCAGCCCCGGCTCTCACAACCTGTCGTGGGAGGAGGAAAGGGAAATTTCTCAGGCATGTGGCTGAATGAATCGGCTCCTTGTTAATTTCTATGAAACTTGCGACTAAACTGAACCCTGATCTAATCCTGCAGTCAGGTCAATGGGGACACTCAATCTTTAGAAGCAGTTGATAATTTTCCCTTGATTCTTTTTTTTTCTTTTAAGCTGGAAAGTTATTAAAGAAATTCCTCACCTGCATGAGGCTGTAGTGTATGTCTGTAGCCTAAGACCGGTCGTAGGTGCCCCTGGTTTTAGACAGAGTTGTTATAACCTTCGTTGAATTATTTGCGCAGAGCTGTACCGCCTGTGACGGTGCTGGTGTCACGGCTGGGTGGCCGTGTAAACTGGGGACGTGCGTGTAGTTCCAGGCAGTCACACACACGTGTGCCAGAGCGCTCGTGCATACAAAGTTGGTAAGTCAAAACCTTGCGATGCTGAAAGGGTTAGAAAACTTCCTTGCGTTTTACTCGGGAACATGTGAGAATCCAAAAGTTCCTTAAGTACCTTTGTGGATTTTGCTCTTCATTTCTTCCTCCTGTAAAATGCGTTGTCCCCCTCTGCAAGAGGAGCTTGGAAACCGCTGTAACCTGTCCCTGTTTGACTTCCTTATTGGGGGGAATTATTCTCTGCAAAATATGAAGGAAACAAAAAAATTATATTGCTACATGCTTATTCTGCAAACATGTCTAATCCCTCTATACTACCAGGGAAAACTATTTTTATGGATCCTGAGTGGGGGAAGGGACTACTTGTGTGTGTTAATTTGCTGTGCTAAGACACGGTCTTCAGGAAACAATGTTTTTGGAAGACCAGAATTTTATTTCTTACTTGTTTCTAAGATGATGCCTGAACCAAGGAGGCAGGATCTGTGGTGACCCGTGTTCCCAAGGCAGAGCTGTGCCAGGGGGTGCTCACAGAGCTGACAGCGCAGTATTTTCAAAGAGGAGAGAGAACATTGTGTGCAGCAGCCCTGTACTCTGCAGCAACAGCTGGGGCTGAGAGCACAGCCAGCGCTGTGCCTCTGGATGACATGGGGCAGCCCAGAAATCACAATAGATCTTTAGGTATAGTCTTCTTGAACCTCTTCTGGAAACATGCGATCCACAGGTGTTGGGAGCATATTGGTGTTACAACACAAATTAGTGCTTCAACTTTAGAAAAATAACTTTTTTAATTAGTGGTGTTAAAGCCAGCTGCTGCTAACCTTGTATATCTGCTATGAGAGATCACCATTGCAAACAAAACCTGCCAGCTTATCTTCCAGGGTTACTTGTTCAGGTGTTGCCCTGAACACGCAGCTTACTAGCCGAGACGGACAGCCTCCAGGACCTTCCAGAGTTTTCTCTGACTGACTCAAGGCTTTAAATGACCCAAGAAAGGCAGATATTCTCCGCTGCTGTGCTTTGCCTGATGAACTCAGACAGTGTGTAATGTATTGGCTTTACTAATTAGAGTCAAACCGAAATACTTCAACATGCCTGTAAATAAGAGACAGATAAGAGGCAAACCACCTTCTTCCTTGCCCCCCGAAGAGAGGTCATTGGGTAAGATCAATGTATGTCTAAGCTCAGTGTAAGAGTGCAGCTGCATTGATTCTGGGTTACAGCTGAACTGTGAACAGGCTGATCTGGTTGCTCGCTGTTCTTTGGTATTGTCAGCAAACAGCTTTCTAAGGAGATGTTTTCTGAACCTTTGGGCCTTCAAGTTTTTTTTTCTCTTTACTCATCCCCAAATTCCATCCAGATTCATCCCCAATCCTGCTCTGGCAGGGAGCTTACTGGGGAAATGGGCACTTCTGGCTTTGTTTCCGTGGAGGCTGATGGCAACTGGAGGTCTCAAAGTGGAGTGTTGGCACCACGTGTAAAGGCTGAACTGGAGCAGCTACACACACCCCCCCATCGGGCGCTGCCGTCTGGAGGAGCCCTCCTGCTCCTCCTACCCGTGTTCTGTAGTGGGAACCAGGGGAAATCAGAGCTGTGGCTCAGTTGTGTGATGACTCCCCAAAACTAGCCATGAAGAGCAATTTAGAGACCCGATTTGACTTACAGGTGATGCTTCATGTTAACGAACATCGTTACTGAAGTCAAACAGATGCCGTGACGCTCCGTGTCAACCTACTGTAGCTCCAGGCAGAAGCAGCAACCTTGCTTTGGTTTATTAACGCGTGGTTTAATGGCCTGTGGTCTGGTTTCTCGGGATGGCTGCTGTGCTCAGGATTGCGAAGCGCAGAGGAGACAAGTGTGCGCCGCTGCCAGGCGCATCTGGGTTTGGCAGTGGAGAGCGGCCGAAGGGCTGTGCTGGCGCCGGTGTAACGGGCGTTGGACAAGGAGCTCTGCGCGGCTCCGGGGAGGGATGGCGGGGGCTGCGCGGTCCCGTGCGGTGCTCAGCAGCGATGTCAGGCTTTGCCATAGCAGAGCCAGAAGCAGCATAGCGCTCGTTAAGCTGGTACTCCCGACTAGCTGACAGAGCTGTAAGAGGGTGGTAATCCGCAGGGGTGTAGTTTTGGCTAAGCAAGGGAGCCTCCCAAGATCGGGACACTGCCTCAAATGGAGCAATGACTTCTGTTGTAGTTACAAGGATCTAAATTGCAAGCAGTGACACTTAATGCCAACCAGCCGATCCTTCTTCAAGGGTGTTCATCGAGGAAGAAAAAGTCTGTGTTTTCCTAGGAACAAAGGGCAGACTTCCAGCTCTGCTCTCCGTGGCCACACCTAATGATTACCCTGAGGAGCCTTGTCTGTCAAAAACATGCCACTCATCACTGATCTCATTTAGGCTTTAATAAAGCATGTGACCCAAAGTCTTTCAATTCAGTTATGCAGATGCAGTGCCCTGTGCGTTTAATTAGGGAGCTGAAAAGCCAGTACTGTTTAATTCTCTAATCTGCCTTGTCCCTTCTCCCATCTCCTGCCTGCCTTTTGATGCCAAAGCTGTAGGTGCGTTGTGGGGAAAGCGGCCAGCCGAGATAAACAAGGGCCCGGGGGGGTGTGTGTGTGTGTATATATATATACACACACACAAAAATGCAGCAAAGGGGGCTGAGCCTGCTCTGTGGGTGAGACATGGCTGGTATTTGACAGTGGCAAATGCCAGCTCTTGCTGAATGGTGGCACGGCCTTCCGGGGTGTCACCAACCCCTCCCATTTTGTGTCACCCCCAAAGGTGCTGATGGTGCGCTCTGTCCCCTCAGGCAGGTCACTGACAGATACGTTGACCAGGGCTTACCTGTGAGGCTGCTGTGGGAGATGGTGTCCAAAGCCTTGCTGAAGTCAAGGTGGACAACCTCCACTGCTCTTGCCTCCTCTATCCATGAATACATTGGACTCTGGGGGAGAATCAGTACCCAACACGCTAGTCAAAGTGACTGAGACTAGAAACAACCCCTGTGCTGGGAGAAATGGAGAATCTGGGATTCTTTTTGAAAGATTATAAGTAGTAAAAATTTCAGGAGGCACTGCCTTGGGATTACCAGCCAGGCAGAGATCTCAACTGTGGTGGTGGGTGTTTTTGGGTTTTTTCTATATCTCTTGGGAAGATAAAATTATGTGCATGAAGACTGCCATAATAATCCTTTTTTTTGACCATTGGAGAAGTGTTCCCTGCTGTTTTTCTCTAATGCTTTTTTCTAGTCCAGTTTCAAATGACCCAGCTGATAGGTTTCCAAGACTGATTTAATGCTTAAATTGTAGGTATTAAATCTCTCCGTGAACTTCTGGCTGAGCAGCAGAACTGAGTCACAATTCTCATATATTAAAAATTAAAGCCCAGATTTCCTTTCCAATTTGCATCTCCAGAATTTCTGTTGAAGTTCTGGCTTCATTTTTTCCTTTTTTTTTTTTTGATGAGAGACTGGGATTATTAGTGGGTTTTGTATCAAGGTAATTATATTTTCATCAAAAACTTTGCCAAAGTTCAAGGCCAAGTCCCAGCTCTGCCGGAATCGGTCGTTTCAGAGGGGCAAAGGGTGTGGAACAGCTGGGGGCAGCGGCAGCCACGAGCCGGCAGACCTGGGGCGACGTGGTGGCCACGTGTCAGACCTCAGACGTAGTGAGCTGCTCGCGCGGGTGTCTGTCTCGAAGCACAGCGCTGCTGGAACGCTGGGGGGTTCTTCCTACGGAGCTTCTCCCGGGAACGGAGTTACAGGCTTCTGAGCGGGGCTGCGTGTGAGCGCAACTGGGCAGCTCCAGAATTGGTCCTTTAGCTGTGGCTGAGGTGCTGGGAAAAACTGTTTCTTTTTAACTCTGAGTGGTTCTTCCTGTGAGGCAGATCATGAAGCTGTGCTACATGGGGGGGAAAATGTCCGTCTGATGCAAGGAATGCTGAAAAGGGCAAACGCTCACAAGAGAAGCTAATAAGTAAACTCCAGCCATGCCAAATATAAAATCCCCTCTGTTTTCTTTTTTAAAGCCTAAAACAACAGAGAGGCTCCATTCAGCAGAAAAATAATGGCACTGTCTCCCAGGAGATGCAGAGTTGTGACAGCTAAAATGAGCCCAATTTCATTCCCATGATGTGACTGGCACTTCTGAGGTACAGTTCCTCTCTGCCATAGGATGATCAAAATATGATAAAGTACATGGTCAAAGCCAGTAAATCTTACTGCCTTTCGTCCATATGTCGGTCCTGGCTAGTAGGAATGAAAAAGGGAGACGGCAGGGGATGCTCCGTGCTCTGCCTGAAAGGGCTCAAAGACTTGGTGCCTCCCGAGAGTCCCATCTCCCGCAGCCGCTGTGGCGGTGTGCTGGCTTTCCCTGGGGGGCTGGAACTCATCCCAAATGTGTTCCCATTACGGGAGGCTCCGTCAACTCAAGATCGCCGCTTGTTGCCAGCCACTGCAATCCAAATGAGAGGTAGTCCATAGGTGTGGAAAAGCCACTGTATTCTTGGGGTTTTCTTTCAATTATTTAGTTGTATGGTTTTAATGATCTCACACACCAGAACCTAGGCCACTTGCAACCTGAAATTTCAGAAAATCACATAGCAGCTGAACATTAGAGGCTTTGATGTTTTATATTTGTCATGCTGAGATCTCTTTCCTGCAGTTAAAATGTATTTTTGATTCAGCATCATATGTATAATGTAGGAATTACTATTTCCACAAGTGTTCTTTGAGGTGGACCTGGTTTGATACAGGATGCAAAGTTCAAAGTGATGACATTTTTATTTTAAACTTTGGCATTACTTGTTTGAAAGAACGTTATTCTCAGGGATGGTATTTTCACTTACAGTAATAAGATCAAGTTATTGTGGATTACAGGGATAGGGGAAGCAAGTTGCTTGTGTTTCAGACAGCTACAGAGCCCAGTGTGGTCACGAAACACCGTAGAGGAAGGGTGGAATTATCTCCACAGCTATTGCCAGCATTGGAGGACAGAGAACCGGCATCAATGTGCCCCTTGCCGAGAGTGATGCACCTCGAGCGCTGGTTGTTTGGAAAGAAACAACTTTGAGATTCTCTGTTCACAAGCAAAAACCATGTTAGCCTGTGCTTGTCAGGGAGCTAGAGAACCTTCCCTGGGCTGGAACAGACCTTAATTCCAGGGAACTGCAAAAGTATGGATTCATTAGCCAAGGTGGGGGGAGATGGGGAGGTGGCACAAATGTTTTAATCAAATATGTGCCCCTCATCCAAGAGGGTCAAAGGGACTCGTAAAACACAGGGCAGGTGGAAGATGAGAATCGAGCCTGGAGGTTACCAGGATGCAGCGTGAGGAGGGACAGAGGACATGGGCATATGTAATTAGACCAAAGATGCCAAAAAACCATCCAGAAAAGACAAAGGAAAGCCAAGGGCATAATCACAGCTTTGCAGATCGTCTCAGAAGCTGAGTCAGGAGTCAGATACCAGGATGGAAAATCACCCCAGGTATCACCTCTAGTTTTAAGTGCTCTCAATTTATGGACCTCCCAGGATTTTTGGGGAGGGTGCAGACTAAATTTAGACTGGCGAACTGCTTTGGTTAATTGTTTTTTCTGGAGCGCATGAGCAGTAATTTGCAGACGCCCGGTGACTTGCAGACTGACAGGACAGCAGCTCCAGCAGCTCGCCCTGCTGGGAACCCCAGGGTGGATGGGCTGTCAGAAGGGGAGAAAAGTGTGGGAAGCTGGAGATACTTCTCCTCTTCGAAGCAGAGCAGAACTCTGCAGTTCTCCTTTCCCCTCAAGGGTGGAAAATACGATCGTATGGGAGATGGATGCTCTTTCACAGCTGCTGCACCGGTTAGCCTCTGCTGTGCAAAGGCCAGGGCAATAGCAGTGAGCAAAAGGCCAGGGATTAAATAGCTTGTTATACTTTTCTCCGTGGTGTCTCATCAGTCAATGTACCAGGGGTCTGGATCTATGACACTGCTCTCTGCTCAGCCCTCCCGAAGCCCAGGCCTGGCTGGGTGGAGCGGAGAGGATGAGCTGCCCGTCTCTGACACTGGGACGTGGTTCTGCGGGAGGGAACGTGTCTGCCCCAGCGCCGGGCTGCAGCGGCAGCGCGTGGTCTGGACATCAGCGTCCCGTGCTGGGCAGTTGCTGGTGAGCAGGATTACTGGGTCCTGCATCAGCCTTGCAAATCTGCCTCCGGCAAAGGCCGGGTCACGAGGGAGAGCAGAACTGGGGCCACAGGTTTGGGAACGCGTTGGTATTTTGTGCTTTATGGCTAATCTGTACCCATTAGCCTATTGAAGAGAACAGGCTGTGTGCTGTGTCTTTTGCTTTGAAAACAATCTAAGCAGAGGAAAATACTCCAGAAGCAAACAGGAGAAGCTCATGCTGCATTATGCTGACTTTCCCCCTGACTTTATTGCCTTTATTCTGCTGCAGCTACAGAAAACTCATTTAAACTATGAAACTTCTTTGGCGTGGGTTCTTTATATTGATGAAACAGAGCTGACTTTCTCTGGAGAGCCAGGATGTTATTAAAGCACTTAACCCAGCGCTGCTGTGGCTATCAATTATACCCTTCATTTACACTATACAAGGCTGATGGCTTATTTGAAGTTCAAGAGGTTTTTTTAATGAGATGTTAATTGAGTACACCTGCAGTTGGCTAAAATTTTCACGGACAATTAAGTATGATCTTTTCCCTTCCTAGATTCTTTGTTTTTCCTAGGTTCCTATACTGTATTTCAGTAAATGTGGTCAGTGTAAAAATATGGGCTTTGAATATACACCAACTAGAACAATAATCGATGCTCGTGATTTATAACTAGCACTTTAAGCTTGCTGTCGAAGTGTCAATGGCTTACATGAACTAGAGGGCTAAAGCGACATCTCTTGTGACTTGGGTAAGCTGGAAACCATCTACACTCCAGCAACCAAACTGCCTTGCAAGTAAAGAGCCAAGTCTTGGAAAGCCACCTTGGTCCCTCAGCATCCCGAATTAACTCTTGTGTTCCTTTCTACTTCCTTCCAAGGCACTTGGTAACAGAGTCCTCTCCAGATATGTGGTGAAAGTCGGGTCGCACTGAGTGCACCGATAACTCCTCCCTGCCCTGCAGTGGGACGAAGTCAAATCCTCCTGGTGGCTGGTCAGGGTGTTCCCGAATGGCTGCTTTTTTGTTCTTTGGTGGATCTGACGTGGAGCTTACAGTAGGGCTTGGGTGGACGCCTGGGTGAAACACAATTGTCACAATGCTTTGCTACTGTTCTTATACTGCTGGGTCCTACTTTGTTAAGACTACATATATTTATCAAAACAGGAGATAAAATGGAATTTGTTATGCAGTGGTTTGTGTCATAGGTTTAGAGTACAAAGATTTGGCTCTGGCTCTGCTGCATAAACTTCGACAGTGCTGTGGCCTCATGTCTCAGCAAACGGCAGAGATCTTCTACAAATAAAAATCCTGCCTTCAATCCATGTGAAATTTTGGTTTTGAACTTTCTCTGCAATTCTGCAGTTCAGCATAGCTGACCTAGTTTGTGCTAAATTAAAGGGCAAACTCAGGACAGACTTTCTGCTGGTGGATCCGGTTTCATCCACCAACTTCTTCCTATCAGACCAAAACAAAAACCAAAGCACCACTTTATAAAATACCAGCTTTGAACAGACATTTGCATGCTAAACAGCAACAACAAAAAAAAGGTGTTTATAAGCGTTTTAGAGTTGCATGAAGGAACTTTTAAGAATACTAGCCTTACAAGGGTACATGCAGCTACAGATTACTCGTGTTCCACTCTCATTACCAACTCAGAAGATGTTTAGAAATATTACCATCTTTAACATCGTTGACTGATCAGGTGCATCAGTTTTCCAGGTCTAAGTGTTAATTGACCATAGTCAGTCCAAAGGATTATTAGCAGTGTACCTATTAGCTTCATATTAAGAGCATGTATATACAGGATTACAGAATGGTTGAGGTTGGAAGGGACCTCTAGACGTTCTCAGGGCCGTATGTTGCAGTAGTTGACTGTAGTGATTCTACGTTTGGAAGCTGAAGTCTAAATTGCTTTAAAGATACCACTATGGAGACAACTGCATGGTTATAACAATTGCTTACTGCCTGAGAGCCCATGGAACCAAGTGCTAAAATACTTATTTTGTTCATGAGTTCTGCGTGCCTGTACAGCAAGCCTTACTGCTGGTCAAGGCCATGTGCGTTGCTTACAAGTAAGGTCTTGGTGTCGGTCACTGATAAGCTTCCCAAAAATTAGAGCTGCAGACCAGACTCTCTCACTCTTCCTGTCTCTAAAAAATTAACAATTTCTACAGGGTTTTATTAGAATGTCATATTTCAGAAAAATATCTGCAACAAGAAATAGCATGTAATTTAGAAAGGCAAAGAACAGGTCAGGGTATGGGGAGGACAGGACCAGGGCCACAAAACAATGAAGACTGAGTGAAAATAAAGACGTTCAAATAGTGAAGGAAGGCACAATTGAACAAAGAGGGTTAATTAAGCACTAGATCATACAGCTATGGTGAGTAATTCATCATCCCTTGATATCTTTAAATTGAGACTAGATGTTTTTTGGGTGGGGTTGAGTGGGGAGAAATATGATTTAGTCAACACTACAAGTTTTTACCCTGAAAGGCATTCAATAGACATCACAGTTAAATAAAAACACATAAGCATATGCACTAAGTGTGTACTTAATTACTTCTGATATCAGCTTCAAAGCGTTGTTGTGATCAGCATTATTTTCCTGAATCAAGTTATGTTTGTTGGTCAAATATGTTGCCTCTTCATCATTCCAGCATGAGATTTTAGTAGTTGCCATAGAAGGGGTTAGGCAGGTTTGTTGGTCAAGCAATTCTTGCTAACCTCAAACTGCAGTAATCAACACTGGATTTCTGGTGCTTTCTAGTGATTAATGTGTAGCAGGGAAATAGCATTTGTTAAGTCATCTAGAGAGGGAAAGGGAGAACTTTAAAAATTCTTTTTAGAAATCCCCTGGTTTTGCGTAGCAGGTGAGCTTGTCTTACATATGTACCACTCTATACTGAGGGGTCTGAGATCCCTTCAGTAAACGTGATACTTAAAACACAAATATTGTATTGGGGAATAAAAAGTCTGTAATGGCATTTAGTGAGCTGTATGGGGGCGAAATGGAAATAAAGCTCAACAGCAGTTTCTGGTCAACATTATTGGCCTTTTTGACTTGAAGTTACAAACATCCAGACAAGAAACATGTCACAGTAAGAAAATAATAAACATTTTAGACATTAAACACTGTAGTAGTCTGGTAAATACCCTTCCTCACCTTTCCTCCCTCTGCAGGTAGATGTCCTCGCCATCATCCTGCGGGATGGCTGAAGTGAGGAGGAGACAGGGACGCTGGCACAGCTTTCCCCAAATGATGCTGTTTGCTTTGCCTGGAGCAGCTGAGTATTCCCTGAGCGGCAGAGGAGAGGGCAGCGCGTTCCTCATTCGGTGCTTAGGCTGCTTAGCAGGGACATGGGGTGGTCGGGGACGATGAATCCTCCCCTCGCTGGTGCCAAGGCCCAGGTGGTCTCAGCGAAGGAGGGGTGGGATGGGCATGTCCATCCGCTTCCCAGGCCAGTGCTTTGGCTGCTGAGACCAGGGACACGGGAGGGCACTGCGCGTTGGGCTTCCTGGCCCTTTGTTTACATTAAGGTTTTTCGCTTGACTGAGAACACTTTATTTATTTATTTCAGCCATGCAAACACTAATGTTTTGCTTAATGTTTGGTCTGGATGGCAACTGAAATGTCAATAATTTGTAGAGTCCTGTTTCCTGTATCACTAACTCTGCTGAGTGAGTGTGAAAACTTGAGTATGGAAAAAGGGAGAAAAACGATCTGGTCACAGGTAACGTACTAGTTGATCTTTTGCTTTTAGCAAGTAATTTTTGACCTGTGATCCATGGACCTTCTGGGTTTTCTCTATTGCTTCTAAGGTATTCAGGAAAAGCAAGAGTCTACAGATGTGATTGTTCCACGCTATTGCTGGAACACTTTTAGGGTCGATAAATCAAAAGATTGAAAATCCCTTCTCTAAACGTACTAAGCATACAGCAATTTTCCACAAGAAAAGGCTAAAGTGATTTGTTACAATGCAAACTAATTTTAGCACCAAATTCACCGCTGTTTGCTGCAGGCTCCTCGTGCCCCAGAGCAGGAACGTGCACGTGGCTCTGCAGCAGAGTTTGCTCATTTCCATTCCCAAACCTCCAGACCCCCAGGGCAGAATGGGATCGGGCTCCCGCTGCGCTGCGCCGCCGGGGCTGGCAAGCTCGGAGTCTGCCAGGAGAGAGCATTTCAAGCTCTGGCAGGAATTATCCACTAATAAATTGAAGGAAGGCTTTGAAAAGTCTCCAAAGAGGCAGGTGTTCAAACTAAAACATTTGCAGTCTTTTCACCTGAACGCCTGCCTAACCTGCAGTCCTATCAACGCACCAACACGGGCTGAGTTCTGCCCTGGCACAGCGATGTGATGGCATTACAGTGATCCTGATGCCTGGGAGCAGATGCCAGGTTAAATAAAAACAATGATTTCCCCCACCCCCCCCAGAGTGGACTAATTGCTTGTCTGTTGATGAGAAAAGTGCACTTTTAATTAAAGAATGTTTAGCGAATTCTACAAAGCTCCATGGAAGTTCAAAATTGCATAGAAAAACTGTGTAACAGAGGATTCCGTGAGAAGGGAATGGGGAGGAAACCAACAACACCCTCAAAAAACCAAACCCAACCAAAACCCACCAAACCAAACACCACCATATGCATGGAGAACGCCTTTTGTTTGTGGCTGTTGAAGAGGACCCTCCTGACAAAGGCTGTTTGTTTGTTTTTGTGGGCTTGGACCAGTCTCTAAGATACTCAAATTCTTTTGAGTTCCTTTCTCTCGCTTCATTTCTAGCCATGAATGAGACAGGAGTTGTCACAAGGATGCTTCTGCTTATTCCCTGCCATTCCCTTAGTTTTCCTGAATTCGGTATGTTGCAGAGTGAGGCGAGGAGAAACTGAAGTCACAGCTCTGCAGAAGCTTCACCAGAGGTGGAGAGCAACGTAATGACTCGGAGTAGCTTCAGTGGAGAATGTTTGTGCTCTTTAGTTGGAGCAACAGTTATCTTAATGTAGCCGTTCTTCTAAATTAACTTTAAATAGCATTTGTATTAGTGATGATCATTATGTATTAATGAGAAATCATTTGTTCCTTCAATATTTCCTAATTGTATCATGATTTCCAGAGCTGCCAAAATGTGCTTGGTGGTGGTGATTACCAATCTAAAAAAAAATAAACAAACCATCTTCATAAGGACAGATCACTTCTTTAATATGACATAGACGATAAAAGAAGACATAGATCTCACTCTGCATATTGAGATCTAAATGTTTTGTGCTGTGTCAGTCCTTATTTCACATGGTTCCATGTTGTCCGGATTGGTCGCGCTCAGGACAAGGGGCATGGTTAACAGCAGGAAAGCAACAGCAGAGACATAACCTCTACTGATACCTCGTTAACTGCTTCTAACCAAAACTTCCGTGGCACTGAACACAAAACCATGCCGAGATGGCTCAGCCTTAAAGCCACTTGGCTTCAACTCCAGACAAGCCGTTGCTGGTGTCACAAAAACTGGGCTGTCCCTTACTGATGCCACCCGAGCTAGATGTCCAGAGAAGGGATGTTCAAAGCTAGCCAGTATGGACAGATCCGAAGGAAGCTAACCTTAAAGCAAAGCTCCTGCTAGCTCCATTCAGCCTTGCCTGAGACCCAGAAGAGATTGTGAAAGCTTCATTTTCAGATTCTTCTGAATGCAAAACCAGATCTGCTGATTACAGGTTGGAATGATTTTGGAAGAACAGACTGCTTAGGTTGAGACTGTTATCTGAAATTATTTATTAAAAGGTAGAAACCCATCCATGAAATCCTTGAAGGCAGCAGCTTTCAGAAGTCGGAAGGGTGATGAAACATTTTTTCCTTGCAGTGTTCCCCATCTGGCGTAAATGTACAGAGCGTGAGGACGTTGTGCGGGGTGGGTTCAGATCCTGGGCGCTGGCAGCAGCCGTGAGTGGGACAGCACTTCAGCTCTCAGAGGTAACGTGTGGTGGCAAAGTAGCGGTATGAGGGCTTGTGCTTTTCGAAACAGCTTAATCTTCCAGACACTTCCAACCTCTGCTGAAATACTCTGGAGAGTAATTTTTGCAGCCAGGCCTTCAGCACTTTTTTCCTTCTCCTGGGAAAAGTTTCTTATAAAAATGGGTTGCTTCAAGGTTTTTTCTGGTTCTCCAGATGGGTTAATATTCAAAAAGGCTTTTTTTTTCCCCTGTATCACTGTTGAGCTCCTAAGATAGGTAACTATGGCTGAGACTTCGAAAGGTGTTTAGGGATACGAGAGCACGTTAGCTCTAAACCTTCCCATTAGCTCTGTCCTGTGGTCTTGCAGCCGTTAACTGCTGCGAACGTTGCCTGTGGCCGGAGAACCCAGATCCCTCGCTGTGCGCTGCCATTGCTCTACGGGCATCAGTGAAGTTGTACAACCTATACCAGGTGTACCAACTTGCTTAAAATTGTTCCTTTAACAGGTTTCTAGCCACCGTGCCCAAGCTATATAATCAGATTAATTCCTGAAAAGGCAACGAGGGGTTCCTTTGATCCTGCTCCAGATCTTTTTCTGATTTTCTCCGTGTTACCGAGGTATGGCTGAGTGAGCCAGCGTATACGAGCATCTAGCCGCTCTCTGGAGACCTCCAGGTGCTGAGACGAGGAGGTGGCCTGGACTGTCCTGTAGCGCGCTGGAGCTGCCATCCCGCAGGCTGGAAGGTCAAGTGTTTTGAAGACACGGAAAGAAACAGGCAAAACAAACACAGTGAGGTCAGGGAAGTGAAAATCCGGCCTATTTGTGTAAGAACAACAATTCTTGTACCTGCTGGGGGAATCTGCTGAAAGCAGTGCCACTCCAGCCGTGCTGAGTCTGTGTTAGCACGGTGATAAAAGATTTGTTCCCGTCCCCTTAATTGAAAAGTGGTTTAACTTGACTTAAGGCATTAACCCCCCCTTTTTTTTTCTTTTGAAAATTTCTGAGCCCGTTTGGCAGCTGCTTTTTCTGGTCTCAGCTATTAAAAATGTATCGTTTTTACTGGTTGCGTGGCAACAGATAATCCCTTTGTTCTGTTTGGCTTAAACAGATGCTGAGGACTGTGCCTGTCGTCATAAGTAAAAGCACTACCCTCAGGCTTCCTTTAAAACTGCAGAAGAGGGAGAGTATGGGCTTGAATTAATGTTGCTTCCAGAAGTAAAACTTTTGGTTCTAGCAAGCAGCAGACCTATAATCTGCTTAAATAGTTATGCTTAAAATGTGCTTTGGTGCCATAACCTAGTTGACTTGGCAGCTCGCTTGGTCATCCAGACCAGGGCTGGGCTTTCCAAGTCCAAGGCCACAGCTCCTGTGACCAGAACAAAGGGATCGTTCTGCAGACAAGCAGTGAATTGAGACCAAAACTCTGTCGGAAATCAGATATTAAATTATCTTTAATAGGCCGTAAACTCTGGGGTGTTTAATGAGCCTGTTGGACAGCATCAGTTGTATGTGGCACGATGAGGCCACAGTTCTGATTTTGATTTCTCTTGGACTGATTCAATTTCAGTGATGCCTGGGAAGTTTCTCCTGAATTCCTTCAGCTGCAGTACGATACGCAGCAGGCTGTAGGAGCTTTGCAAAAAGCCAGCATGAATGCTTCAGTGGCCAATATCAGCTGGTATGAAATGGATGAGCGTGTCACTGCGTCAGAGGCTTTCCTGACAAATGTGAGTGGAGTGCAGCCCTTGAGAGAAAAGGAAGAGACTTGCAGTGTGTCTGTCACAATAGAGCTGTTGTAAACACTTAAGTTCGTTTTTGCCGCCTTTGAATGTTATCATAAGGAATAAACCTCACCACTTTTTTTCTTTTTCCTTTTTTTTAAATAAATGGAACGCTGACATGGTGCAGCCAGGTGTCTAGGTTTTCTAAAGAAGATAAATGAACCTGTAGAAAGTTATTTAGACTTTACTGTTGCCCTACATGATGTATAGACTTGGAAGCCTATGAAGCATGAGAAAAGTGACTGCAGGTTAGTCACAGACCCAAATTAGACTCTTAATGACTCTCCCATGAGATATTTTTAGGAGGACTGAGTTGCTTGGATATTAGCATGTCTCCAATAAAAATTTGCCCTAGCCACTTCTATGGGGCCACAAGAATTTCATTCCTGGATTTGAACTGCAGCCTCAAAGCGGGAGGTCTCCTGGTTTATTTAGAGAGCAACATCACAAGATGATTCAGTAGATGAGCAAGATCTCACCTGCTCTGGGTTTACTCTGGACTCTGAGAGATTTTGATGGCAAATGAGGAAATTAAATAAGTAATGAGAAAGCTGATTTTCAGTCCTCTGAATCACTGACAAGCATGGCCCAAACAGGGAAAACACGGGCAACTTCTCAACTGTCTGGTTAGCGGCTCCTCGGGGAGGAGCAAGGTCTCCTCAGCAGCCTCTGTGTCTGGTGGGCAGGAAGGGAGTAGGTCAGGATGGTTCTCGTGTATTTTTGAAGCTGCACAAAGAGCCTTGAACTCGGGATCATTAGAAAGATGTCTGTACACTCTGCATGGCTTAAATCTTGATCCCTTTCAATGTGGAGGATGAGGGTATGGATGAGATAAAGCTTTTTCGTCCTTCAGAATGTAATATTTGTTTTTCAAGTGTAGGTTTTACTAATCCCCTGGCCAGATGATGTCCGTGCAGCACCACACCGCTTCACACTGAATCCAGTTTGAAACTTGTCTTTCTGCTTCCGTATACTTTAGTGACTGTTGAGAAATGATGACACCGCTTCCATTTTCTTGTAAATAATAAGGGATCCCTGTGACTCATTATTAATAGTTCCTGGCTTGTTCCTAAGGAGTGAAGTCTGTGTCTTGTACCAGCTCTTACCTGGGTCTTTCACTGGCGTAGAGCTGTCATTCCGTCACACCTTGTGAAACGCTCTGCTGAAGCAATTAGTTGCCTTTTGATTACCTATTCTGTTGTCTGGAGACCTTGGTTTGAGCTGCATTTTGAAATGAGGAATCGAGTAGGGAATTTCGCAGTGACTTGCCCAGCCTGTGTTCAGGCGGTGCCTGAGAGCGAGACCGGGCAGTGTCAGCCGTGTGCCCGAGTGCCTCTGCTGGGGGGGCAGCCCCGTCCCCCCAGTTGATCTAGCATGTCGGTACACGAATCTGGAATGGTTTTGTTAGCATCAGAGGAGCCATTTCGAGTTTGCCTGACTGCTGAAGTGCTTTGTGGAGGAAAATCTGCCCTCCTCCTCCTGCTGGGAAGGCGGGTGAGCGTGGGAGCGTGGCTGCCTCTTGCCCTGCGTTCTGCCTCAGACGTCCTCAGCTGCTCTAAGTGGAAGTTATGCCGCAGGGAAACCTCAGTCCGTTCTTCTAAGTACAATTTTAAAAGCACACATTTTATTGTCCATCCAGTTCAAAAAAAGTGCAGCAATTTGTCCTCAGGAGATGGTTCATATGTCAGTCTTGACTCTGCTTTGTACGGCCCCAGTGTTACGTCATCTAATTTGCTAGGTTTCATTGTCTTTCGCTGTGCTGTGGCACTTCTAATAAGTTGCTTTCTAATTTGGTTGTTGCAGAAACCTGCCTAAATTCAGGCTTTGTGGCTCCAACACCGTGTGCATCCCCACTCCTCTGTGGTATCAGCAGGGATTTTGGGGTCTCAGCCTCAAACTGAGTCCGTGCTTCTCACCTGCCTAATGCTCTGGAAGAAATAAGAATGGAACCTCTATGTCAGCCACCAAATGGGCTGAAGACATCAAGTAAATAAAAAAAGAGCTGATTTATTCCGATGTGAAGGCATTGTTAATTAAGTCATACAAGGGAATGAACACTAAGCAAAGAATGCTATCTGACATCAGCAATTATTTTATTGATGCCTCCGCATCTCAATCAAATGCAACTTTTCCTTGACAGGTGGTGTTTAGCAATGATGGAAAAATGGTAGCTTTGAGAGGAGGGGAGGTGAGGGTCTCCAGTGAGTGGTGGCATAATTCTATTAGCATCACATTTCTGCATACAGTTTTAGTTGCAAAACTGAGTTAACGCCACGTGGGGAGCTGCATGAGTTTATTCTAGAAGATGAGTTCTTAGTGGATGCAATCCCAGGTATCGATCAAATCCTCAGAAAATCGGTACAATTCTAAATTAATGGAATTGGATCTATTGGCATGATCTTTAATTTTGGGATGGTTTTATATTTTTTCCTCAGAAGTGACAACACATCTGTTCTGTGATCAAAAATTGTTTCGTTTTTGTGGTATAATTTTTGGAAGTGTTACTGTTTAAAGCGGAGATTGCTGGCAATAGTTGTTTTTTTTTGTATTTGAAGATCCAAATATCAGTCTTATTTTGGGCCCTGGCTGATGAAGTTTATCTTTGTAAGAGCCATGTTCGTGAATTGCTTGTCTGCTTAAACACCAGTTAATCACCTAAACAAAAGAGCACTTCTGTGGTCTTGAACTTTCCCAAACACACATTTCTTGATCTGTGGATACCAAAACCAGGAAGAGTATTCCAGGGGCATTCTGGCGTCGCCAGGCAGAGGGTGATGGACCTTCTCTACTCCTCCCTGATCTTGTATTTTTTACCTCCAAGGAACACACTGGGACTTTTCGGTCAGTGTTGCACTGGGGGGTCCCGTAGCCCCGTAACCTCCTGGAAGAGACTCCCCACCCTGTCGGCGTGGGCTTTGTTCCAGCTTCCCGGTGCCCAAACTTAAACATGCTCTTACTGAAATAGTGTCGGTTGGTTGTACTCAGTTTAGCAGGCAATACAGAAAGCTGCTTATATGGAACTCCTTCTTTTCCTCCTACTACTCTAATTCTTTGGAAAAATCATTCCTAATAACCCTTGGAGGCAATGGCTTCATTAATGTAATTGATAAAAATATTTAATAGCAGAGGAAAAAACAGCTATTGGATGGCCCATAAGAAAAGTAATTATTTGAAGGGAGTTTTCTGCTTAGTTTCAGGTCTGCTAAGTAGCTGGGGTTTTAACCATTTAATGAGAGCCATGCTGACTTGTGTATTTTCTAGTATTTTAATCAAAACTTCACATAAGATGAAAGCTTTACAGCAGACTGTGCATACTATATAAATGCTATTGTCTGCATCAGCTAACTATAGAGAGGTGGTTATTTTGAGCTCTTATTTTCCGTAAACCCACCCGCATTAGTTATGCTATTATTGCTGACATTTTCTGAAGCTGTGCCTGATCCCGTTGCCTCTGCCCTGTGCGGGTCCTGCGGGCCGCATGCCCGGCATCAGCCTCCCTCAGCCTGCGCTTTCGGTGTCACAGCAGCTTTAGTCCTCAGCAGCCTCCTCGAAAGCTCTTCCCCATAGTCTGTGCCAGAGCTCCTTTTCTACATTTTGACCACCTATTTCAAAGTTCTTGTATGCAGGAGTACTTTCTGTTTTGCTGATCTTAAAATACCTCCTTCTAGTATATTAGCCTTTCTCTAACGCTTCTGTTGTCTACTCTTGAAATACAGTATTCATCATCAGATAAGACTGTATTGTCTAACTTTTCTTCACCTAGAGACATTGTGTTTACTGAAAACATTTCCCTTTTCTGTGTTATTTTTGACCATTTGTCACTTCAGTCTGTGTAGGAAGAGCATCACTATACAGTTCCTTTTTATTACTGTTACATCTGAAAATTTCCTTCTGTTGGCCTTTATTTTTTTATGCAGCTCAACAAAAAGAGGAATCTATGGCTTTCCTGTACATCTTTAGCAATTTCTGTATTATGATTTGTATTAAAACTAAGAGCATTGCATTTCTTGCATTTGTTATGTGGTTTTTTCTTTTAACCTGCTTCCACTTCCCCCTAAGCCAGCTTGGTTTTTCAGCAGCTACAGCTTGCTTTGCCTCAGATCGTGGCTTTTCTGGACATCCAGAAAAATGTTCTTAAGCTGTTCCCAGTTATTGGAACATTTTTCTTCTAAAATTCTTTCTCCCAACTGGTTTGGCTCTTCCACTCCCTGCCCATCTCCCCAGGCTTCATGAAATCGATCGTTTTTAAGCAGCAAGCCCGTATATTAGTAGTTTTGGCAAAGTAAAAAGTCTTCTGTTTGCACTTGAAAAATGCAATCAAGTCATGATCACTTCTTCTTTGGATAATACCTTTTTTTGTGATCAATTTACTCCTTATCACACAGATGAGCTCTAATATAGAATTATCTGTGTTGGATGCATCTTTTTTGAGTTAAGATTCTGTCATCCGTAGTTTCTTAGCAATTGCAAGGACAATTTAACTCTGGCAGCATGAGTTCTCTCTGCATAAAGCACAGATTGGAGTCTTTTTTTTTCCTTTTTTTCTTCCTTTGTACTCTATATATTGGTGTTCAAGGAGCTGCTCGTACAGATTTGTACTGTGATTTGGTGCTCTTTCAGGGGGTGAGGGGACGCACCTTTTCCTTAATTCCTTGGAACGGGGCCAACCTGAGGTGTTTTTATTTTAAGACTGCTTTTATTTTTAGCCATAATCATAGACTTAATTAAATTTGCGTGATACTGTGTAAAACCTAAGAAACTGGCTCCACTAGTCCCTGCCCCTTCCCCTCCCTGCCTCCCCCCACGGCTGCCTTCCGGACCGCTGCTGCTTCCCAGAACCCGGGGAAGGTCTCCCCTCAGCCTTCCCTTCTCCAGGCTGAACAATCCCAGCTCCCTCAGCCGCTCCTCAGGAGACTTGTTCTCCAGACCCCTCACCAGCTCCGGTGCCATCTTTGCTCAGAGAGGAAAACTCAACGTCAGCACACGCCGTAACACGAAGACTTGGATAGCGAAGTTGTAACTTGGGGTCAAATCAGAGAGTAGAATTACTGCCATGGTTATGGCTTCAGTGTGTGGTGAAGTAATTATTACAAGCACCCAGGAGATGCACGATAGAATTCCCGCATATGCTTGCCTTGGAGACTATGGAACCCACAGCAGAATTAAAATGCTTAATAAAACAGGGTAGTTCGTGTTAAATTCCGAAAGGGATTTATGAGAAGCTGTAACAAACTGACTAACGGATATGGATCAGGCTGTGAAAGAAGGAAGACCTAGAATTGACATGAAGGCTTTTATTCTTAAAAATGATCTTATGTAATCAAAATCAGTGGTATTAGCATACTTTTGCCTTTCCTCGGGAAATAGTTAAGCACTTCTTTCTGATCATTTTATGGAATCAATGTTCTTTCAGCAGTGCTAGTATTATTTGTCTTTGGGAAGTGCACATTTTGGGATGGTAATCATTTTCAAATAGCTGACATTAAATACAAAATAGCCCTCTTTCCCTGACAGAGAATAGTGTGAATGAGCGGCGAGGAGCGGCACTGCTGCCTGAGCTCGGGCTGCCCCAGACGGCTGCACGTGGGCCACAGTTCCAGGTCTCCGTTCAGTTTTGCTTTGATTTTAATTTGGTCGGGCACTTGCTCTGCTTTGTCTCGCAGACGAGCGGGAGGGGGCAGGGGAGGGGGCAGCCCTCGGTGTCTCGCGAGGCATCTTCACCCTGCGCGGTCTGAGCTTGGGGTCTGAAATCCCCTGGGAGCATCCGTGGGGCCCGAGCGAAACCGGGCAGCGGTGGGGAAGGAGCTGATGGCAGCAAAGGGCATCACACAGGCGCGCGGTGGACGGCAGCGGAGGAAGCGGTGAGTGAGCCCGCTGGGAGCGAGGGCAGGAATGCCGCAGTGGAGCAGTCCTTCCTTCCCGTGTCCCTCCACTCCTCCGGCTCCTCCTGCCCCAGGCTGCCGAGCGGCCGTGTCACGGCACAGGTTCGATTTCTTCCCACTGGTGTTTGCTCTGTCTGCTCCGCTCGGAACCGAAACCCCTCGGGTGGCTAGAGCTGGAGGAGGACGGGGTGACAGTGATACGGGGGGGGAGTTTGTTTGAACCCCACCGGCTGCTTCTGCCGTGGCTCGGGAAGGTAACGGCCGGTGGCAGAGTGAGGAGCCGGCAGCAGACAGGGGGGACGGGGGGCTGGGAGGAGCCCGGGGAAAGGTGCAGGATGGGCTGCAAGTAGCTGAGCCGGTCTGAGGAATGACCTAGCATGTTCTTCACCCACAATTTAGCCTTGTCCTTTCCTCATGGTTGTGAACTCAAGCACTTCCAGTCTGCAGCTTGTCAGCCGTCCGGGAACGCGCCTCTAGTAGCCGAAAGAGCCCTGGCAGGGAGCGCCTCTGCCTTCGCCTCCCGCACCCGCACGCGGTGAGCTCAGCACCGGGGTTGTTACCGTACCTGCTGTCCCTATCCTTTTGTGGGGCTTCTTCCTCTTTAAAACTTATTAAAAGACTCCCCCTAAAGCAGTAACACAGATAACGCTGCTAATCATTTCCGTGCTTTAAAATACTTGTAAATGAAACCCAAGTACCAGCCAGTTCTTGAAATCTAATTACAGGAATTCACTTGAGATGCGAGTTTCTTTGAATTTGTTAAGGATGGAACTGGAATAGAAAACTAACAACTAACAGAGACTGGCTTATGCTGGGAAGAAAGTGGCTCTGCTCCCCCCTGTGCCGTGTCTCCCATGCCTACCATAAAGCCAGTGTGTCAGTGGGTCACTGGGTCTCCCATATTTAGCTTAAACCAGCCAAAAGTTCAAGCGGATACCAGGAATACTGCGTTGCTCTGGCTTTATTCCCGCCTCTGCTCCGAGACTGCTGCAAGAGTCTGCTGGAAGTAAAAGGTCTTTAACTCCCGCTGTGTCAGAGTACCCATAAATCAGGACAGCTTTTATTTCGAGCACTCTGTTGTACGTGGGACATCTAGAGCTTCTCCTCGGACCACTAACTCTGTGTCACGCCGCTGGGACGCTGAGAAGGGGCTTTGTGAGCCTGGCTGGTCCCGTCCTCGCCTGCGCCGGGGCAGCTGCTGCGGCGGGGTGTGGGGAGGTGCAAGGAGCAGTAAATTCCGCTGGTTTCACGTGGATGGGAGCTGGGCTGGGCAAGCAGGTTGTGGCCATTTTCTCTTCTCTGGTCATGATGTGATTTCATCCACACGTATTTTGTGTGTGTGACTATGGAGAACAGCAGGGACTTTGCGCAGCTTGGCTTTGAACAAAAATGAAGTAGCAAGATGTAAAAAGGTATTTCTCTAAGTGCAGCGACGTGGAGGCAAACCTAAGGAGGGGGAAGTTACGCCAGGAATACGGTGCTGAGCCTGTGTTTGAGAGCTGGGGTGAAGTGGGGGGCAGCTGAACTTGGGGATGCTGGTTGTGTTGCTTCCCTGTGCTACTGGAGACGTAACAAGGATCACGAGGTGACAGTTACACCAGCCCTAATGCAGAGTAGAACGAAAGCTTCTGTCTTCCTGAGTGATGCATAAATTAGCGAGTCAGTTCAGGAAAAGTTTCTGCCTCTGTTTTTACGGACTGTGCTGTTAGCCTGGCACCGGCTGCCCGTGTCAGAGCCCCCGTCTGCATTCAGCTGGCTCGGGAGCACACTGGGGGGGAATTAGGGATCCCCAGAAGCCGCAGTGCTGAGCGCGGCTGCGTTTTTCTCCTGATTACCTGCTGCTTATGAGGCTACACTGCTTTGCCGGTGGAGTTGAGTGCCGGTTCCCAGGACTGCGCGTGGTGGAGCTGCTTTGTGCGGCGTAGCCAGGCGCTGGGGGGCTCCGGGGTGCGTCTGTTCCTGCCAGCCCCCTTGAACGTCCCCTCGGGCTGAGCACAAAGTAGGTGTGACGGTGTTCCCTGCCCGAGGAGAGTGTGGGGGGGCGGGGATGTGATTTCCCTAGTCTGAAACTGCAAGGCAATGAAATACTGGCCGCCGGTCTGACCTCAGGAACCCTGGCCTGGGCAGGCGCTCGGGCTGCTCTTCGCCGCAAGAAGCGATTCCTCTGGTGGCTGCCCCTGGGTGCGGCTGCAGCCGCAGGAGGTGCCTGCCCATAGCCCCTGTCCCCGGCCTATTCGATAACGGCCACAACGGGAATGATGCTGCAATTAGTGTGTCTAGGTTGCAGCATCTGATTATCAGTGGGACCTAAATGGCATCTAAGCCAGCTCTGTAATTGCTCCGAGACCTGGGAGCAAAGCTGGCTGCTCACGTGTGGCGCGACTCGCAGGGGAGATGTGTGGCGCTTGTCAAGAAATTTATCCAAGTGTCATTTATTATTATTATTATTCTATATTATGAATACCCTGGCACATGATCTTTCCGTTTCTCAGACAGTACAAATTTACCTCCCTGCTGAAAGAAACCTCTTCCAACTCAGAAATTCTGTTAGCGCAGAAAGAGACCGTTAAGTGAATTAATGACTTAATGATGATTGTTTATTTGTATTACAGTGGTGTTTAAACTGAGCCTGGATCTTTTATGTGCTCGGTATTGCACAAAGGCTGATTGCAAAAGCGGCTTCCCCAAAGAGCTAAATGGAGAACAGATAAAAGACAGAAGAAAAATTGCTTTTCCCAGATCTGAGAAGTAGAGAAAGGCGCTGCCTTGCCTGGGGTTATGTAGCTCGTCTGTGGCAGAGCTTGGATGTGAACCCAGATAGATCAGTACAACTCTTTTCACCCAAATTGATGTGGCGTCTCCATTTTTATCTAGTATTGCATTGACTACTTAGTGTTGCGCTGCTGAAAACGTCGGTGCTTCTCTACTTCGGAAAGCAAACGCTGTGCACACCGGTACAGAAAGCCAACATTTGTGTCTGAAAACGTCTTCAGTCTCTCAGTCCCACGTACGCACGTCTCCTCAGCAGGTACATCTGCCAGCCACCGCAAATGCCACTGGTGGTGCCTGTTAGGTGCAACGTGCCCCTGTGTCCCAAGCGCTGGCTGGGATTCGGGCGGTTTGAGGGCCAGCCTGGCTCCTGCTTCGCTCTGGTAAGGTGCTGCAGGGCATCTGCGTTTTCTTCTTTGGGTTTTCTTTTCTGTCGTGTCTTTCAGACTCACGGTGCTTGTCACCACCACGACCATCTCCCGGAGCGCGACTAGGACATTGCTCTCCTTCTGTCCTGTCTTCAGCTGAGCTGTAAAACCCGAGCGTGTCCCGTGCCAGCTCTGCACCCTGGACACGGCCCCGCAGGGAGCGAGAAGGAATTAATGGTTATAATGCAAACCTGTCTGGGGCTGTTCATTCACTTAATCAGAATGCTTTCAGTAGTTGCATTTTCTTTAGCATTTGTTCTTTGGGAACCAAATACTGTGGCTGTGTAACAGTGTTTTCCTTGAACCTTGCGATAAGCTTGGCTGTCCCTGCGAAGTCTGGTCCTCCAGGGACGAGCGCTGGTGAACTTTCTGTTCTTTGCCATCTCACAGGTTGCAGCGCTTCCTGGGAACAAAATGAGCCAGCAACAGAAAATTCCCACTGCCAGAAAAGTTTTGAGTCTGTTTGATGCTTGTTCCTATTTCTAGTCTGGAAGTAAAATTCCAGTGTGAGTTGTTAAACCTTGCTTCAGATTGAACTGGTCTGAAACTGGGTTTTCTCTGGTAAGTATCTTTGCTGTTGGCCACAGAAGGTTTTGCTGGTTTGCAGTCCTGTAGTGTTCTGTGTCACACACACACCCCCACACCCCCCATAAGTAGGTCAGACGTGGCATTTTGCATTTTGTTTCTTTACGTTGGTTTTTTATGTAGCATTAGTCACGTGCAGGTGAGAAAGGGTGGCAGCTTCTTGTCCCTTCAGCTCTTGGGAGCTTCAAGAAAGGGACCTTGGAGGGGAATTTCAAGTTGGGCTCTTGCTTTGAGTTGTCCTCTGGGGGGTCTGGCTTTCCTGGGGGTGACTGGGCAGCCTGTGAGACTGGTGACGCCTCAAGCTGTGCTCTCCAGCTGAGCGATGCTGTCCCTGTTTTGAAGAGCAGGGAGGGGGGTGTCGTACGGCAAAGGCAGACTCAGAATTCGGGTTTTGGGACTGCCAGCCCCTTGTCCTGTCCATACCGAGGCCAGTCCTGGCTGTTACAAAGGGGCTTCTCCTGGGTTTATAATTGAAGACGTGCGGGCCTGTATTGTCACATCCTGCTCTGCGTGGAGTACAGGCGTGCTACAGGCGTGTGAGTGTGTGTGTGTGTGAACAATACAGAGCGCCTCTGCCCCGGCACGTTGAAGGCAGATGAATAGTGTGTGTTTAACTGCACGTTCCTGGCAGCCGCCCTGAGCCGTCCACCTCTGCGGCCCCGGGAAACGCTGCGCTGCGGAGGTGCCGCCGCTGCCTGACGACTCCGTCTCCCTGGAACAACGCGCTGTCCTCCGCTGCTGCGGAGCAGGCTTGGCAGAGGGATTATAGTGAACCCGATTTCAGGGATTTATATGATTTAAATTATAAATATCCTGCAAGAATAGGATTTGCAATGGAAGTTGGAGTTTTAATGTATTTATATAGATAAAATATAATTTAAAATAATTAGTTTGTGAAGAGCGAGGTAAGGAACAAAAGTTTAGGGGAATTAACACAGTTTTGTTTCTCAGTGCTTCAGCTAAAAAGGTCATCTTATGCCTATACAAGGCTGCAGGAGCTGGCATGGCTGGTGTGGGGGAACTGGGGGAAGTGTGGGCCTGATCCGGCTCCATCTGTGCAGGTCGCGCTTTCTGTTTTCAGCGTGTAAGTGTGTGGTGCTTTCAGACACACAAATAGTGGGGAAGGCAGTGCCTCCGACTGCGACTTGATCTGATGGCCCTTCTCTCTGGGGGATTTGGGTAAGTGCTCGATTTACTGGCAGGAGAACCTGTACTGGGCGATGGGCTATAGAGCGTCTGGAGGAGCTGCCTACCAGGGCTTGAAGAGGCTCATTGCCCTGGCTTAGCTCGAGGTGTGGAATGGACGTGGTGGCGAGTAGGGAAAAACTCCTTGCAGTCTGTTTCTGCACGGTAATTAAGGACTATCAAACTAATCTTGGTTCTTGAGAGTCCAATGGGAAAACTTGCTACCCTTGTGACTCTTCTTGGACTTCCCATACGTGCTGCTGAGAGTGTCCCTCTGGTCTGCTCCTTTCCCAGGTGATCTGAGGCTCTTGCTCTCTGATTCTGCTCGCCTTCACATACACATCCCTCTGATTCTCTTCATGGGCTTCATTTTCTGAGCTTGCTACCTTTTCTGGCCCAAAGTCCATCGACATTGGGACCTAATTGGTAGGAATGCAATGCACTCAACGGGGCTTAGCTGGTAGGGTGTGTGCCCGGGGGGCCGGGTGGGAACAGCTGCCCTGGCAGGGCAATGGCCGGGCTCCTCACCCTCAACATCAGGGTTCTAAACAGCAAAGAGCCTTGAAAACCTGGCGAATCCCAGGGTTCCTCAGTTTTGTCTCTTCTGGTTTAGAACACCGTTGAACTAATTGAAAAAACCCAATATCTAGGATATTTATCCCTCTTCAGGACAGGGAGTGAGCCGAATGGTTACTTGTGCCTTCACGTCCCCCAGTTCTCTAATTCTAGGTAAGTCTGGAAGTGGTGGCAGGCACGCGTTACAGCTAGCAGTCGGAGACGAAACAGTGGAAGTGTTTGACGATATAATCATAAAAAGGAAAGAAAGTAGGAAAATGCAGTGTAGCTGTAGCAGTCGGAAAGATGACAGATATTAGGGAATTGAGACTTTCAAGACACCTTATTTGGTAATATCCCCTCCTATTCCAGACTTAATCCTGCTCAGTACTAGGGTCCAGTATCATGTAAGTGACAGGCAGGGAATCCTCCTGTGCGTTAATAAGGTCCTTGCTGTGTGGGGACCAAATTGCTCTTCACAAGCGAAAACCCCTAGGGCTTCTCAGTGTAGCAGGATCACGTCTCCTCTCTTGTTCTGGTGAAACCCTGTGAAAATAATGGAATATGAAAACGTGCCATAGTTGTGTGGGTCTGGGTGCATATAACAGCATCTGAAGTGTGAAGTAGCCTCACCTGACCTCCTGGAGCTCTTCAGTACCACTGCTGGTCAGCCTGGCTGCAGGAAGGAGACTGGGGCTCATCTGGAGATTATGGTGTGGGGACAGATGTAGAAAAGAGGGATTTGACTGTACAGCAATGAATCCTGTTCTTCATACCGTCAGTTTCCGGGCTGTTAATTGCAGCGGAGTGTTTCATGGTAGGAACTTAAGTAACATCCATTATGGTGTTGGTCAGCATGGAAGTAATTAAATCCTTTTGATTTGGTCTGTGGTGAAAAAAGGCCTCAGTAAAGACTCTGATTCTTCTTCCTTCTGAAATAGGAATGTTCCAAAATAATTAAAACTATCATCATCAATGCCTTAATGGAGGAGAATCAAGAAAGAGGCGAGACTACTGGATGGGTCAATTTGTAGGGCATTGAAATCAATATCCAATTATCAGACAGTGCTTTAAAAACACAAGTGAAAAAAAATCAGAAACAGTGACCTTAACTTGGAGTTAATTTACTCTTATTAATTTGAGTAATATTTCTTTTGAATGCACAAATTAAAACGTAGCTGAGGGCATTTATTTCAGGCGTGATCATGGGCTTTATACGTATGAATGTGTGCAGGGAAAGAAGAACCTTTTTACGTGACGTTGCAAGACACGGTGTGTAGGCAGTTCTTGGTGAGGAGTTGACATGCTTTGTTCAGCGACAGACTGACTGGACTTGTGCATCGGTGAGATGCTCCAGGGAGGAGCAGGTGCTTCACCAAGATGATATAGACGGAGACAAGCCAAGCCTTATTTTGCGGAAGAAAACAGAGAAAGTGTAGATCTGCAGTGCTTCTTTCAATATGTTCTGCTCATGGTGTATGTCCTTTCAGGAATGGCATCCAAAATGACTTATAGGAACTTGCTATGCTTCAGAAAGAAGAGTAAAAACAAACAAGGTACGCTATATCCAGACGAAGGCCGTAGAGCATCAGATACATGTTGCCATAGCAATGCTGCATGTAGGGCGTAAAGAAGTGGAATAGTAAGAAGCCAGCAGGGTCATTAACATCATCAGCAGGCTCAGTGGAGCGCGGCGCTGTGGTGGATAAAATGGCTTCACGTTTTTGTCAAACAGCATCTGTGGGAGGGATGCACAAAAAGAGAGACGATGGGGAAAATACAGCAGTGGTGGGAGTCTTATCCGGGGTGGCATTGACCCTGAGGTCTGTGGCAGCCGCCTCGGTCCTCTCGAGAGCTGTGATGGGTCTGTACATCTGCACTGGGGACGTGGCGGGGTGTCTCCTGCCCGAGGCTTTCCTGTAGATACTCCCAGGCCGCGTCACACCTCTCTGAGGCGAAGGGTATGGCCGGGGCTCAGGAATGCTCTGCAGCGTCCCCCAGCACTTCTGGGCAGGTGACAATCCCGGTGTCATTCTCCCCAGCCAGGGGATCTGGGATGCTCTGTGGGCTTTGGTGTATCAAATGGAAGGAGTAAAGTGAAGTTCTCATTTCGGATATGGGGGAGATGCTAAAAATCAAAGGGAGGAAGGAATAACAGGAACGCAAAGAAGATCAGTTCCAGATGCTGAGGCAGCAAGGAGAGACTGAAGGCACTGCCTGCAGGCGCCGGGCAGAGCGTGGTGTGAGCCACCGCGTGGGGCACGTCTGCGCTACGGCCACTTCGCTCCTGGCTCGTGCTAGCGACACAAACGCACATTTCGTTTCTTTTCTGGGCTCCTTCTAATGCCATTTCCTGAAATTCCAGGGAACAACTGTGGGAGGGGAAGTAGAATGATTGATCCCGTGTTATCACTGCTGAAAACCATCTCCAGATGTCCGTCGGCGCTGAGCGGTGTGACTGCGCGCAGCGGGGGCTGAAGAGCTGCACGTGAGCCAGGGGCAGCGTTAACAGGGCCCTGAACTGCGGCGGGTGGGACGGGACGGCTGCCCTCGGATCAGGAACCTTCTGCTCCCTAATATTAGTTTGTGACAGGAGCAGGCCTTTTCCATGGGTCAAATTTAGCAGTTATGCGAATTATTAAAAAAAAAAAAAAAAAGGCGAGTCAGCTTATGACTTAATGCCTTAAGTTTTTTTGCACACTTTTAAGTTGCTCCAAAATTCCTTCTAGTGCTGGAGTAATTTTATTACAGGCTTTCTATGGTGTTTAATTAAAAAGACAAGGTTTGGAGCTTGAATGTGCTTATTAAATTAAATGTCGCTGTTTTAAACGGGCGTCATAATCAGAAAAAAACAGAAGTCATTAACCGCTGAAACAAAGCTTATGTGAAAATAGTTGGATTAAACAGTGATGACTAGGGTCCATCTAGTTTTAATGCCAGAAACATCTTTTCAAAGCAATCATGCTTTCCCGAGACAGTATCAATGAGGAAGGATTAGTACTACAAAATGTTACACCTTGTTTAAATTTCCGTAGAGGCGAGTTGCTTGTTTCCCGTAGCCGTCGTTCATGTTTCAGGGGTAGCAGCGGGGCGAAGTCACGGCTGCCAGAGGAGGAACTGCCAGGAGCCTCCCAGCTCCGGCCCCTGCGGGGGCTCCTTCCCCGCCGCTGGCGCTGCTGCGCGTCCCTTGAGGATTGATTTCCCCGAGCCTTCGCCGGCGTCGTGCTGCGGGCAGCGTCCCCACGGAGCGGGCAGCCGTTGTGCGGCTGCGCCTGGGCTGGGGGTGAGTCCCAGACGTGTGGGGGAGCCTGTTCCGAGAAGGGGCAGTTGGAAGAGGCCGCCTGCCACCCCTCCGCCTCGTTAGCTGCGGTTAACGGCTGTGCCTGTGGTTACTGCCTTCCAAAAGGGCCGTGCCTCCACGGCCGCCGGGGATGGGGATGATTGGCCACCGCAGCTCCGCTCCCAGTACAGCAGGGGTGTTTGCAGCCCGGTTTTGGGGTGCAGATGTCCCGAAGGAACAGCTACGCCGCTCGTGTCCATCCCGTGGGAAGGGCACGCCGGAGCTGTGAGACCGACGGGGCTGCTGTGCTTCGCCTGGCAGCCAGCTGTGGAAATGCACAGCAGAAAGGAGCCTTGCAGGCTTTTCCCTGTCCTTCCATGGAGGTTCGAGAGGTTTCGGTATTTGCAGCTCCGTTCCGGAGCAAGCCCGCCGTGCTGGGCGTGAACAGCTCCTACGGGGGGTGCTGCGGTGGAGCTGCGCACCAGTAACTCTTCCACGTGCAAGCGAATCAATTGAACTCGTGCAGCATCTCATTAATTTGCAGTTGTTGCAAAGAATCTACCAATGATCATTATTGGCAAGGAAAGCTATCGACGCAAAGTGTACAAACTAGACCAAACAGCGTAAGAGGTGAAGGCTCCAGGTCAGTCCTTTGACAGCCGTCACCAGCACTTTAATGGCCTCGGTGGGGCTTTGTTGAGTATTGTCAGCTGAGAACATGGAGCATAAAATTTAATGTTCCTTGAACTGTTTCAGGATTTAGTAATAACGTAGCTTATGTGTGTACACCTACGCTGGAATTTTCAAAGCTACCTAGGGGAACCGAATGCTAATTGCAATGGAAACGGGCACTCGGAGCCCTCAAATGGCCTCGGAACGGCGGCTCCCTGTCGGGGAAGGTGCGGTCGCCCTCGCGCCGTTGCTCGGCCCCTCGCTGCTCTCTCTGTTGCTCCGCACTTTTCTTCCGACCAGAAATCGGCATCTTTCCCCTTCTTCTTTGAAAGATCCAGAATTGTAGCCATGGTGTGAATTTTGGATGCTTTGCTAGTGAAGCTGTAGATTGCTAAGAAAGGGCAGTGTAATATAAATTTTCCAGTTTTTAGATTTAACATGACTTTGTAATATAAAAGGTAATTCGGGAAAGATGTGTTTTGAAGCTCATTGCTGCTTGTGCTGTTACTGCTGTTTGGTTTTGACTGTTCAGAATACAACTACTCTATGAGAAGGAGAATGATATAGTTTTAGTTGCTGCTATAAATTCATCCCTAGCACAGTGCCATTAAAACTAATGGAATTATATCAGCATTAGTTTTGTCCCACTTCAGAATTTTTGGACCCTGGGAAAAAAATCATAGTATACTTGTTGTGAGGTAAAATGTCTGACGCTACCTTCTGTGAATTCGTACTTCATCCTTTATTAATGTTAGAGGGTAACGATGCCCCGTGTTACTTTTCTAGCAGCTAAAATATTATGCTGTTTTAAGGGATTTTGTTCAATCCTCCAGGGACATTTGCTGCTGCCCGCAGCAACGTGTGTTGAGATGTGTGTATGTAAGTGGGTGCTTGTATTAGGTGTAAACACACGTACATAGGTGTGAACGCACTCTAGAAACACGTGAAACCTCTGCATATGAAAGGTTTTTAAATTGTTTTGAAGGAGTGTCTATACCTTGCAATTTTTCAACCTGGTTCTATTTATTAAATAAGCCTTAAAATTAAGAGCAAAATAACATCTAAACAAGTTAAATCTTACTGTTCATCATGAAAGATGTGTCCCTAATTTCTAGGCACTTAGCTGTGCTACTGCTTTTTTGGCTGGGTCTTGAGAGAATTTTTATTAAAATGCAAATAGTGTAGTTACAACACTGTTCCCTGATTAAATGGAAGAAGCATCACTTAGTACTCATTGAAGTCAAATGTAATCAAGATAGAATTGATTTTATATTCAGTTCGTGTAAACACTGCTCATCCTAGCTGTTAAAAATCCATAAAATAACAAAAATGCCAACTTTATTTTTCAAATGGATACAAGGTGAAGAGAAAACTGCTTAGATGCTGTATATGTTTACCATGGAAATACTGCTGGCCTAAGGTAAGCGCAAGAACGATGCTCCTCCGCTACTATAAACTTCTCCAGAAGTTGTGAAATTTTCACAGGCTGAGTAAAGTTGAGACCTGTCAGCACGTTTGCAGCTCAAACTGAGCTCTTCATCTCTGTCCCTTACCTGGGATAGCTCCTCTTCCGTCCTCCTTCACGGAGGGGCCAAGCCAGCTTGAACCCCCTTGCGGGCGTCGTGGGACGGGGACTCGGAAACGCTCGCTGCAGGGCAGGCGTTGCCTGTTGGCTTCGCCTTTGGTGTCCGTACCCCGTTACTTCTTGGGAATAACTCTATCCAGATAAAATGTCTGGTTACAGGCAGGTCTCCGTGGGCAGGTCGCGCCCCTCGATGCAGACCCGCAGTTCGGGGTAGGAGCAGGGTGCTGAGGGCTGCGGGAGTTCCGCGAGGAAAGCCGGCCGTTGGGCAGATGCGGGTGCGTTCAGAGCTTCGGTTCGGTGAGCTCGCCGCTGTGCCCACGGAGGGGTGCCGGTGTGTGAGAGGCGCCGGAGAGGCGGGTGTTAAGTCTCTGGAGGTGGCAAATGCGCGGGGGCACCTGCCAGCTGCACCCCCGGAGCCACGGCAGGGGCTGGGCCGTGGGCCATGGGCTCGCTCTGGCCACTCACCGGCCGAGGGGACGCACGCCGCAGCTGCACCGCTCTCGCAGCCCGCACGGCCCCCGCTGCTCGGGAACCCGGCTCTGTGACTGCGGGGACTCGCTGTTCCGCGTGTCCTCTCGATGGCATTAGGAGACAAGTCATAGTTGATTTCCCTACCCGAGAAAGTCGATATTTCCTGTTTCTCTGGGCAGGCACAGCCGTGCAGACGTGCATCTGGGAAGGAAACCTTACAGGCTGTCCGGGAAACTCCAGCACCAGGCATCCCTGTCTCTGCCTCTCCGACCATGGCTTTTAGGAGTCACTTTGTAGGAAATCGCGTGCTCGTGAAGCAACCTGAGTGTTTTGCTTACTCAGAAGTAACTCCTAAAATCTCCCCTAACATCTGATGAGCATGTGAAGGGGAGATAAAAGCTCCTGTTGACATCGTGTTAACGCAAAGCCAGGGAAACGTTCCTGAAGTTTTGAGTTCTCGGAAGTGCTGGCTGGGTTGTGTGTTGATCACTGTCACGAGCTTCAGCTCCATTAATTGCTGAGGAGGAAGGACGATAGGAGGTGGGAGAGTACAGGTGGATGGTCTTCAGGCTGGCTTTTCCCAGCTGATGACCGCGCTCCAGCGGGATGTATGGAATATGTAGGCATGCGGGAGGGGAAGAAACCTGCCATACCAGCTGCCGAGCAAACGGGCAAATGACCGCCCTCGGTGAAGGAGGGCGCTGGGAATTGGGAATCCCACCTTCAGAGCGAATAAACCCCGTGAGCTCTGTTTGCAGGCGGAGTGGACAACAAAGCTGCGTCACCCTCCTGCCTGCTCTTGGCTTTTTGCATCCCAGGAGAGCAACCGGCCTTTTAAGTGAGTTGCCTGGGGTTCTTCTGAAACACAGCTTAGGTCATGTACAACAGAAATATTAGCATTAATGCTATGATGATCTCTTAGTAGCTAAAATTAGATTCTCCAGGAAGAAAATTATATTTTGAATTACTGTGAATTCTCATGGTTTTATGTATTTAGTATTTTTCCCTAGATGATGACTCCTAATAACAATCATTATGCACATTTCCCAGACATTACACTGAATGATTTAAACTTTAAGAAGTTTCTTTTTTAGAAGCCAGTCTTTACAAAGAAAATGAGAGTGCTGGCCCACTTTAACATAAATGGTAAAGTGGAAAAGAAAATTAATTCAGTTTGCAAAATGTGTTTCAGGATGTGTTTAAGCAAGCGAAAATCAACAAATCAAAGGTCGTTCTTAGAAGATGCAGAAATGTGGGGTGAGTGCCTGGGAGCACATTTCCTAATGAAATCCCCGTAGAGGAAATCACGGTGAAATTTAAAGACCAGAGTCACTGCATCTAGGACAGGTCAGCACATCAATTCTCAAGGTGGTTTGGACTGTCTTATTGCAAATGGCTATAGCAAAAAGTAAGCTGGGGTATTTGGCAGTAACAAGATGGCATAGATTCATAATTTCTGCTAGTAATAACCTGTTTCACTATGAATTCCATATGCTTCCATTTAATATAGCACTCCGTTGCCAAAGCAGATAGTTGTGCATCATGAAATTGTTATAGAAGACATCATTGGAAAGAACAGTGGAATCTCTCCAAAACCTGTTCATTTTGCTTTTTGCATGTCTCTCCATTTCCTAATGCACCTTTTGCACCCTGAACATGGTCTAGTACAACCTGTTCACCTGTAAGGCAGGCACAAGCCAGCGGTGCTCAAATATTTCTGAAATGGCTCCTTAATCCTTTTCTCCAAGGTTTTTTGCTAATCAGTCCTAGAATTAAAATTTTGTAACCAATTCCTTATATTGAATTTCTCCTGCTTCGCTGTTTTGATTCACTGAAATGATTACTCTTATTTGTTTGCTGGGTTTTTATATTGAATATTATTTAGTGAAGACTGTATGTAATTACATGCGCAAGGCTCTTTGGACAAGTGATGTAGTCAGAGAGACAGGAACAATTCTGCAAGACTTCCAATGCTCACATCAGCATTTTGTGTGACAGCAAAAGATTAGCGAGACTGTCTTTCTAAGTGCATGTGATTCTGTCCCCTGACACTAAGGGGACGGTGGTGGCCGCGGGCCACCACCCGTTTTTCTCTTCTTTCTGCTCTTGGAGGAATTTGAACTGTTCCAGCTATCTGTTGTTGTTGTTGTAAGTGTAGGTCTGTCTCGCTGTTGTCTTGCTGGGAAATGTGTGCAGCTTTTGGTGCTTTTGAATTAGAGTTGCCAGCACTTACCTTCTCCTCCAGCAATAGCATTTATAGCAAGTTCTTTGAAGCACTGCAGTCATTTGTACTCAAGATGGAATTATGGCAGCAGCCAAGAGTTGTAGGAAAGAATTTAGCCCAATGTGGCTTGTACACCCAGTTAACTCTGCTTACTCATGTTCGTTACTCATTTTTATAAGAACAATTTCCTTAAATTTCTGGAGGGGTGGAAGAGCAGGTTCTCATTAGTGCTGGCTACACCAGAGAATTTCTGTTTGCTAAGTCCTGTGATGCTATAATGTTTTGTGGAGACTTAAGTACGTCAGTGATCCACTGAGAAGGAGTGAGGCTCAAAGGAGTAAAAGGGATCGGGGAAGCTGACTTCCTGCGACACTGATCTGCGATGAGAAACAGGGGCTTGAATTTTCCATGTTGCTTCATAACAGCTAAAACACTGTGGTATCCTCTTTCCACATGGAAAAACTCAGATTTCATTCAGAGTGGACATTTCTGCCTGGTTTTGTTTTTATGGCAAGATTTTGGAATGACTTTGGTTTTGTTCTAATGCAAAACAGAAAACACTTGGAAAATATTTTCCACATTTTGTTGTGGTTACATTGAAAGTTTTCACCAAATGGAATTGTCATTGTCTGGTCAACTCTAATTTGCTGGCATTCAGAAATTATACCAGACAATTACACCTCCCCATTCCTTTTTTATGGACATCTTGTTTCATAATCTAGCAACATGGGGTTTTTTCTGTAATGAAAACAAAAATGGACTGAATGGGAAGAGGGATTTTTGTTCAAACCTCCAAAGGTCTGATTTAAGCCAGGGACACCAGTGTGTCGTCTCCACAGAAAGAAACCAATGCTTTAATCCAGCGCAAATCAGCTGTGTCAGCTGCAAGTCAGCTGAGGGGATCTCAGGAGAGAGAGGTTGGTGCTAAATGTTGCCCTAGTGAGGAACAGATTAAGTTCTCATTTTTCTTCACGTTATTATCTAAAGCTTCTGGGGAGACAGTGAATATACCTGGCATCGCCCTGATGCAGAGAAAGAGCTGTGTGACACTACAGCCAATGTGAAACTGTGTTAAGTGAAAGGTTTATTGTTTGGGTTTTATATTCTTTCCAGCCTTTTTTATTTGGAAATGCCAGTCACTGACTTTGCCTGTTGAAGTTGAAGAACTTGGTGTTCTTTTCAGAGAGCCGTTCCAGTGGTGCGTGCTTCAAATGTTTAACCCATGCAGTGGGAATCAAGGGATAGTGTAGGCTGCTTTCTTCTCTCTCCAAATGGTAAGAAAAACAAGACGTCCCCTTCCCCCGTTTAGCCTAATCGATTAGAGGCCTGTGAGCGTAGGCTGATGCATGTGTGTTTCAGGGTTGGGGGGTTTTTGATGCTTTGTTTTGTTTTCTTTTTTCTTCCCCATCATGACTTTATGATGGGACTTCAGAAAAGGAATTTCCCTCTACTGACCTGACAGACTTTGGATGTGCATTTCAGTGGCGTATATCGCTAGTCCCTTTTGCCTCATTCACATCTAAATAGTGATGCTCACGGTGTAATTTTGGAACTCGTGCCTTAAGGGAGTGAAGATGAGTGTTCTCTACATATTTCTGCTTTAAAAAAGGGTGCAAACAGAAAGCTGACGGATGAAACCTCCCTGAAGTGGAGGTGGTGTTGAGTGTTCTGGGACAAGGAGTGGGTCTGTAGCCACGCAGTGAATTTGTTTGTGAGGGGGCAAAAGGCTGACGCAGACAGTCGGGGTAGCTAGTGCGGAACTTGCTGCCTTGCTCATTTCCTCAGGGAAATGGAGCAGAAAGTTCCTCATAAAAATTAACCCACATTCTAGTGGGGGGAAAAGCAGGGAGGAGTCAGGTGGTACGATACGTGGTTAGATACGTGATTAGATGTGTTAATCACAAAGTCCTCTAACTGATTTCACCCATCTCAATGCCCCGTACGTGGTAGTGAAAGGACTCGCTCCATCCCGCTGCCTCCAGAGGTGGAAGGAGCCACTTGTGCTCGTCTGGCTCCTGAGCAGGCAGGGGGTGCTGCCGCCCGGGGTCGCTGCCCCTTGGAGCATCCGCTGGTGTCGCCAGGGAATTGGCTTTGGCTTTGCTGGAGCTCTGCCACTTCCCATCGCTCCAGGCTCCTGGACTTCTGGTGACAAAGAGAATGGCCTGAGTGTGCTGCCAGTAACTTTCACTTCCCTTTAGCACCCAAACCGCTCTGTAGGAAAATATTTCCAGAATCACACCCTACTGTGAAGAGGACAATTCTCGTTCTAGCAAAACACGCTGATATAATTTTTTGTCATTTTATATGTAGCTCCTACTGTCTTACGAGATTGGAAGATGAAACTAGCTTGAAGCCAGCGCGTAATTCTCTGAATATGCAGTAAGTGAAATAAGCTTTCTAATTAAAGGTGTTTATAGCTACAGAAACATTGGATCTCAGTTTTTTCTCTGGGACATAAGCTTTTCACCATTCAGTGTTGTTTATTCTGAATATTTGTGGTTGTATTTTTCCTCTGTGGCTCTGCTGAGAATTCACAGTAAGACAGGGCAGAGCAGCTGGATTTTCCAGGGTGGGTGTCTATAGCAGGTCCCCGTTACCTCCATAGTATTTTGGTATCAGTTGCAAGTCTTGCTCTAGATTTTGCTTCCCATTTCCACAGCTGTGAGATGCTCTGGAGGAGAATACGAGCTTCCGGGGATACTTGAGTTGTCCGCGACAGCAATGCTAAATAGATAGTTTCATATTTGTGCTGAAGTGCTTCTTTTTAGGCTCTGCTTGGTGAAAAGATCTTTGGGAGTGCCTTAGATCTAGAGATGTTGAAGTGTCTTTTTTTTTTATTTTTTAAACTGTGAAGTCTCCGTAGGGCCTCCAGCGCGCGCAGTGTGCTACCTACAGCCAGTGCTTTCCCCTCCTTCGCGGTTCACTGCTGTGACTGCTTGGGTGGTGTAGCTCCACATACTGCTTTAATTCTGTTTCATATCGTACATTATTTATACATCCTTGCGTTAAACCACAGTTCCTGTTACATGCTCTGTGCATCACGTTGGTTGTAGCCCCAACTGTGACTCTCCAGCTGAAAACACAGGAGGTGACTTTGCAACAAGACGTCAGCCTAGGAGGGAAAACTGTAAAAACAGGGGTTAAGTTCCCATTTAAATGGAGGCAGCTACTTGGCAGGCAAAGACGGGAGAACAAAACCCTCTCTCTGACCTGATTTCTACCTGTATGGAGGCTGATATGAAGGTGGTCACCAGGAAGGGTGGACTTGCAGCCTATAAAGCAGAGGTGTCTCTTCTCAGCTGGTTTAATGAAGCTGCAGAACAATGATCCTGAGGTCTTTTCCAACAAAAGTGATTCAGTGATTTCCAACAAAAGAGGTTCTAGGATGTGCAGGCAGTGAAGAGGGAGGCAGATGACCTAAAAACCAGCCTAAATGCTTGTCCTTTTCTCCCCTTGACGTGAAAGTGAATTTAAGGGAATAGGAAGACCCTTGCCGCGGTGCCTCCGGCTGCCGGGCTGCACGGGCAGCGGAGTGGAGCAGGGAGCCAGCGCTCCTTCCCTGCCGCGGCCAGGGGACAGGGAAGGCTCCGTGGTGCCACGTGGCCCTTAGCCCAGTCCAGCCTCTTCCTGGGGCACTTCATTGCTTATGGCAACAAGAAAAGGAGCTCAGGTTAATTGGTACGTTAATCCCTGGAGTTACCTTGTCCTCTGCAGGGGAAGGCAGGAGAGGATAACCATTTTGGAGTTGTCTGTGGCTACGCTGTGAGCCTGCGGTATCACTCATTGATGGAGACGTGGAGGCTGGTTGAAGTGGACCAATATTGTCATCTTATGTCATCATCATCACATGTTCTGGCATCTCAATTACTGTTTGGAAATAATGAAAGGAGTTGTCAGGTCAGGTAGGTTAGATGAATTACCCGGCTCAGTTACTCCTATCTAAAATAATCTGTATCACTTGACTGAGCGTCAGCATGTTGCTTACTTGAAAAATTGCACTTTAACACCAGTTTCCCTCAGACATAAACAGTCATTAAAGAATTCTTTGGGGTTTAGGTCTCTTGATTTAGTACATACCAAAGAAAATGTCAAACCATTTCTAAAGAAAATATTTTAACGTTGGAAAAACATTCAAGAATATAGTAGAGGAAAAAACTACTACGGAGAAAATAAACCTGTTTATAAATGAAGGATTTTAATATGGGCGAACATATTGATTTCTAAATTTACCTTTATTAATAAAAATGGAGGACTATGCAGTTGCAAAAAAATGCAATACAGATCCTGAGCCAGGGGAACACAATAGCAGCGATGCTATTATAGGTCATTTTCACATTTCATTATAACTTTAATCCCGTCACAACAATGCTAAGCTTTGTATGGACAGGTGAGAAGACAATGTCCTCACAGGTCTTCCAGGTAGATCTTTAGTACCGCAAGGAGAGTCCATGTGCTTATATGACATGTGCCCAAGAAGGACACGGAGCTGTTGGAGCGGGGCTGGAGGAGGCCCCGGAGATGCCGGGAGGGCTGGAGCCCCTCTGCTGGGAGGACAGGCTGGGAGAGCTGGGGGGGTTCAGCCGGGAGAAGAGAAGGCTCCGGGGAGACCTTCCAGCCCCTGCCAGTGTCTGAAAGGGGCTCCAGGAAAGCTGGGGAGGGACTCGGGATCAGGGAGTGGAGCCATAGGATGAGGGGAGATTTAGATGAGATATTGGGGAGAAATTCCTGGCTGTGAGGGTGGTGAGCCCCTGGCCGGGGTTGCCCAGAGCAGCTGTGGCGGCCCCATCCCTGGAGGTTCAAGGCCAGGTTGGACGGGGCTTGGAGCACCCTGGTGTGGTGGGAGGTGTCCCTGCCCAGGGCAGGGGGTGGAACAAGATGATCTCTAAGGTCCCTTCCAACCCAAACCATTCACTGATTTCATTTGGTAAGATGAGGAGCTAGAGGAAAAGGAAAACAGTAACTTGAAAAATTGCAAAAAAACCCAGAACAAATGGAGAAGTTATGAATTCCCAAATTGTTAGCTAGATATTTCATTTACATTTACCATTTCTTTTTTAGCTGTTACGTTAGTGAGACGTAATAAAGCAGAAGCACCACATTAGACTGGTGCTGTACATACCCAGCAAATCCTCAGTGTGGCACACTGATACGGTAGAACACCCTATAGACACCACGGCACCTTCGGCTGGAATGTGATTTGCCTGGAAGCTGGTGGTGATAAGAGATGTATGAAGATAAACATCAGTTAGACATAGATGGGAATTTTTCCTCATAATAGAGAAAGGAGAGAAAATTATTTTTTTTTTCTAAACCCGTAGTTAGAACACAAAATCTATAGACAGATATAGATTAAAGTAATGATATGTGGATTACTGTTGAACTCTTAATTAAAAATGCAGTAAAACATTAAATTATTTCTTTAAAAATAAAATGTTTCTGAAATGAAAAATTAGTGTTTCAAGAAAGCTTTTCCCTAAGTCAGAATTTCACCAGAATTTATACTTTTCTAATAATGATGCTGATGATAATGTCAGCTGTAATAATAAGCTGACATTTATTAATAAAGAAACATTTCCCTAGAAGTTTGCTGCTCTGCTGTGGTCTGCTGGTAAAAAATTAAAGACTTTTTTATTCTTTTTATTTATTTTTTTTTCTCCAAGGCTGCGGAGATGACAGAGTTCAGGCTCTGCACAAGCAGTGTGTGAGGGCAGGCGGATGGATTTAATCCCAACTTCCTTTCTGATAGGGTGGAAGATGGATGTGTGGAAACCAGCAGTCTTTCCCCTGCTGAGCCACGTGTTTTTTGGGCTGGAGTAGCAGATTGGTTCAGTGACCCCATCTTCTCCTCTCTTCTCCCACACAGGGACCTAATGGATTAAAAAAAAATGTTATTTTTTTAATCTCTTGTAATCAATTGCTTGCACTTCTACCCCGCCTCTGGCAAGCTGGCCTCCTTTGTGTGCTCACATATTTGCTTCCATCTGATGCCCCTCAGAAAAATGCCTAAAATGGTTGCCCATTGCATGCTCCTCGTTGCTAATTGGAAAAAAAATTGGTCTCGTTTAATTCAGATCTGGTGGCTGCACTGAAAGATAAACCATGCTTGGCAACGCTGTGGTTTACCTCCATTACCAGCTGATACAAATTCAACAGCTGCTAATTGTGGCTTTTCTGGTCTCTGCCTGGATTTGTGCTGTTGCTTGGTGATGCTCAAATACGTGCAGGCTTTAGTCTGGGGTGTATAATCCAAAATACATAATAGAACAACTTTGCTTTGGGGAGAGAGGGAGAGGAATTCATAATAAAATCTAACAAAGTAGCACTCTTCCATTTCCAATTAGTGTTGTTCAACAATAAAGCTGCCTTTGTCTGCAGTGATAGTTAGGAGAAACTCAAATAAATTAGAACATATGAAACCAGAATAATAATAAGGTTCTGAACTATGTGGGATGCCTAGAAAATGAAAAACACAGTAGATTAGTATTGGTCAAAAGCGCGGATGAAAGAGGAGCAATAAATTCCAAGAGCAAATGTAACCAGTTAGGCTGATACTTATAATGAATCAAGGTCAATTGTTGACTAAACCAGTTTAGTATTGATAAATGAAGAATAATCGAGACTTTATGAGTCTTTATTGCACAAGTCTTTAAACCATTTAAATAATTGAAGTAAAAGGAGCTGAGTCAACAAGACGCGTTGGTGTTTCGTGTTATCGAGCGATATGGAACACAAAACCAAAAGACAGGTTTTCACCTAGAGAATAACAACAGTTCTTTAGTTGACAGAGGTTACTGCTTTGGGGCCTTCATAACATACAAAAATATAAAACGTCCAGTGATAACTGATTTGACAAAGCAGACAGAAAACTCACGAGTCAGAGACATCTTAAATGCGAGGGAGATGTTTGAAATGTTTGAAAGCAGTAAAGCTGCTTGAAAACCAATGCTAATACATGTACTTAAGAAAGCGTTATCAGCAACTACCCCATCCTTGTTTCCATATTCAAAGCTGGATTCTAAAACATACTGGCCTGGTTTTTGTGACGCAGCTGTCCTGAATAAAATTCTGTCCCTTTCACTTAGTTAAAAAATAGTGAGCCCAGGAGAGTGGGTGAATAGGGGTGGCAAAATTCTGTTAAAATAAGATCAAAGTGTTAGTATGCGTTCATTTTTCCAAAACTGTTGGCTTTAATGAAATCTGCATTTTCAACGGTGCTTATTATAGTTGCAAAGTGTCAGTGCTGGTCCAGCTCGGGTTATGATAATGGGCTGCCTTGGGAGCAGGAAGAGCAATTTTCAGTGCTTTTGAATATCCTGGCAGTTCTTTACCAGTGATATCCAGGTGTCGTTTCTGTTCCCATAAGCTGTGGAGCTAGAGAAGCCCCACTCTGTCTGGTCTGTGACTTGTCTTTCCAAAATACTCTCTTTTGGATTGGTTTTGGCAATGTGCCTCAAAATTTACTCTGCCTAGTTTCATCTCCTGATTTTCAGTGCAGCTTTCCTTTGTTTCCTTTCCCCTGTATTAAACTGGAAACAAGTCATTTGCAGGAAAATCCCAAAATTCTATATATCTCAACAACCCTGCCTTTTTGGAATGAGAGGCTAACAATCGGTTAAATTTTCTCCTTGATGGAGAAAATTTAGCCCAAGATGGAGTTGACTCAGGTCCCACAGTCTACATCAAAAGGCTATTTAATTCCTTGTTGGCTTTCATCCTATTTATTATGTAGCAAATACAGTATATTTATTTTATACATAGGTTGGCAGCATTTTACACTCCTGTTTGCAATGGTTTGATGAATAGCGGAGAGAGCAAAGCAAGAGGCATCAAGCCTACTTTTTGCAAACCTTAAATTAGACAGTTGCAAGCCTTAAATTAGATAGGCTTGGTGACGTGAAAAAACCAAACCGAGGGAGATCTCGTCGGTGCCGTGCTGTTCCCGCCGTGGTGGCAGTGCTACGCTGTGAGACATCACGATAACCCTGCTTCCGTCCCTCCGGCTGGGCACAATGGTGACTGCACGCTCGGGCGCAGGGAGAAGCATCTGGGAGTGGCAGAGGATGTCCTGGGAATCCCGCTGGTCTGTAAATGAAGGACCGGGACTACGCGGGCACGAGGCAGAGGAGGGGCCGCTCGCCCTCCCCGGGCAAAGCTGTGGTAGGGAAGCGGAGAAGGTGTCTGGAGAGGAAGGGGGCTCCTGCTCGCTGGAGGAAGCTGTGGCCCCATCTTCCTGCCGGCTCCTGCGGGATGAGTTTGGGAGACCTGTCAGTGGAATTAGCCTGGGCAGCGGCGTGCGCGGTGTCCCGCAGTAGCGCGGTGTCCCGCAGTAGCGCGCTGCGCCAAGCGAGAAATGCCTGTCCTTGGCTGGGCACCTTCCAGCTGGCGCGGGAGGCAGCTCTCTGTCGCGGTTATTACGTTGAGAGAAATGCTGCTTTAAGACATTTCCTAGGGAAAACCTGATTTCTCAAGCGTTAGTTCAAAAAACTTTGTCAATTAGCCCCATAATCTTATTTTTAGCTCCGAATATGGAGAGCGCACACATGTGTCTCTGACTGCCGAACAGCTGCAGTCCACTAGGGAAAATCAGGAGGCAAAAAACAGAGCAGGGATTTTGTTTGTCTGAGCAGATGAGAATAATTTATACATACAAGCTATTTATAGACAGGCTGCAGCAGCTAATTAATTGTTTATAGGGAGAACTTTAAAGAGCATAACCTGAGATCTGACATTCTGTGTAATAATTATAATTAGAGATGAGCTGGAGTCAAAAATCAGGATGTGAACACAGATACATTTTGGGGAAGTTTTGAATGTGCCGCAGTTCTCGGCCGTGCGGCATTTTGCAGCCGTTAGGGTAGGCTCCAGTGAAATCCCGGCTTGGAATTTGGCCTTCTGTGTTTTGGTAAAGGGCAAGTCTGGATCCACATTGTGTGACAGGGGCCAGCTCCTAATTAGCATGTGGCACACTAGGGGAACAGAAGTAATTGGGGTTGCTATGCCTGTATTGGTGCATAATTATTTGCTTTGGTTTTGTTATGGGTGTGGTTTTAGTAACTCAGAAAAGCTTATTGAGTTATGTGTTAGGGTCTTGGAAAGCCAGAATGGACATTTATAATGGTGACTGTCAAACTTCTCAAACAGTAATAGTCTCATTTCTGTGAAGTCCTCTTGAACCTTGTGGTAAAGGAGCGGTCTGTCGGTGTTTTCCAGGTTTGGAGGAATAATGGAAAAAATTTTGAATGTTCAGCTTGGAAAGGCAGCTGGGACATAGACATGGGTTTGTATCTAGTGCTTCTTTCTGACTTGTGTGCAAATGTACCTAAATATTTTGAAACTCGGTTCTGATTCTAAACTAATTAGAAACCAACTACGATGTATGTGCTATATAAATAAATATCCCATAGTGAACTAGATGAAAGACCAGATGAAGGAGCCAGAGTTCAATCTCAGTCAAATGTTTATGTTAGCCAGTGCATCTCAGTTTATGAGAGATATCTCTAGAGAGGAAGAAAAAGCATCCAAGGCAGGCCTACATCCTGCCTGTAGGTTTCAATTAGTAAGCAAATATGCAACTGAATTTCAGATTTTGATTGGGTTTTTTTCCCATGTACTAGAAGTAACTGCTGGAGAGTTTATGATACTTTTCTGAGGATACTGGGGAACTTGAGAGACCTCCTTATCTCTGCGCAGCAGCCAGTCGACCCGCAAGGCGGATGGGGGAGCGTGGGGGCAGCGGCGCAGGCGAGCGCGCTTGCTCGGCAGCCGGGGGGTTGTCGGGCACCAGCACGGGACTGGCACAGCGCGGCAGCACGTTTGGGTCAAGTTAGAGCCTGCGTGAGCAGTTCTGACCGTGGCTGTGCGATGCTCAGCGCCACACAGTACAGCCCTCGCGTGCCGCAGCGCTCCGAGAGCGGCAGCCGCGGGCAGGGTTCACTGCCGACGCCGGTCTGCTCTTGGTTCCATCCGCTTCATCCCAGACAACTTCTCTGGCTGCTGGGGCTGAGCTTGTGCTGCCTGCTACTTTCTCTCCATTTCTTCTCCTGTTTTGTGAGGGACCTAAACCTTTTGGCATGACGAACGTGGGACTGTTCTCAGCTTGTTCCCAGACAAACTTTCCCTGGAGCAGCGCCTGAGCTGCACAACCTCCTCCAGGAGCTGCAGCTTCGGGCAGGCTCCCTCCACCTTCAGCACACGCTGGAAACCGCTAGTTTGAACTAAAAGGTGGTGGTGTTTCCTCTTATGTTGTCACAGGCGGTATTTTGTGCCTTGGGGCAGCTTCTCCAACACCTAAATGTGTCGCTATGAAAACGTTCTTCCACCGCGGCGGCTTTAGAGGGTGGTGGCTGTTTGTGCAAGGCGAGCGGAACTGCAGGTCTGGACAACCTCTGCGGGCGCTGCTGCTTGCTCAGCGCTGCGCGGGGAGCTATTCATCATGCTTGTCTTCTTCAGGGAACTTGCAGGGCTGTCTCATAAGGACCACACACATAATCTTTTATTTATGTAATGGCCTATTTATCAATGTGGGGTGAGAATTTGACCTTATTATACAAACTTCAGTATTCCCAAGCTGTGTCAAGATCCAGTTTCCTCTTACAGCTCAGCCCTTCCTAATCCCTTTTTGCATTTTCATTGCACTTTTCATTATGTAGCTAATTAAGCTGTACTCATATATAAACACCATTACACAGTTTACCAGCTAGTGAAAAGTTTGCTGATATATAGTGTATGCGGCACGGGGTGGGTTTTTTCTGAAGTAGGTTGTAGTTGGTTCAAATCAAAATGACATTTTACGAAAGGCATTGCTAGGAAAGCACACTAATAGAGTCTAACTGTGAGATTTCTTCTCCCTCTGGAAATGGAATGAGAATAAATGAAAACAGTATTTTTGTTCCTGCTGCATTTTGTGCACAAACACAAACCAGCCGAGAGTGAAGTAGCACGTAGAAGTTGCAGCTAAGCTTGGGTTTAGCTGTGAAAGTCAAACTGTGAATGTCATCTCATGTGCGCCCACAAATCTGACGTGGGCTGATGTTCTAAGGTCTCGATCTCCATTTGCATGCGTATCCTTTGCAGAACCTTTAAAGACAGGTCGAAAACCCGTAGACAAGGTGACCTGACGTGCCATACCTGCGTCTGTCAGTCAAACCCCGGCTGCTGTTTGCGTCTGCTCCCTCCTGCGTCGCATCACAACAGCCTCTCCTCGTCTTACGTGGGAATTTTTAATTTGGAGATGTGAGTTGGTCTAACGTGACTCTTCAGGCAGGAGTCCAAACCCTGCGAACAGAAAAACAAAATTTGGTTTACAAACCCAGTGTAAACTGAAGCATGCAAGGTCTGCCTGGCTTTACTTACCTGCTTCCAGGGGTACTTCAATCTGCTTAAATAAACTTCCATGTTTCTAATTTTCACTCTTCTTGCCAGGACAATTGTGTGCGTTAGGTTTTTTCTGCTGGCTTCAAATACTGCCTGGGGGATGAATGACAGTGAAGTTCTGTTTCTGTTAAAGAATATGCCTTGGTAAAGTATATTTTACATGTTTAATTGACACAGAGTCATGTATCTAATTCTTAAGGGGACAAGGTAGGAGGCACACGTAGCTGAATGCTTCATTCCAAGACCAAAATACGGAGATTTTTTTTTTTATTTGATGTAATGTACTGTAAATATAGGTCACTAGAGTTGTCCGTTAAAGGAAGAAAAGCCAATGTATGTCATTCCAAGTACAGAACCAAGTACCTGAGGCTGTTGTGTTACACCCTGGAGTGATTCCTCACAGGCACGAAGGACGTGGAACAGACTGCAGGACCAGGACACGTGCGATCACGTGTTCCCGCACTGGCTGTGTGTTAGGATAATCCCTTTTCACCATTGCATGCTGATGGGCATTGATAAAATAAGCCCACTAATTTAACGATATTCTACAACTTTGCCTGAAGTACATTTTTTTGTTCTGACACTTAAAAAAATAAAATGCACAGAACAATTTCTCCTCACCACTGGGACTGTATGCCAAGATCATTTGTCAGAACTCCTACAGCTTCAATGCCTTTCCCCTGTTTCTCACACCTTTCCCACCTTTCTTTTATTTTTAACTTTCAATTTATTGTTTTTAAATTCAATGAGATAACATAACTAGCTCAGGGGAGGAATTTTATGCTATTCCACAGTGAAAATGGCATTCTTTTAAAAGTTACACTATTACTTTACAGCTTTTAAGAAACATATGTACAAAAGCAATGCAAAGTTTTTAACTAGACTTAACGGTTTCTAGATGGCTGTGGGGCAAAGTCCTGGCTCAAGCCTCAGGTAGCTAGCTGCCTCTCAATTAATCTGTATTTCATTAAGAAATAAAGGGTTAGACTGTAATCGTTTTGCTTTACACGGAAGTATCAGGAAGCTGTGAGAGATCTTAAAACCTGATTTGGAGTTTGACTCCCTACATCTGTAGAAGACGGCCTCGCTTTCTGTCACTGAAGTTAAGGCTTTTGGCACAACAAGCCATTGTGGTAAACGTTACCTTTTCATAGGTGGATGCTTTTCGTAGAAAATCTAAAAAGAGCTAAAGAAGAAAACAATTCAATATGTAGAATTCACTTCTGGAAATTGTTCAGAATTATGGAAAATTTAGGATTTCAGGAAAAAAAGTGGATTATGCATGTAATCCTTCCTTCCAAAATTGGGTGAGGTAATATTTGAGGCATTAGATTTCACTACAGGTTTGCTTCGGGGTGTAGCAAAGAGTGAACAACCAAGAGAGATTGTCTTCGCAGGGGAAGAACACAGTAAAATAGTCATCAGTAGGGAGGGTAAAAAAGGACCAAAAGCTGAGGTTCCTTGGAGATAGTTATGACAAGAATAAAGGAAAAAAGTTAGCTGTCAATATTTTGGATATTTTAGAATGTCCGGGTAAATGCCTTGAGTGAAATACCAGTATTTCAATAGAGAAAACCCAACGGTTAGGGTAATTATTCCAGCAGAGCTTCTTCCTGAATGCGCTTTTTTTTTTTTTTTGGTGCTGGTAACGGTCTGAAATTTTGTTTGGCCTGAAGCTTCATGCAGTTGATCAGTTGATCTCTATCAAACGAAACCAGGCATTTTTAGATTTGCTATAATTTGATTATTTGTACAAAATTCCTTCAACCACTCATGAATTATGTGAATATGAAAAACAAATATAGGCTCTTCCTTATAATCCTAATTGAGTTGTAATACTCTCCCACTGGGTACTTCTCTCCCTCCCTTTAGGAAATTAAATCCCTTAAAAAATCTAACCCCTAATCCACTTATTTCCTTTTGAAAATCAAATTAGGCAGCGGAGTATTCTTTCGGATACCGAAGTACCTCTGTAATCCAAACCCGGGGCGCGTTGGGAGGTGGAACAGCAACTGCGCGTCCTGCTCAGCCCGCGTGGAGCTGGGGGGCTGTTCCGGAGCATCCTCTGCGCCTGCCCTCGGCCGCCTCCTCCTCCCCCCATGGAGGACAGGCTGGCTCCTGGCCCGCGCTGTTTGCTTTGGCTTCTTTTGAACACCAACGTATCACAATATTGTGATATATTACATATTGCGATGGTGCGCTAAGTAAACCTTATTTGTTTTCTTTAACCTCTTTTCTGCTCTTCATAGTGGGAAGGACTAATCCTCGCACGTGGAGGTGTGCCTGTACGGTAACAAGGCCTTTTGTGTCCCGTCGAAATGCTGTTTTCATCTTTGGGTTGAAAAAATATTTATTGTTACTGGCTGTGGCCTTACACGCCTCTGTTTCTCTGACCACATATTTAACATAAATTGCCAACATCAGAGGGGATATGGCGGCCTGTCTGTAACTGCATAAAAAGGTGTTTCACGTTTAAAGAAAAAAATGTGAATTTTAGTAGATTTAAACAAAAAAGGACCCTTTAAAAAAAATTGCATTTCACTACAAAAGTAGCCTGATGGGCCTTGAGTCATTCCGCTGTTTACACACGCGCTTCCAGCCCCGGGAGCCCAGCGGTTCCGGTCCTGCCTGGCTCCGCAGAGCTGTGGCTGAGCCCAGCCGCTGGAATGTCAGGGGTCAGAACGCCCCGAACGCACAGAGACCTGTGCCCGGCTGCATGCCGGGTCCCTCCGCGCGGGAATGGGGGGGGCAGCGCCTGCCTGCTCCCCCAGGTTAGTGCTCATTGCGGGATTCCCCCCGTGCCCACGCTGGCACGGCTTCTGCTTGTGCCCAGCCCCAGGGACGGTGCCGCTGCCTTGGGCTGGGCTCTGTCCCAGCACACTCTGTGCCGGGGTGGGATACCGAGGGAACCTGGGTCACGCAAGCTTTCATTACTTTCTCCTAATGATGGTTGTAATTTATTTTTTTTTAATCTGCAGAGATTATTACAATTGTATGGAGATTCTTTATCTCCTTTGCGCGTACTTATCCTTTGATGATCTCTGTATAGTATTAGCTACCTCTCCTCTAATTACAGCTGCCTGATTCTTCAGCAAATCTTTTAAGGCAACATTAATCAAGTGAATTCGGAGCAGAGAGCACCTGAGGTGTCTCATGCAAGCCCTCAGATTGAATTTAAATTGTGCCCTCAGAAATGAAAGGCAATTTCCCAAAGATTTTTTTTTTCAAATTGAACTTCAAAGCCTCGCAAGTATATTTTATTTTGCTAGATCTCAAAAAGAACAACCTTTTTTTATTGCCAATATATTCTGCTCTTAGATATATGCAGTTTACACCAGGAAGGCAGAAAAGAATCTCTACTCCATCAAACACCATTTAAGGAGTTTTCAGTAGCCACCTGGGAACGATAAATAAGATACAAGCTTGTTGCAAGGGAGTGTATTTTCTATATCCATAAAGAAAAGATCTTTCCTGGCTGAAGTGTTTTGTGTTTCAATACATACTGCTGATTTTTTTTTTTTTTTTTTTTTTTTNNNNTTTTTTTTTTTTTTTTTTTTTTTTTTTTTGGCCAAGTTAGGCACTTTTCTTGCAAAAAGAAAATGATTTTACCCTGGGAAAGAGGCAGTATAGAGATTCACTTTACAGTTTGACAGCTCTTCCTCAGTTTGCAACAAAAGCCTCATGTGAGAAGGCATTACAAATTCCAAACTCGGGAAAGAACTGCCGTCGGGTATTTCTGAGAGTTGGGATTGTTCAGCCTGGAGAAGAGAAGGTCGAGGGGAGACCTTATCTCTCTCCACAACTCTCTGAAAGGAGGGTGTAGCCAGGGGGGGTCAGTCTCTTCTCCCAAGGCACAAGCGACAGGACAAGAGGAAATGGCCTCAAGTTGTGCCAGGGGAGGTTTCGGTTGGATATTAGGGAAAACTTCTTTCCCGAAAGGGTTCTCAGGCATTGGAACAGGCTGCCCAGGGAGGTGGTGGAATCGCCGTCCCTGGAGGTATTTAAAAGCCGGGCAGACGTGGTGCTGAGGGACATGGGTTAGGGGGGGTTTTGGCAGTGTAGGTTTATGGTTGGACTCGATGATCTTGAAGGTCTCTTCCAACCCAAGTGATTCTGTGATTCTATGCCTCTGGACTGTCACGGAGGTGAGGAGCAGCTGCCCCTTCAGCGTGAGGCCGTCCGGATCTGCCCTTCAGCAGACTTGCACTGATTCCCCGTGGTTTACAGCCGACCTGTGGAAATGAGGTAGAGGTTTAGAGTGAAACGCGCTTTGCATTGGGCATTAAAACGCAATTTGAGGGTGTCTGTTGCAAGAGATTTGAAGCTGCAGCTGAATTAAGGATATACTAAATCATAACTTAAATAGTCCAGGACCTTTCCCTGGCGAGATCAGTCTCTGCTCCGAAGAGGGAAACCTCTGTTCTGCTTTCCGCTGAGCTTGGCCCGTTGGGTCGTGTCCCACAGGCTGTGGGTGCCACAGTTGCCTTCACTTTTCCTGGGACTGAGGCTCTGCAACGCGCGTGCAGAGGCACAAACCAAGACTGTTTGCACCGACGTGAGCTTCGTTCCTCAGCTGAAGCGTGGAAGGGGACGCGCTGGTGTACCCCATGGCGGCCGTCCGGGGAGGGCTCGCGGGGGTGGCTCATGCGGCCGAGTGGTGTCCGTGGGGGGTGGTGAGACACGGAGCCTGCGGGGGGAGAACGTTCGTGTTGGTTTCCATTGTTGGACGGGTGGAAAGGACCTTAGCGTAGACGTAATTGGGCCCGAATGTACGGACAGCACAGAACCACCAGCCCTTCCCGTGCGACCAGTTCCTCCTGGGACAAGCTGCTGTGCAAGTGGAAGGTTTGGCAGCCGCAAACCCCTGATCTCCTGTAGCTGGAGCAGAGGTGTCCGCTGGAGTGAAAGCCACAGGTTGTGCTCTTGGCTCTCCAAACCTGCTTCTCCTGACCGCAGCAAAGCTGTGTGTGAAATAAAGCCATGCAAAAGAATAGAGAACTTGAGGTTTTATTAGCAAATTTAGTACCAAGACTAAAAAGCAGAAGGGAAGAAAAGTTCCCCTTGCTCACTGGATGGATATATTAATGAAGGAATAAAGGATTTTGGAACTAGAGGTGTTAGTCACAGGCCATGGCAAATATTGGTATGCTTGAGCCTGAAGCTACAGATATGAAACCTGGCGTATATCTTAGTTTTATTCTGTGTTCAGCACCCTTGATAGTTTTTTGAAACGGTAGCAGCAGAATTGCAGTCGCACCCTGGGGTCTCTGCGGGCTGTGTCGGGGGGTGGAAGAAGAGGGTGTTGAGGAGCTGGGCTGGGACCTGGGCTCAGGGACCGTGTGCCCAAAGACGAGGAGAATTGTGCCTATAGTACTAGAGATGGATTGACTTCTTCAGAATTAATTCATAGCACCGTTTGTGCTATTTAATGGTCCATGAAGCCAGTAGATACGTTAGAGCTGGCACAGCTTCTCTGTGCTTCGGTAGCTTTAGATTAGACTGTTCTCTCTGAAATGGCAGGAATTGTTTGGGTTGGGGAAAAATAAAGAGATTTCACATTTTAATATCACTGTTACAGTAATCTGTGTTTGTTGTGCCTTCACTGCTTTGCCTCCAGATGCACGTGGATTGCGCTGAAAACGTGGCGTGGTGAACCATGCCAAAGGTGCCAAAGGCTTCTTACATCTCAGCCGCAGCTTCTCGCTAGGCGTCGCGTTGGGGAGTCAAAACTGCCCTCAGCCTTCTCCATGCTCCTGCTCGTAGAAGGAGCGTGCAAGTGATGCGGGTGAGATTTCACTCGCGTTCCTATTTGCACTCTGGCAAAAAATACCTAAATTCCCGTGTGAATTTAGACTTGTCAGTGGTCATGTTTGGTTCAGGGGTAACGTTCAGTTATTTGCAACATACGGAATATAGGACTGGCAGCGAGTTCCAGTCCCACAAGCAAAATGTGCTTGTACATCTGCATTAGGGCAAGAGGAAACGGCTTCAAGTTGTGCCAGGGGAGGTTTAGGTTGGATATTAGGAAGAATTTCTTCACCCAAAGGGTTGTCAAGCGCTGGTAGAGGCTGCCCAGGGAGGTGGTGGAGTCACCATCCCTGAAGGTGTTTCCCAGCCGGGCAGATGTGGTGCTGAGGGACATGGGACAGTGTTGGGTTGATGGTGGGACTTGAAGATCTTGAAGGTCCCTCCCAACCCAGGGGATTCGATGATTCTTGAAGCGAGCAGTTTTGTTTGTAAAAATGCCTCCCTAGGATCCTTTGTAGAATCCTGAACTACGAGGAAAAGAGTTTTGGTGTAAGAGAAACTGGAGTGTTTCTGTGCGTTGAATACTACCAGCCCGCACCTCCGGGTATTAGTGTATAACTGAAAATCATCAAACGCTAAGAGATGCATACACGTCTTTGTATGTAGTATAAAAATTAACTTTTAGACTATATAAACTATTTGTCCCTTAGGGTGGGGGAGCTCATTTAAGAGCCTTGACTTGAATGGTTCCCAGTGTGCGCCAGGCGCTGAGCCCTGGACGCTGCGCGCAGCCTGCTCTCAGCCCAGTGCTGCGCTTCCTCAGCATGAAATGCGTTTGCTCCAAATTCCCATGTTTATGCAGAGATGTTTCACGCATTCTGCATGCCAGGTCACACCAGCTATGCACATTCCCATTGTAAAATGCAGTTGTGCTAGTTGGTGGAGGGAATCCGATTTTTTTGGGACTGAGTCCAAGGTTGTTTATTTCCATATTTTTCTTTTTTCCATGTCTTTTGTAAAAGCCAGGAAGAGAAGCCAATTTAAGCTATGCCCATATTGTGTCTCTGGCACCAGGGAAATAAATCAGTAGCTTTTTGCTGAGACAATATGTAAATACAGCTCAACCTTCCTCACACTGATCACTTGATTGCCAATTTGGCCTCTGTGCAAGTACAGTGCGGCAGAAATGATACTTCTTTAAAATTCACATGCCACCACCATTCAGCTCTCCATATATCGAGCATTTTTCTGTTTTTAATTAGTGACTTTGATATTAAGCCAACTGGCAAATATTTATTTGATGAAGATTCTCCATTCATTAGCAAAATGAGAAAAAATGAATCTATAATAGCATATAACTGCCCCATTAAGCAGCATTAGCTATCCATTTGAGAGCTAATAATGTAAGATACAATTTTCCGACCACCAGATGTTGATGAATAAACTGGTGCTAAATTGGTGGCAGTAAAGCAATAAACAGGTCAGAGGTCAATTAGTTCCACCAGAAAGAAGCAACCCAGTGGGAAATTGGCAGCCATGCTGTGATGGATGCTTCGGGGTGACTGACTGGTCTTTTATTCAGAATTACGCGCGCGTAGCTGAGAGGGACTGAGGCTGGGGCCCAGCCCACGGGCACCGGTGTGCGATACTGCTCCTCTCGTGGCCGCAGAGCCAGGAGCTCTCGGCCGCCGGGGCTGGGGCTTGCTGTCCCCTCCCCGAGCAGCTGACGATGCCGGGTGATCATTTTGGCCCCACTGGAGGCGATGGCTGAACAAAATCCCACCAGCCTCCCTGGGACTGGGAGTCTCCTGCAGCGCCTCATCCCGTATGGATATTTGGATATCACTCAGCCTTGGCGTACACAGGTGAAAGTCCCTGTGCCTCTCCTTGGGTGCTAATCCGGGAAACAAAGATTTATTCTTACACGTAACTCCATCTTTGAGAGGAAAACACCTCAGTATGTACCGAGCTTTGATTTCAGGTGACTTAACGAAGGAAGAGGAGAGCTACAAGAGGAGGCAGCTGGGTTGGAGGACCCAGCACGGGTGTGTAGGGTGAGAGCTGAAAAGTGGCCCCGCATTACAAAAATCCCTGCTTGTTCTGCTAACGTTGTGCGAGCACGGCACGGTGTGCAGGCAGGATCACGGCTTCAGCCTTGGTCCTTTGGTGCGTAATTGAGATACTCGGAAGGAGTGAGTCAAGTTTTCTGTTCTGACACATCTTTTTGAAATAGTGCTACAGAAATTAATCAACTTTTTTTTAATCATCCATTTTATTCTGACCTATCACCTTTCCCTACAGCAGTAGCATGTAAATCTTACGCACACTGCATTTAACTATGTTAATGTATTCCACAAATCACTCCCAAGGCCTGCTGCATTATGTTGAGCAGAAATGGGATGTGACAGAGAATAGAGAGGAGAGAGCACGTGCGCCTTTTCGGAGACACACTCTGGCTCTAGGCAAGTACAAGTCCTGAAAAATACTCCCTCTTCACAAAAAGTGCTCTAGTCCTTACAGCAGCCTTTGTTTTCATTTCCACCTGTCCCCTACAAAGTCCTGTCATCTTAGGACAGCGTTGGAAAGTAGACTTAAGGGATGAGGGAAAGTAAATATCCATCCCAGAGCGCAAACTGTACTGGGGCGGGACGTGGTGGCGTTCAGTATGTGTCACCCAGGAGAGATGTCAGCGATCCACTCTGCTTTTTGTGCTGCTCATCATCTTTGTCGTATTCAGAGTTTTCTTTCTCTGGAATAATAGATCACTGTTTTTCTGTCTGAATAGCTATTTCCTCCTCCTTGTGTACAATACAAAGGCTATCACTTAAGTATAAAAGCTTCTCTTCAAATCTCTGCAGGATGTTCTTTGCCCAAATCTGCACTTTAAAGACACTCTTTGCAGTGCAATATCTGAATTACATCAGATACAGGGCAGCTTTTTTTCTGAAAATAGCAGCTCTGAGCAGGATTTAGAGTGAACAAAAAAACTGTTAGAAGTGGCTGGGTAGAAAAACTTGTGGAGTTTTTGAAGTAAAACTATGTGGGTTTTTTAAAATTCAAACCTCTAAAAAGTCTACGTAATATATTTTTCTCCCCTCCAAAACAAAGCTGTACTTTCAGAAAATTCCACAGGGTGCAATTAGTAGAGATGGTAGAAATACTCATGTGAAAGCTGAAGCTTTTCCAAAGGGGTTTAATTCTGAATTAATGTGTGATCCTGCACCCACTGATACCTGTGCTTCACTGTAAACACATGGCAATCGATTCAAGCCCACTAAAACCCACCAAAGTGTTCGCAATGGTGGTGCTATTAACGTTAGATTTGTAAGACAGAGGTGGTGCCAATAAGCTTTCCCCCAGCTGCGTCCCGCGGTGCGGGTTGTGGGCAGCTGGGGACCCTGGGCTGGCGTTCCCAGGGCTGGGTGGCACCCGGTGGGTCCCTGGGCTGCTCCCCCTGCCCTGGGGCTCGGGCTGGAGCCCCTTGTCTCCAGCAGACAGAGGCCATGCAGCTCACGTGAGCCACGGAGCCACAGACTGCTTTGGGTGGGAAGGGGCCTTAAAGGTCATCTAGTTCCAGGGTGGCCAGGGACACCTCCCACCACACCAGGCTGCTCCCAGCCCCGTCCAACCTGGCCTTGAACCTCCAGGGATGGGGCAGCCACAGCTGCTCTGGGCAACCCCGGCCAGGGGCTCCCCACCCGTGAGTCTTCACCCACAGGAGTGCAGAGGGGATTTGCTGTGCGGTGGCTCATACCACGATGCCTACGTGGATGGGTGGCATGAGACCCTTGGGGGAGGTGGCTGAGAGCTCCTTGGCGCCTGCGGGGCGGAACATACTCCAGTGGTGTCTGGAGTCTCGGTCTCTCTCTTCCCACCCCCAACTTTACTGAAGAAGATCTCTTTCAAGGTCTCTGCTTGAACATCATCTTCCTTTTCTGTCCTGCTATTTTCTCTCTACTGTGATTTACAAAAAAAATCCATGTAATGTAAATATTTTATGATAGGGCCAATTTTATTCTCTCTTCCCTTGAAGAAAGCACTGATAAACGTTGCTTTGTTTTTGATTCATCCTCTGTAATAGCTTTCTCCTAAGCCCACAAAAATCCCATACAGAGACACAGACACACTTTCTCTCTTTCTTTCTCTCACAGACGAGATATATTGACTTCTTAGTGCAGAGAATAATCTTTTTTTAATAGCACAGTTGTGTATCGTCCTGATATTAGCATCTGGATATATCTTCTTCAGGCAGATGGACTTCTTATTGTGATTCACCCTAGCCCAGGGTAAATGATCACAAAATTTATTTAAACAAACAATTAAGATACTGTTATTAACTGGTGGTTTAATTTTCTTCCTTTCCCTTTTAAAAGTCTGTGTGTGCTTATACATGTTTATACGCACATATATGTATACATACACAGAAAGAGGACTCACCCTAGTTTTAGCCCCAGCAGGTGCACATACAGAAAAAGACTGAAAAAGGAATAATTTGCTGATGTTACACACTTTTTGCCACAGTTACAGGTGGCTGTTTGTTTTGAGAGCTGAAGAAGGGGTAAATGTCAGCCCCGATCCTGTGGCGGCGTCTCCTGTCGGGTGTCACGCTCAGCTGAGCTGGGACAGTAGCACGTGAACCTGTCAGAAAACCTGGCCTTGGCCTTTGGGCTGGGTCAGAGGGGTCTGTCTTTGCTGTCGCTGTTTTGCTCGGGGCGTGCGTGTACAGAGCGCCGGTGCCGAGGGTGCCGGCGGTTCCCTGCCCTCACTGCCCCGGCGCGGCACCGGGCGGGAGAGGGAAGGGGGACCCCGGTAGGAGGCGCGAGCCGGCTCTGCGCTGCCATCTTCTTCTGAAACGCAAGTTCAAACAAAGGGTAATTACTTTCTGCAAGGGGCATTCATCTCGTGGGAGAGTCATTTGCAACGAAAATACTTCAAGGGCTGGGTGAAACCTGGAGGGATTTGCTTTGGGAGGTCGTGGGGCAGCTCTCAGGCGTTGCTGGAGGTGGTGGGAGCTTCTTCTCGGCGTGACCACCGAGGAGGCGTCCTCCTCCTCACTTCTCCTCGCGTCACACTCGCTGTTCATAGCGCCAGGTCATGATCAGCGTCTCATCTCTCTCGGGGGGCGGCGAGGGGGAGTTGCTGGAACCACAGCCCGGGCACTGATGTGTCTGTCCCCCCCAGAGCAGGCACTCCCGGTCCTCCTGCAGCTTCTCGTGCTTTTTCCCTGTTGCATTAATGGGCCGGCTTCATAGTCCAGAAATCTCTTTTGTTCATTTGTTCCTTTTTTTTTCGTTTCAACGCTGTGTCCCGGCAGGTGTGCGCACACGCTGGCGTGCGTGCCGGGGTGCTCTTCCTGCCGGGGTGTCCCACGGGGTGGCATCCCGTGCCAGACTGCCCTTCCCAGTGGGCGCCGCCACCGTGGCCTCCGATGGGCAACCGATGGCCAGGACCATGCTCTGTGACAGGAATCTCCAGTCCGAGGTGTGCGGGGCTCTGTGCCTTCCCAGAGGGCTGGTGGCAGGGGGGGACGCGGGCACTGGGGAGCGACGCTTCCCCGCCGCTGTTGGCACCTCTGCCCCGGGCACACGGCACAGCCCCCGGCGCAGGGCGAGACCCTCTGAGCCACCAGCGTGGCAGACATCTCCTGTCCCTCTCTTTTTGTTAGGCCTTTCGGCCAAAGCACAGGGAAGTCAGATTTCCAGACTTACCCAACACAGCTGAAAATGCAATAATCTCTGATGCTCACCAGCAGCCCCAGCTTTGCCCAGGCTCTCTGGGAGGCGTCTGGGAGGGGGTGCTCAGTGTCACCGGGGTGGTTGTCTCCTGATACTGGGCTCGCACAAAGAGAAATTCCAAATCTTTAATCAACGCTGACCCAGTTTGATGACAAACTGGCTTTTTAGCCCTGAGAACCTGGGGGAGATCTCTCAAGTTTTTCCTGGGAGCGGGAGGAAAATATTTCTCTTTTTTCTATCCCCCCATTTTAATTGTTATTCAGGTATTTAAGTCTGTTTAGGATAAGGAACTAAAGAAATAATGGAATTGGAAAATATTACAGGTGAATCATAACATTCATGTAGGTACAATACGGTACTAATGTTTTATAATTATTTTCTATAGAAACATCCATCAGACCGTTCCCAAACTGCCGCATTTAAGTACTTCAGACACAGTACAAAACTGTTCTTAGAAATATTTTATTGGAAAATTTCACTTTAACTTGTTTAATCTAGTTAGGAACCTTTTTCTATCATCAGTATAGTCCATTTCTTTATGTTCAGGTGTCACTGTGAAGAAATTAAAGTATTTCTGCAAGAGAAAATGCACCCAGAAAAAAGAGCATTTCGTGCAGGGTAAGGAAACACCAGATTTCTTTGCCTGTTTTCTTTTACTTCCTCCTGTTTCCAAATGAACTTTCAGATCAGGGTGGGTATAATATGATTCAAATCCTAAACTCACTTATTTTATCTCTTGTCAAAGTCGTACCTTAACGTCTATCCACAACCCTGGTAGAATTAAAAATAAAGAGTGTTGTCAGGTCCGGAAATGTAGTTATTTCACTTGTCATTTCTTGTTAGTCCTTTCTTTCACCTGTGATCACTCAGTGGATAAAATATTTAAAAGAATGTGCTGTGTTCTATCAGACGCGGTTGAGATGAGCAACGGGGGCTGTCGGCAGAAGAGGTCATCAGGCAATTTCTCTCCCTGCTTTCTTTTGGGGCCTTTGTAAGCCAAGTGTTAGGAAAACAGGCCAGTCACACAGAAGGCTCCCTCGTTTAATACCCAGTGTGTGTTTTCAATAAGAGAATTTGGCTTGGGCCCGGGGGTTATAATGACTGACTTCTGATGTGTAGTATTTCAGGTCTGTGGGAAATCGGTAGAGCACGAAAGTTTATTTGTGCATGACTCAGTATAGGTGATAATTTAAACGTGGATCCAGATCCTTTGTGCGGCAGGTACGTGGTGCACCTGCGTGACCTAGGGGGTCCCTACCCACCGCCAGGCAACACCACAGCGCGCAGCAGCGGGAGCCAACAGGCCAAAGCTCTGGCTGGATACAGCCGCTGCAGGATGGCGTAGGTCTGATCCACAGAGGTCCTGAGCCCCGTTTATTTCAGTGTTCACTCAAAGCTGTTCAAAGCTGAGTGCCTCAAGATGAAAAGTCATCAATAACCAGGTTCCTTGAGGTAATATTGTGCTCTTTGCCAGTTGCTGTTCCTGGGTAGAGCTTTGTTGCACCAAGCTCTACACCTCGTGCCCCTGTTCTTCACCTTCCCTCAAGCAAAATTATGGCCCTTCTTAGTGAGCTGCAGGACTTTTGTGTACCTGAGTGAACCTGCACACCTCATCCGTGCAATGAGTTCACATCGCTGTAGGGTCTGCTGCTCACCACGGGCACAGGAGGGTGCAGTGTGCCTCGTGTTTCCAGTCCTGCCTACCAAGTAAGTGTGGATCCCGTAACGTTTTACCTTACGAACCATTGACCACTGAGGTCAAGTCCAACAGTCTTGACTTGTGTCAGAATGGACACAAATCCACAGCCCTAAAACCAGGTTGGGATGGTAAATTGCACATAATCTCAACCTGTCTACCACTGCCTTGTAAATTAATGCTTTCATGGGTGTCATCATTATTTTAATACTGTGTTGGAACCTGAACATTTTTGCTTTTTGCTTAGCTTTCTGAGAGCTCCCAGTAGTACTGCAGTTGTTGACAGCACCGTTTCCATTCCCCCTTTCTAAAGATTTGGGGAAGGTGTTTTTTGTTTTCCTTTTTTTTTTTTTTTTAATCAACTGAAACTTATCCCAGGTGAATCTTGTCATTTTTTAAAGACAAATGTAAATCCCTTTCCCTCTCTTGTCTTCCCCCCGCCTCCCCTGAAGGTCATGTCTACCTTCATCAGACAAATCTCAACTTCTTTTTTTAATGTCGTGTGAATGAAACTTGTGACAGCACTGGGACACCCAAGTGAGTACAACATCCCAGCCTATTGGCTGATGTTCAAACGCATGATGACAGATGTCAGTCTAAGTGCAGAAGGGGAAAAGGAAATAAAGGACATTACACAGCAAGTCATCGGCAGAAATAAAATCTGCGCTTTTTTCTTTGGTGTCTTTGCCCCTGTTTCTTTTGTGAATAAAATGAAGCACCAGAAGGCGGAGAGATTTGTGTCCCTATCTTTCTCTCTCCCTCATTACTTGAGTACAGTGTTGGTTTCATTTTTCCTAATAGGTCTTCTCCACAAAGACAAATAATTGCTGATAATATTTTCATTTCCAAGCAGACTTCTACAGATTTGAGAAGTTTAGTAAGTAGACACAATTTAACCTTTGAGTTGTTCTGCTTCCAGCATATGGATGATACCGTACCCCCGGACAAAGATACTCTGCAGTAATTACAGGTACTTCATTAACTTCCATTTTCATGACAGCAGGGCTCACCATCCAGCCTTCGAATAGAAGGGTCACCTGGATGATAGATAAATTATGTTCTGTTTTATCTCTAAATACTAATAATGGGAAAGGAGAGGAGTGCTTCTGGTTCTGTTATACCTGTCAGTATGTGTCCTGCCTGCCCCAAGAACATTCTCTGTTTGCCAGGATTTACTTGAACGTTGCAATTATACAATTAGCATATTTACGCTATGCACATAATTATACATAGTTACTGTAATCATGTCAATATGAGATAGGGAAAGAAAAACCCTGCGTTTAATAAGTCCCAGTGAAATTCAGATGAGAAACTCGGCATTAAAAGAACATTAAAGGCTTGATACAACACCAAAATGATTCGTACTCAAATGCCACAGAAGACTACGGGATTGCCAGAGAGCTGCTGGTTTTAAATATTCAGATATTCATCTTCCAGTGTGAATTTCCTTGACTCTGTAGGGTTCATGGCAAGCATTTCTGAGAGAATAAACTCAAGTGCAGTGACTACCAAATTTGTATACATGCTATGCAAATACGTACGCAGAGGGCTCTCGCAGGGGGGTTGGACCAGATGATCTCCAGATATCCCTTCCAACCCCTGCCATTCTATGATTCTGTGATACTTCAGGTGTTCCAGAACTGATTGTTCTTTAAGTACCACAAAACCATAGCGTGTCTGGAAGAAACAATGCAAAAACTCGGATCTGGTGCTTTACTGTGGAGTGGAAGAAAGCGCAAACTTCCGCAGTTACCACTCCAGCCTTGAAATGGCATAAAGAAGTTAGCCTCGGATGCTATTTAATAGCATAATTATTTTTCCTAAGTTAGAAGCTGACATTGACATTGAATTTTTCTTCCAAATTTGGGATAGTACCCTGCATATTAGGAAAAGCACCGCTTTAGCAAAGGTCATATGTAGTTACTCCAAGGTACAGCAGGGAGAGAGTCATTTAACTGCAAAAAGTTACGTGCACCTGCAGGTTCTTCATGTGAATGGAAACCAGAAAGGAAGATCTTGCCAACATTCACCTTTTTTTGTTCAAAGATGAACCGGTATGGTTTTGAGCCTCTCTGTTGTCTGAGGAGCCCTCAGTGGTCTACAGGGGTAGATGCAACACGGTTGTTCTTGAGAGAACAACTCTGCAGAAGAATTGATGTTAAAGTTGTGGTTTGCAGCTGAATCGCTGTATTTTGAGGTTATAGTTAAGTTTCTTATTCAGTGGGTAATAAGGCAGGAGGGACCATTGAGAGGTCACGCTCCAGTGTAGCTAAACTGTACGTGACAGGGAGTTTCCAGCTGCCTCTTCAAAACCTCCAGTGATGTGGAGTCTCCAGTTTCTGTAAGTAATCCATTTCCAGACTTCATTAGACTTACTATTAGAAAGATATTCTTACCATCTACCTTAAAACTATCATGTTGCCATTTAAACTTGGTATTTCTTGTCCTTTCCTTTTTGTAGTTACCTTGAAGACTTTTGCCATGTCTCCCATGAGGCCAGAGCGGTAGAAAGCCGGCAGCAGGGAGCGGGGAACCGCTGCCTGTTCCCCTTTTGTCCTCCCCTTCTTGAGTGCCTTTTTCAGTTATCTCGAGTGTCTGCTTATGTAGCTTGCTGTGAGTCAACAAGGCTTAGAGAGAGGGCAAAAGGGCCGGTTTTGGCCATTTAAGTCGCTCGCTACAACTCAGAATGAGTAGAAAAGCAAACAGAAGTGCCTGGTTCTTCCAGTAGTTCATTTTGGAGCTGGGCAAGGCAAGCTCCTCTGTCGCAGAGGAAATGCGGTGAGAAGAGGAGAGAGCTCGTTCCTGGCAGAGGGACCGAGTCTCAGTGGCGCAGTCAGATTACTGTCACTCAGTGCCACGGGAATATATCCAAGGTGAAGACGAACGCGAGAATTTCCCTTACAAATGCTTCCCAGAGGTGACTTGCAGCAACATGCATATGCCAAGGGGAAGGTGACTGCACCCCTGAAAACTTTAATCTTCCAGAATTCACCTATGTCTACAGGTTTAAGATTAAACGCATACCAATTTCCCTGCAGTAGGGCGTAGCTGTAACTAACTTTCAGAAGATTTACACGATTTACATCATACACTGCATGGCAGAGATACCTGACATGAGCCGCTGAGACCTCCTGGGTGTTGAAAGCAGCGTATGGGATGCTGTAGGCAGATCCCGGTAGTATTATGAGTGACTGCTTTGTGTTGATGCACTGATTAGTAGAAAGCTGCCAGCTCTTTCAAAGTCTTCCTTTAGGGATTTGTATTCTTACTGTTAATCTGAATTCCACGTTGTGTGTCTAAAACAAGCTGGCTCGTATGCAGAATACGTACTGTGCCGGCTCTTTCCTTACCACAGCCCAGTCGGTCTCCCCTCAGGAGAGCCCATTCGGCAATAACACCAAGTCCTCACTCCCTCTTTTCGGTGGCTTATGAGGTGGCTGCAACGCCAGGCTGCGTCCAGCGGCTGTTACCGAACAGGGTGGTACAACCCGGGACCAGCCACTGGTGCAGCACGCGCAGACCTGGCTGCTGAAGGACAAACAGTCGTTTTGTAACTTCACTTCCTCATTAACAGTGTGCTTTGTGTTCTGTGACCTTGAGGCCAGGCATTCAAGTGCTAAAATGTGACCTCTGTTTGACAAATAGTGTTCTGATGTGACCTGTATTTCACAGATACCATTTAATTGGTCGCTAGCACTTACTGCAGCATAAAATAATTTTTTCCTGATTCTCATTCATTGACTAATGTCTGTTACATCATTAATTTGTGTGTAACTGTATTGTTTATGTCGGGGAGATTTAGATGCCCCGAACTGCCTTGTTTTTCCCTTGGATATCTTGGGCATCTCAAATTTTTGCAGGTTTAAAGTAGCTAATTCAGAGGAAATAGATAAATATCATAAAAAAGAGAGGCTAATCCTCATAAAGGGTCAAAGTCTGAAAAAAAACCAAAGGAGTTTAACCATGGTTAATGCTTGCAAAATTGAGGCTTTATTGTTCTGGATGTATTTCGTAGGCTGATGTAGGGCAGGAGTGTTGAAGACTCTGCTCTGTTCCGGTAACGTCCGCAAAAGCAGACGCGTGTTGGGACTTTGGTTGTGCAGAGCCTTTTTGGGTCTGTCCGTCACTTCGCCTGGAGTAAAGCTCCAGCGCTGTGAAAGATGCAAAGTCTGTTGTAAGTCAGAGAAAAGGGACTTTATAAAAGGAACCCGGCACTTCAGAGACGTGGATGTCTTGTGATACCACAGGTTGTGGCTTTCCTTGATGATCAGCTCTAATGTGGGCCACAGTTTAAAGCAGTAAGAGATGGTGTCCCGGGATCTCAATGAATTATAGGAAAAAGTGGGAGCATGATCTTCAGCTCTTATAAATCTATGCCTCTTGGTAGTTGATTCCAGGGCACACTTATACCAGCTAAAGACCTGGATATTGCCCGGTGAAGAGGAAGGCAAGATGTTCTGGAGGGATTTCTGTGGAGCAGGTGGGTATTTTTCGTTAGGCTGCCCAGCGCGCTGAGCATCACCAGCCGCCGCCTGGGGAGGAGCTCTAAAAACGGACTCCTGCAAGTCTCCAGGAGCAGACTTCAAAGCAGAGAGTGTGGTTCAGCAGCCAAGCAGAAAAATATACTTAAAAATCACTATTCTGTTTACTAATTGCCTTTGGGAACCCAGGAGAAGCGATGCTTTTACAGAGTGATCAGCAAAAAAGTTCTGTGCTCTCCTGCAATTTTGCTGAGTTGATGCAATCCTAGATTAGGTGTTTTTCGGTGCAGATTTCTTAAATTCTCTGTAGGAAGAGAAAGAAAAGAGTCTGAAATCCCTCCTGAACTGAATTTGTGATTTTAAGCATTTCCCCATCGTCCCGAGGTTCGGGGCCTGACGAGTCAGCTTCTGGCTGCAGCACCGTTCCGGCGGGACAGGCAGGAGTGAAGCTGCACTTGGAGCGTGGGGTAAAAGGCATGTTTCCGTCCCAGCCATAAAAAGAAAGCAAAAAACGGTTTAGATAAAATTTTTGCTTTGCTTGGATTAGAAAGGGGCCAGGTGCACAGCACAGTTAAGAACTGAGACTGTTCTCACCCTGATGCAGGTAACTTCAGTTCCTGGGAGACGGGTTCTGCGATTGCGAGATGAAAGGTCAAAACGAGCAGAGAAAGTCAATTTGTTAAGAAGTGGCTTCTTGAAAAGATAAGGCTGTCTTCCGCCCTGTATGCTTATCATGGAGTTTAGTGTCTACATAAAGTGTCCTTAAAATATTCCCGTTTGCTTCTGTGCTTCTGGGGAAGGGTGTAGAAAACCAGATTAGGATTTGGGATTTCTCAGTAAAAGGAGGCGAATCCCTTCTCCTCCCTGCAGCTCGCTCTTCCCATGCGCGTGAGCAGGTTAGCGACGTTCATTTGACGAAGAGCTTTGGGGACATGTTATTGTAGCTGGAGACGTCTTACCTAGTTAGATTTTTACCATTAGGGCTCAAAAAGGAAGGGGCAGTAACAGCGCAGCCAGCCTTCACGCCGGCAGCGGGTCAGGCCTGGCTCTGCGTGCCGGCTCCGCCGCGAGCACCAGGAACGCGGGATGGAGCGTCCGGTGTTTCTGTCAAGGGTCTCTGTGGCTCCGGAGCCCGGCTGCCAAGGGGGCTCAGTGCCCCCACCACACAGGCCGGCCCAGAAGAGATGGGAATTGACCTGGTGACTTAAAGGAAAATTAAAAAAAAAACCAAACCAAAAAAGAAAAGACAGGCCAACGAAGTTTAGTGGAAAAGGAGCACGCTGTGTGCTTTCCGCGCGGCTCTGAGCGCCCCTGATTTGTGGGGAGGGTGGGAGCGGGGCTCTGGCAGGAGAGAGCTGGGGTTGGGGCCACCTTACCCTCCAGTCTGGAGCTGTGGAAGGATTTCTGCTCCAGGAGAGCATTTTGGGTTTTTATGTCAGGATTACTCTGAAGTGCCTTTAGAGGCCGCCGTATGCACCGGGAGGGCTCTCCTGATGGATGCTGAAGGGTCACTTGTCTCTTCCCCCCGAGCGCTGACCCCCCGGGCAGGGAGCTCTCCCTGGGCAGTTTTCCCACCGAGCCGTGGGGTGTTCTCCGGTGGGAAGGGCCGTGGTTTTACAGGCCGTGTTGAAAGTCCAGCGTGAGAGAAGGCGACGTACTTTCACAAAGCACGGTTGTGAAGGAGCTGGTCCTCTGCATGTTTGTTTGTGCTTTGTTGTTGATTGCACGCTTTTCTTTTCTGTTCCATGTGAGAAAGAACACTGGGAACAAATGAGAGGTTTGGAGGCACTCTGAATACTTTCATCAAAAAGATTTTTTCAATTACAAAACCATTTTCCCCCAATATTTGGAAAATCAATTTTGATTACATTTCTTTTTATTAAAAAATCCCCGAGGGATTAAGTGCTTTGATTGTGTCAAAAGCCTATTTCAATTTCTGTGGGAGAAGCACTTTTAAAAATTCCAAATCGACATTTTAGCAATGAAGCACAAACATAAGTATATTCTTACGAGCTTAAAAAGCTGAAAACCAGCCCCAAGATACTGATGGATCTCAAGCCAAAGTAAAAAAAAATAATCCCAGAAAGGAATTATGTACATTGTCATCATAGCCACGAGTAAATACATGGTGCTGGTTTTCAAGGACTAAAAATTTTTTGTTCTGAACTTACTGACATCGGCGGATCCAGCGTAAATAGAGGGGGTGCGGAGGGGCTGCTGCTGGCAGGCACAGCCTCAGGCTGCTGCCGAGCTTGTGAGCGGGATGGATGTATCGGACATACTTATTTTGAACGTGGCTGCTTCTGTATTTCTTTTCACCAAACGCACTCCAGATGCGCACCAAGAAAAAATTCAGTGCTGCGGTGCGCTGAATTCCAGGGTCGGTGATCCTCTGTAACGGCCCGTGGGGAAGGGCTACCAGGAGGAGAAATCCAGTCTCTGTGGTGGCTCCCAGTCTGGTTTGATCCGTTCCTCCATGTACTGGGAGGTTCCACTTGAAACGGTGTGAAGCTCTTCCCGCATCTGCCAGCAGCTGGGATGATTTTTCTTTGCAGTTTATTTTCCAGATCCTGCCTTTCTGTTGTGCCTTTGTTTGAGGAAAAGGATCTGTGAAAATCTTCCCACGAGCACCATAAAAGTCTTGTTGTGGAAAATCTTCCCGGGAACATCAGCAGGGAGCGGCTGCGGGAGCTGCGCCTGGATGCAGATAAGACGGACACTTGTCCGGCAAACTGGCCGTGCCCAAGCTCTCCCGTCGGAGTCGTGCGAGATCCCTGCTGCCCGCCGCACCGGAGGTGACGGCTCGAGCTCTCTGGATCTGAGCAAAGGCAAAATGCTGCCTCCGGTTCCTCAGCGGGATTCCGGGGAGTTGTGTGCCAGCAGCTCCCGGCTGCCTCCTTTGCTCCTGCCGCTGCGGTTTACGTGTCGCGTGATGCAGCAACTTACGGCTCAGCATTCCAGTAGCAAGAGCTCCTGTCTGCAGTGGCTGCCGGGCGGTTGGGACTCTGATAAATGTTTATCTCAAAGTCCTGGTGACGGTTTTTAGGACATTTGCAAGAAACACCTGAAAGTGCCCCAGGAATTTATGCCTCATCTATATGGCTTGCGTCAGGCAAAGACCCCTTTCCCTCTTACCCGCCGTGTCGCGGTCCTGCTGTTCCAGAGCCCGTCACCTTTACTCGCTCAATGTCCTCATGAAAAAAGGCATCTATCCAAAACGAAAAGAAATTTGATTTCTTCATGGATTTATTCTGGAATAATCATGTCAGTGAATTGTTGTGGATGAGAGGCGGCCTGATTGGCACCGGAAGTCCAAAGATGGCTGGTGCTAATACTTCTAAATGCTTTAGGAAAATCTCACCCTTTATTTTCTGGATGTCGGTGACTTGACTGGAAACACGTGTCTCGGTAAACAGCCGAGGCCAGGGTTAGGAAGGAGCCCGAGTTGGTATTTTTCTGCCCTTGAGAGGTTGCACTTAAAAGGCAGAAAAACCAGACCTGCTCCTCAGTCTAATCTGACCCGTACTAAATCATTAACCATGTTAGTCTCATCCCCGCAGTTTATACGCGAGTGGATGCTTAGTCATTTCTTAATATAGTTTTGCTTTTAAATGATTCATATTCCGTTTCATCATTTTCATTGCACTTTACTGAAACTTGGCAGAGGCCTGAAGGACCTTTGCTGCCCGCAGCTTGTCGCTCCAGATGGCTTTGCGTTTCCACGGCAGATGAAACGCTCTGGTCGGGCAGTGCAGTTGCATGCGTTTACTAATCCACTTTGCCAGTCTCCTGGACCCTCGTAGGATGCTTCTGTGCACCACATTTGAAGAGTCTGCATTTAAATTGGCTTTTGAAATTAATATTTCATTTTCTTATTTTAATTACTGTCCCTGCTGCTCTCATAGATAGTTATTGTACTCTGCTGGAATACTTAGGGACTAGTCAGGTTTCTTGTGATTTTGGTAATACGTTTAGATCTGTTGTTATTGCTCTTATACCAGGATCTAAATACCTAATTAATGTCTCTATGCTTTTTTGTGTAACTGTATATCTAGAGTATAGGTTGCATTTTGTTTCAGAAAAAATATAGTAAAAATAGGCGAGAGAGTAGTATCTCCAGCTTACTGGTGGGGAACGGAACCTCTGAAAGATTAACTGCTTTGCCCCAAGATGCTTGGGAGACTGTGGCAGTCTGGGACCTCCAGTCTGTGCGGCTCCTACGACTTCTGCCTCGTAAATTCATGAAACCTTGTGGGGCTGGACCCACAGCAGCAGCTTGGAGAACCCATCTTGTGCCAGAGAGCCAGTAAAATTCCTCACAAGTGCAATTTCACTAAAATAGTGGGAAAATGTTTCTGACTGTTAATTTACTTTTCATCTCCATGAATATATCTGAGTGAGACGTGGTATGAAATGCCGTGCCGTTTGCAGCCGAGTGGGAGCTTGGGCTGGGTCGGGGCAGGCGGGGGGTTGTACTGGGCACAGCGAGCCAGCCTGTTTCCGAAACTCCCCTCTAGGCCCTTACTGGGTGGCAAACATGCTTCATAGTCATAAAGTGTTGTTCTTCTGAAAAACAGTCCTATTATGTTACTCTGAAATATACTTACTTAAAATTATGGTCCCATTGTGTTCCTCCGAGTCTGTCTTTGGGTGATCCTCTGGCTTTGGCCTCGGGTCTTGATGTATGACAAGTGACACCACGCTGTGCCGCTGGTGGCTTCAGTTTGCTCCCCCTGTTTGTAGTACTCGGAGTACAGACAGAGAATTGATTCACCTTCTGACCAGTGGGTTTGCTACTTCTGAAGAAGTTCCGCGCCTCAGCAGGTTGCATCTTGTTCCACTTCCAGGACCAGGCATCTTCTTCCATTTGCCTGGTCCCTGGCGTGAAGATGGCACGTGGGGGCGTGCGCCGAAGCTGCTGCTCTGCTTCGACCTCTCCGGGGTTGGTGAACACATTGCACAAGCCTGTGAGAAGGGAGCAGAGCGCTCCTGAATTCGTACTTTTGCAGCAAAAGTCTCGCACAGTCTGTGTCCACGGCTTGCGAAAACAGCAGAGACCTGAGCGTGGCATGAGCAGATCTCGTCATCTGTCTGTCTGTCTGTCTGTCTGAGAGCCACGGCTCCCGGCAGCAGCGCAGGACAGGTGACTGAGTAAGCGCACGTTGCTGAGAAGCTGTAATACAGAGGAGATGGTGGTGGTTGGAATTTGCAGTTCTCCTTCAGGCTGATTTTTGGCTGTCGTGATGTTGACACGGGGGAAATGCGGGCGCTGTGTTTTCATGCCCCTTGTGCCGACGCTGTGTGGGACCAGTTGGAACCAGCTGTTGTGCTTTGCAGTGATTCACGCTGCAAAACAAGAATGTTTAGAAATGAGATGTGGGTAAAGAGGCTCGCAGGCTTCAGCAGGGCTGAGAAACTGCTCGGCCACTTGGCTCTGTCTCTTTGTAGGTCCTTACTGGTGCAGCGTGAGTTCAAATTTAGTGTGAGAATGAATTATTCGCCACCAAAGTCAAAAGAATTTTCAGCTCAAAGTTCCAGGCTGTTTTCTCTAGCCCTGATAGTTCGAGAAACCACTACTTAGATGGTTAGAGTTGCTGTAAGAGTTCTAAGTTGAATTCAATTATAATGAACTTGAGACTAGAAAAAAGGAAACGTGACTGTCTCTGAGAAAGGATAAACGTGGTGGGGATCTCAGATGATTTTTTCAATCCCTTGTTTGTGTAGTATGAAACTTTTAACAGGGTTTCAATCTTTATTTCGTGTAATGGATGATTCCAAGCGGTGGTTATTTATTGCTGCAGTTGCAACTTTTTAAGTATGTTCCCCTGGTAACAGGCCCGTTCGAGCTGGTAAGTTCCAAAATCCTCATCCCTCTCCTGCGACACGTGAACCTGCCAGCTTACAGGTGTGTGGGGTCGAGTGCCTAGGAAAAGGGGGAGAGGTTTAGCCAACTAGTTCCAAACTTCTCCCGTTGCGATCCGTCGCCGTGCCGTCGGATCTAACCTCGTGGCTTAGCCCAGCCCTTCAGTTATGCACTTAGAAAGTCACAGCCTGTCAGAATAGCATTACTGTCATTCCCAGCACCTCGGAGCGTGCCTGCAGGATTCACTCCCGTGCTCTCGTGGCGAGAAGGAGCGGGTGATCAGCTACGTGTCAATCAGCCTTTCGATCCCAGCTCCTGGCTTGCTCATAAATGATACTACCATTAGCTAAAACAAAGTGGGTGGTTTTTCTCCTATTTCTCATCTATTTCCACATCGGAGAGAAATCCAAGGTGCCGTATCCGCGCTCTGAGCTTCGGGCTGCTGCAGAGCGGCTGGCAGAGAGCCGCCTTCGGGCCGGGGGGGGTGGCTGCTCCCCAGCCCACCACGGCTCCTGGCCTCCGCTGGTGCACACGCTCACGTTAGGAATGTCATCCGCAGTGTTGCCGCAGGAAAGGATACGTCTCCATGTAACTAAGCTCTCTGTATTTCTCAGCATTCCTGCTAATTACTAACGACAGAGGCTTTGCCTCCAGAAGATCACAATATTTTGATTTGCATTTTTCCCACCAGGAGGAAAGCTGCCAGCAAGGGACGGTCCACTTTCACAAGGTACCTGCTGCCAGCAAGAGAGATTTTTCGCAACTCCAGTAAAACATACAAAGCACTCAAATTTCAGTCAAGGTATTGTTTGTTGAATTCTTTCTTTCTTTCTTTCTCTCTGAGATAAAGGGAAGCAAACTAATTTTGAAATGATATCCCTGGGATATCAGGGCTTGTTGGTTACAAGGCAATCCCTTAGCTCCTCGGGCAGTTTACAGGAGACTTAGTGTAATTGTAAAATCAGGTCTCTGTCAAGTGCCTGTGCATAACTTCTTAGCTCAAAAAAGTAGAAGTACTAAGGAAATCTACGCAGCGCACCCAGTACCATACCCTTTGTGAAAGAATTAAAGCCTGGAGGAGTGTGGCCACACGTTGCTGTGCTGGGGCTTGTGTTTTGTAGGTGTTGCCTGAGCGAAACCCCAGCACCCAGCTCCATGCTGGGCTGGGAGCCAGGACGGCTGCCGGCGCGATGCGGCGCGATGCGGCGCGATGCGGCGCGATGCGGGGCGATGTGGCGCGATGTGGCGCGATGCGGGGCAATGCGGGGCAATGCGGGGCGATGCGGCGCGATGTGGGGCGATGCGGCGCGATGTGGGGTGATGTGGGGCGATGCGGCACGATGCGGGGTGATGCGGCGCGCAGCTCCGCCTGCTGCGGGAGGGAGCGGCGGCTGGATCGCCTCTCGCTCCCCCTGCCCTGCCACCAAGGCTCCGGGGCTGCTGCGGTGTCCCGTCGGCTGCTTTTCCTGTTCTCGGTTACTTTGGTATCAATTGCCGGGTGACTGGGCTTTGTGCACATCCAGGACTGTGCACGTTTGGAGTAGGTTTACACAGTTGTAGGGTTCGTTTGCACGATCTGTTAGCAAGACATGAAACAAAATTGTTTTGGTGAAGTTTTCATTAGACTAATTAGAATTTGTGTTTAGTCCGAGACAACGATGGTGCTCGGTACCATTTCAGAGACGGGCCTGCTCAAACAAAAAAACCCCACAAACTACGACCTGTGAACTGGGAATCCCTAGTCCCAGCATGCATTTGTGTGGAAGGAAAGAAAATCCTCTGCTCTGCACAGCCAGTCCAGAGATTTCTGATAAAACCGGAGCTGTTTCCCCCTCATCAGTTCTGGCTGCACGACACAAAACCTGTTGACATCAACCGTAGACTTTGTTTTGACTTAACGTCCTTTGGTTTAGGAATTTGCACCCAAGTGAAAACGCCAGCACTCCTGAGTCTTCTAGGCTAATTTGCAGTATGGTTATTGAATAAATTAAGGTGTGTTAATGAGAGACATCTCCTGTACTATCTGCTTCATTTTATGGTTATTTAGAAGCAACTTATGGAACAGTTACCATAGTCACAACGTAAAAAGATAGGGGCAGTAGCAAAGCTTGTGAGCTGAAATCCGGTATTGCTACATGCATGAAATCACAGATAAGTGTGACAGGATGTGACATCTGAGATACAGTTTGACTTACCAATGAGGGACAGAGCTAAGATAAGACATACTGCCTCTGGAGGGGAAAGAAAAAAAAAAAAAAAAGAGATTCACTGTAGGAATTATTTTGATTTTTGAAAGAAATCACAACGCTTCAAAATGATTGTGCTGTAATGGTTATACCATCAAAAGCACGGATAAGCTCCTGGGAAGCTACAATTGCAGTGTTTCCCTGTGAGCGTTTCGAGGCAGGTGAGCGGATGCAATGCAGGAACGGCCGCAGCGCCGCGTGCCCTTTGAGCGCCCGCAGGTTCCTCCCGCTCTCCCCGGAGCGCAGGGCCGGGCGGATCACGTCCACAGCTTGTCCCTGGCAGCCGGTGGCCCCGGCTGCTCTAACTGAGGCTCTCGTTAAGGATCGTTTTCTCTTCCCCCCACCCCATTGCGGCAAATCCCACCTCAGAAACGTAGTGCGCGGAGCAGGCAAAGAACCGGCGGCGTGGGAGAGCGCGGGCTGTAGGTCCGGGTGTGACGGCGGCAGCTCCGGGTCCCTTCCCTCTGCAGGGAGAGACGGGCCGTGGGAGACGCGGGCGACGGAGATCCGGCCCCTTCGCCTGCCTGGTTTTGCGCATCAAGTATTTGTTGGTTCTAAAACTGTTAAAAGTCGTAATACTGTGTTCTCACATAGAGGGCTGCAAAACAAACGAGCAGAGAGGCGAAGAGAAGGCAGCTTAGGGGATGGCTGAGCTCTCGGTGCTGAGACGGGTGCGTGACGTGGGTGCGGGGGGACACGACGTGCGGCGCTGGCGGCAGCAGGGGGCCCGCGGCCCCGGGCAGCGCTGGAGGGGCTGGGTCGGAGGCTCGGGAAGCCCGGCCAGGCTGCGCTTCCGCAGGGCCTCTCCGCTGCCTGGGCATTTTCCCCCTGTGCCTGGAGCGCTGATTAAGGCGGTCGACCATAAATCACTACGGCACATGTCAGTGAAGCCCTTACGATGCCACTGGGGATAGAGGAATCATATCCTCTTATGGCTTTAATCGTGAGGCTGGAGTCCATTAAAAATCCATTTAAATCTATGAACTGGTGCTAGTTCTAAACTGGTAATTTATGTCTGGTGGATATTACCGGCATTTTTTTCCCCCTGTGTTTGAACTATTGCCAAGAACTGTTCTGACTAACCTGTGCTATTGATGTTCAGGCTTATACAGTATAATCTCCTTCACATTCTGGGTGTATATCAGCAGGCAGCAGTAATGGGCGTTGTCTGAATCAAAGCGTCTTACAGAAATGTTGCAAACCAAAATGAAAAGACTGGAATAGCTCACCATCAGGACATGGAAAGTATACCAAACTGGGAATTGATCAGTGGATTTTCTGCCGTTTTCTTTCAAACTGTATTTTGGAAGGAATATTCAAATATTCAAACTGTATTTTGGAAGGACTCAGAAGAAACTCTGTAGTACATAACCGATACCCAACATCTACCTACCAGGACGAACTGTACAATAGTGGTAAACCAGCTGCTTTTAGCAAACAAGGGCAAATTCAGTCCAGTTAATTATTTTGTTATTTTTGGAGTTTGAGTATTTCAGAGACCCTCTGTCCTTGCCTTCATCTGATCTGGAAGACGAGGTGTTGTGCGGGTTCACACAGGCAGTGTGAGCTCCTCTCCTCCATCCAGGCTTTTGCACGGTGGCCTTCAAAGGCTGGTGGCCAGCCCCTGCTTCCAGCTGCCCAAAGTCCCATTCTGCAAAGGCGTCTGGCTGAAGCAGGGCAGAATCGGTATCTATCGTGCTGTCAGTGGCATAAGAAACGCTGAAGAAGAAAAGCAAGAGCAATGGCACAGCTGGCACCTATATGGCTGGGTTCAAAAGCAAACAATGCAGAAGCGACGACAGCCCGGGCAGACGTGTCCTGAGGCTGGGACGGTTCTGGCAGCTTCTGGGCTGCGGAGCCTGGGCAGAGTCACCACCCCTTTATAGTAATCTGACTTTTCCCCTCTGGACTGTAAAGAGCCTCTAACTGCTCCATGGCAGTTCCCATTTCAGTTTTCTTGCACGAATGGGCTTTAAATCACAGAGGTCAATGTCTTCTCATTTACTCACTGTATTGAAAAAATCTGAATTTAAAACAAAAGTGTGCAAAACCCTGTTCCTGTTGCCCATTTTCCACTCTTAAATGAGGTTCCAAAGTCCTGGGGACTGGGGTAGTTCAGCTGTCACATCTCTCTGTCGTTGCTGGGCCGTTTCAAACCTCCGTCCCTGGTGGCTGCGCTCCCTTTGCCGTCTCCGGCTCCGCTCGGCGTGTCGGCTGCAGCCCATGGAGCGCGTGCCGCAGGGATGCGCCGGCGCCCGCAGGAGGGGGCCACGTTCCCGGCGCCTCTCGCCCATCGGCGACCGTCCCGTGCTGCAGCGGGTGAGCCCCGACAGTGGCGCTCGGGGGGCGGAGGTGGCTCGTGTCGGGTGTGAGGCGGGGGTCGCAGCTGGGGATCCAGAAAGGGCTGCAGGAGCCGATGGGGAACGTCGTGGCGAGGGGGTTTTCGCCCTGCGTTGAGGGCTGGTCTCCAGCACGCCACGGGGCTGGCCTGATCAGCCGGAGGCAGACGAAGGAAACCAGCTGAAAACGGGCAAAGGCTGAAGCGTTTCTAAGCCAAAGTGCTGGTCTTTAATTTTTGAAGTGAAACTAATTAATTCCTGCTGGAAATCTCCCAAACTATTTACTCTTCTGGTAGCAGCAGCCGCAGAGGTACCGGTATCTTGAGGTAGTACAGGTGTTTGCTGGCAAGAGCAGCTGTTGCCATTGGAAAAAAAAAAGAAAAGGTTCCCTTCAGTTTCAGCTTCATAACCCAGATGACAAGTTCCAAAATGAATTTAAAAAAAAAAAAAAAAAATCTCCAACAGATGTTTCCTCAAAACCTGGCCGTTGCTTGGCTTTGCTCGCAGCTGTGTTGCTCCTTCTGGGCTTGGCAGGGGATTGCGGCTGTGGGCGCCGGGTTCACCCTTCCGCCTGTCCTTCTTCTAACTCGCCTTCCAGTCAGAACCCGGTTTCTTTTTTCCCTTCATTCTTTGCTCATTAGTGCAGAGAAGCAACTGTGCCGCTGCCCTCGCTGTGGCCTCGGCCAGGCAGAGGGGAACGGCTTCCCTCGGCGGTGGAAGTCGTGCGTTTTGTACTGGGTGCTCACTGGGACACAGAGTAAACACCAGGACCAGCTCGTCCCCCCGTCCTAACTGTTTTGTTAGTTTTCTCATAGGAAGGTTCCCCTTTGAAGCACCAAGGATCCCTGGCTGAACTCGGAGCCATCCAGAGGACTCCTCAAAAGGCAAAACTATACTTATGTCGGCAGCATTAGGGAACGTTAAGGTTGTGGATATAAGCAATCCACACTGAGCCAGAAAGCTTGTGTTTGATGCCGCCAGCTTACAGCAGGCTGTCACTGAAGGTTGCATTTGACATCTGCAGAACTTCGTCCTTCTGATTTTCCATGTGCAGAGTCCTGCCGGCGTTCAGAAGTGAGGAGCAGGTTTCGTGCGTGTGCCTGAACAGAGGGAGCCGGAAGCATTTTGAAATTATTCAGTACAAGTTATGTTTTGTTCTTACTGCTTTTCTTTCTAGCACCAGAAATGGGTGCTGATGTCATTCTCGTGGTAGCTGCTTAGTTTAGTGAGAATAAAGGATGGCTAAATTGGGACCCTGCAAAATGCAGCACCCAGATGGCTGAAAAGACAAGTGAACAAGGTGCTGAAATGAGAGGCTTTTGTCTTGGGTTTGAAAAAGACGTAAAAAAAAATAAATGGAGCAGCATACAAGTAATACGCATGACCATAACCAGACGTGAAGTTCATTTCGAGCCTGAATTTGGCGTTCCTTCGCGTCACATCAGGCAGTCAGCACTGCTGTCCTGACTCCGTGTTAAAAACAGAAGCAAAACCAAAAGCACAACGAGTGGGACCCTGAAGGAGTCTCTCTGCAGCACTGGGGCAGTTGTGGCTGTGGACGTGCGTTTCACAACCTCCGTGCCGGCCAGGGGGTGGGAGCAACACGCGTCCCTCTGGTGGTCCTTTGCTGTGACCCAGCCACGTGCTCAAGTGCCCGGGACTGTCCCTGGTTTTGTTTCTGTCCCAGCTCCCGGGTATTTTGCTGAACATGTTTCAGCCTCTCGTCGTCACGGAGCGATTGCTGGCAGAGTAAGGGCACGGGCTACGCTGGCGACTTAACCTGGCTCTCACTGTAAGACGTGTTATCGCAGAGGCAAGAGCGGTGGCTACAAGTGGGAGGGCCACTAATCTAATAATTATCAGGTAATTACACAGCTGCAGTAAGCCAGGTATGACTGCTTTTAGAAACGTCCCAGGAGGAAATGAAGTGAAGAGGGAATTATTCTAACATATGGCCATTTATCAGTTGCTAACACCAGCAAGACTTGGTTAGAAGGTTCCCTTAGGGTTCCCTGTGACAATGTCACGGATTTACGACTGGTGGCGAACATCTCTCTGAAGAGTGCAAAAAGAAGTAAAGTATTGCAGGCTTCTGGGTGTTCTGGGATACAGGTGAAACAGGTTCCACCACAGCAGGTATTTTGTGAGAGAATGAAAAGGATCGCAGGGAGTCTGTGCCATTGGTAAGGTGTAACATTATGTGCGTAGATGGTTTTACGCAGGAGCGAGAGAGAGAAGCGGTAGTCAAAGAACTCAGAAGAAACTTGGTTAGTTTCTCTTAGAAGATAACTTGTTGTCTGGTTTTCCCTATTTTTCCAACAGCGCGAGTTATATCAGACATAGCAGCATAACACGTAGGTGCTAAAATTAACAATGCTGTGTTGTAAAAACTTCTTTAAAAAAATGGTGACTGGTGGGAACTGCTCATGAATAAAACCGAACGGGAAGGAGGAGCGAGGCATGACGGAAATGTTGACAGAAATGTTCTTTCGAAATTTAAAATGTGAAAAATTGTTGACAAGCAATATAGATTGCTTTAGGTAGGGCAGTGACCGTGTACTGAGCATGGGATTTTTTTTCTCTTGTGAAAAGCACAAGATAAAGGTACTACAGGTGTTTTCAGCCTGGTGGCTTTACACGGAGGGGTGGGTTCGAGTTGGTTTTGGTTGGGGGTTGCACTGCAGGACAGGGAGGGGGGATGTCCCCAGGCTCAGCCTGCTCCCTGCTGCGAAGACCCGAGGTGCTGTGCCAAAACCTGCCTTTTCTTCAAAAGGACCATGGACATGTGGGCAAGGAGGGAGGCCGTGATACTCGCTGATGCACACCGGCGCCGGGAGATCAAGTTTGCTGCTCACTCTGCAGCCGGAGCAATGCTCCTTGCCCACTGCAAGGATACCCTCATTTCTCTCTTCTCACTACTTGAGAAAACGTGTTTCTTCACTGGGTTTCTCTCTGTGCACACGGGGGTTGATGAACTGGTGTGATATGACAGTATAGCTAAAATTGCAGAAAACCAGGGAAAAATGGCACATTTTTTTCAGAATAGTCTCCACCCTGTTCTAACGTTTGTTTGCCATGTTGCTGCGTTAGTGCTTCGTGTGCTGCCATAACCGACTTTCTGATATAGAAGTTTTGCTAGACAAAGCATTATAGAGTATACAGGATTTTGGTACAGAAGGGGGGTAGGGGAGGGTCAATGTTCTTTTTAAGAAAAAGCGGTAAATTCCAGCATGGGAACATATACACCAGGTGGGGCATCACAGTAAAGGTAAGAGTTAGTTTTCAGCTGGTGATTAAAACATTCAGTGTGACATTCATTTGTGTCCTGAACAGTCACCATGTAGAGGAGAGCACAAGCTCATCCAACCGAGGGCTGGAGCACCATCTTCCAGCGGGTTTCTGAGCATCAAGTGCATGACATTTCATGAACTTTTTGTGAGGGTTGGCTTTTTCCAGCCTTTCAGAGTGTGTTACCTTTAGGGGTTTGAAGGGATGTGACCTCTGGTTGCCCATGTGCAAGCAAGCATAGGAAGAGCAAGGAAAATTACATGGGCCAGTGTTTCTAAGGCTTTGGTTGTGCTCTTGGTTGTTGATCAGACTCTTCTTCTATTTGTACTTAGACTTGGCTACAGTGAATGAAGCTAATTAGACTTGGTTAAGCTGATAACACCACTGCGAGAGCCCAGAGCTGAGCCCTCCTTGTCTCTGTCAAAGAAAATCAATACCTTCATTCTTCCGTAACCTCATTGCTCTGTTTAGCAGCACCAAGCCCACATTATGCTGAAACTTATGCACATAATTAGAGCTTTGGGAATTTGGAGGTGTTTTTTTCCGTAATTAGAATGGAGGTTTTCAAGAGTAGGGGATTGCTTTCTATGGTTTTCTGCAATCTTGATAAAAAAGAACAAGAACATAAGTAAAAAGAAGCAACTCCAGGTCTAGAAAGACTTCCCTGGCGGCCGTCCTTGCCCCCTGACAGCCGGGCTCTCCCGCTGGCATTTCCAGCCTTTCTTTAAACGGAAGGTCACACGAGTGCTTCAGTTCCACTGACAGAAAGGCACCAAAAGGGAGAGGGAGGTTCCAAATGGAAAATGGATAACGCTTCCAGTGAAAACCTCGCTCCGCAAACAGGCGTGGTGGGATCGGGGCCGTACCTCCTGGAGAGGAGCGATACTCCCCGTTGAAAGAGTTCTCTCTTGTTCTCTCTTGTGTAACAGATGAAGGGAAATGGTGGGAAAAGTGGTGTTCTCATACTGTGCGACGTCTGCCACTGCCCTTTGGGACCGTAACTGAGTGCAGTTTTTAGGGCTTGGGCAGCAATACTTTGACTTTGAGCAGCGGCCACGGAACAGGCTGAAACAGCTCCCGCCCCGGACACAGCGCCCTCCGCTTTACTGGCCGTTGTGTTTCTTGGAGAAGTGTAGAAGAGAAAGGTCAAAACAGCACAGAAACTACCTGTAGCCGAGTCTTCAGCAGAAACTCTGTTAAGAGCTCGAGCTTAGCGATTTCACTTGGCCAAAGGAAACGCTCCTAGTGCGATTCAGAGCTATGCGCAGTCTCCAGCAGTTGTGTTATAAACCCAAACTCATCTTGATTTTTAGTGAAAGAGATGTTGTCTGAATGGCGCTAGAGCATTGAGAGTGAAAGAAATTATTCCAAAAAGCAGTAAGAAGACCTAGTTTAACCTTACAGCTTTTACTAGGGGTGGAGCGTACTGCAGAGATCGGAATAATGGACATTCCCCGGTCGCAGCAGCCGCCCTCTGGGCCGCAGCGCACACGCGGGCGCAAACCTGACACGCAGCCGCAGTGAGAAGGGCAGGGAGCTGCCGTCCCTGCGAGGACAGTACCAAAGACAAAACTGACATCAGTGGCAGCAGTAGGTAAAAATATTCCGAAGTGCTCAGGAACAAAGGAGGTTTTAGGAAGAACTTTAAGCAAAGAGGGTTTACGTCTTATCTATATTCATCCTTGGTTCCGTGTGCTTGCAGTGTTCTCTGCCTTACAAAGGAGATGAGCTTTTGTGGGGACAGCTGGGACTGGGATGGCTTATTGTCAAGTCTCAAATGTCAATGACTAATGCTGATTTACATGCAGATTGCCTCTCAGCATTATTTTATTTAGTTATTTATTTATTTCTCAGAAGTGCTGTCATTTGCTTCTGAGGAACAAATCAATGAGAGGGCAATAACGGAGATGTAATCTTATTGCCGATTCAGGGGAAAAGAAGAAAGAAAAAAAAAAAAGAGGACGAGATAAGCATTTCAGCAAATGTAGAACTGCTGGTAGCTTTTCGGTTCAGGTGTTTGCCAGATGTCAGTCTGTTTGGGAGGAACACACGGTGCTGTCGATCCAGAGCTGCAGTTGAGCCTGTGCCCTTTAAGGTCTTCACTGTTGGTATGAAACAGGTACCGTTCCCTTAGCTCTCTTCCCTGCCAAAAAAGTAATGTCCTGTAGCTCTCATCCGGCTATGAACAGAGAAGGGGTTGGTCTTTTCCAATGGGAATGTCTTCTTTCCAGGGTGATCTGGCTTGTATCTGTGCTTTACTGACAAAATTAAAAAATTTACTGACGTTTAAACATACTGATATTAATTAAACTTGTGGGCCGCCCATCCCCTGGATTCAGTGCTGAAATGTGGGTCATTATTTCCCTCCCCAGTCCGTCCCTGTCAGCTGCTCTTCAGCACTGGGTACTCTCTGGGATAGGAATGAGCTTTTTGCGCTGTATCTTTACAGTTACTTTATAATGCTTTCTTCCTTCCTGAAAAATGCTTGTTACTGGCAATTATTTATAATCAAAAGAAATTGGCTTAATGTTTTTACAGATTTCTTGTTGAGCTTGGCAAGCTTGCATTTTGGAAGTTACAGGCGGAATAGTGATGAGAAAGCTTGAGGTACAGCCGTTGAAAATCAAACGTTGTGCACCACCAGATTTACTTTGCTTGGTAGTTTCCAAAATACAATTGCATTGTCGTCGGTCCTTGTTCTCCTTTAACTTTCACTGACTTCAGTGGGAATTTGGTCCCCAAACTGTTCAGAACTGGCAAACTGCGTACCAGAAGCAAATGGGTCTGCATGAATAAGTCACTAGGTTTAATGTCAAGAGATCTGGGTTCAATTTCTAGCGTGCTGGCAAGCCTCCAGCTTTGGACCCAGCTCCGACTGACCCATTAAAGACGAGCAGCCACGTGCGTGTTGAGCTCCGTGCTGAGCTCAGCCTCGTGTGCTGGGTGCGCAGCTGGGGCACGTGCTTGGAACAGGATAGTCAGACTTGCAGTTACCCGAACGTAAAAAACACAGAACATAAACAGTCTGGTTAGGCTGGGCTAAATGCTTATCTCGTAAGATTTATTATAGTCACTTATTCTATGCACAGCCCTCGTGAGGACTCAGAAGAGTTAGGAGATTTATAAATAAGAAGTTGGGACTAACAGATAAAGACACTGTGAGACAGCCCAGCTCTTGTGGATTTATAGCTAAACTGCATTGATTTTTATTCCTTTTATAGATAGATAGATAGATAGATAAAAAATAAAAATCTAGTGGCTAAGGGCCTAGGAAATGATCACAAATTGATGATGACCCGGAAAATCACTTTCTAATGGTGATGAAAATCTCTTATTAAAGATTTATGTGGAGCGAGGACCCAGGTGACAACTATTTCTGGTGCTGAGTGAATGTTCCTCAGAATAAGTAAACATTACTGATGGTATAAATGTTCTTTCTTGAGAATTTTTAATGATTAGAGAATCTTCTTCATTATAGAGAGATAGCTAATCACTAATTACTCTGTTAACTGTGTTCTGGTAGCAGGAGAAATGCAGCAACAAATTTATTTACCTATTAAAATCTTTATGTGTCTATTACTGCCACCAGTCTGTGGCTCCTCAGAAATATAGACTCTTATTGATGGGATCACAGATGCTAACTAGAATTTAATTTAGTTAAATGGTTTATATTACAGATTGTATTTCTCCATGGATGTGCACAAACAGAACAAGATAAAACCGTTATCAATTACTTAGCCTTTTTTTTTTTTACCTATTTGTACCCGTCTTTCTTTGCATTGTAAATATAAAATATTTACAACTATTTATGTAAAATACTGGTTTAGAGTCAGAAAGTCTGCTCCCTGTGCCATAAAGTTGCTTTCAATGCCGTCGCTCCAGTTGCAATTGTCCGGCAGTTTGTAAGACACTACATCTGGTTCTACTTATCTTTTTAGTAGATTACATTAAAGTGAATCCTTAAGGCTAAACCCTCTAATTTACTAAAACACATGCACATAAAATTACAGCTGTCTCACCAAGGCTTTCATTGATTTGAACAGAACTGGGATTCATTTAAGTGCCTATAAAACTTAGATAAGCAAACTTCTTTCAAATCTAGAGGAAAAAACCAAAAGTAAAATACCAAAACCAAATCACCCCCAACCTGCCAACCAGCCCTAATTACTGGTTTATTGATTGGCTCATCAGCATCTTATTCTTTATCTGTGTCCACTGACACCATCTCTGCTGGATCCCTTGGCTCCACGTGCCCCTCGGCGCGCTTCCTGCACGGAGGGGTGATTTTGGCATGAAAGGACGATGGTTCCTGTGATTAAAGCACAGTTTCACTCTTAAAAGTAACTCTATACGTTGTGTAAGATTCATCTCTCTGAAACTTACCTGTCTAAATGTGGGAGCCCTGACTTGAGCTGGAGGCAGGTGGGTCATGGGTTGCCTGTTAAGTAGGCAGAGAACCCAGATGGAGACCGCAGACACACGACTGGTTTTTAGGCAGCTCAAGTTAGGTGGGAGGTTGTTTCCTCCCTGTGGATTTTCTGCTGTTAAAAGGCCCCGCTCTGACTTTCTGCACACGCTTTGAAGTGAGGTTTTCCCCCCCCAAAGGCCGCAGGAATATTTTGAAGATGTACGGGAGATGCAGGCGCATCCCCTCCGCGGGCTGGTGTAACTCCAGGCGGCTCCGCGTGTCCCCGCAGCGTGGGAGTGCCAGTGGCTTTGTGCCACATGTGGAACCTCCTCAGCGTCCTGCGCTGTCGCTCACAGGAGCACGGGGTTCAAGAGGGTGAACGTGGTGGAACAAAAGGTGTAAAGCACTGAGGAAAAGGGAAGTGAGTTTCCTTTAACGTCTCGGTTGCGAAGTGTTCGGTTGTCGCTGCCGCTGGGTGGTAGGGAAGACGCCAGAATCCCATTTAAAAAAACACCCCAGGGTGTTATCAGAAAGGAAGACTTGGCTTTAAAGAGAGGGTGGTTGGGGCAGTTTGCCGAGAAACGCGCTGTGTTTCCTACGCCAGCCCTCCCTGCTGACGGGCCCCATTCTCGTTTCCAAGTCAGTCCAGTCAGCAGTTACAAATTTGATGCAAGAGTTAGTGGAAAAAAATTTCCAGCTCATGTGATAAACAGCCCTAGATGATCATGATCCATAACAAACCCCTCCCTCCTCTCACTTTTCCCCTGGGAGAGAGGGTAAGAGCGGCGCATGGCGGACGTTGCACTAACGTTAGTGCGGTGCTTCGCATCCGCGGTGTGTTCGGCTGCGTGGCCGGCAGGGGCAAGGGGCTGCCTCTTGCTGGTTCCTTCTTCTCAAAAAAGAAGGAGCTTCTTTTTCTCAAAAAAGAAGGGAGACCCAAACGCTCCTGGGAGCCCGGGTGGTGTTTTGCGCGGGAGCTCGGTACTGCGATCCCGCCTGGTCTCCTCCTTCGGGGGAAACGCCACGGCGGCGTTCAGGGAACTGGACCAGTAATCTGGCAGTGGCATTTCAAGCCCTGCTTCAGCAAAATGTGGTTGAGGATTTATTCAAGTATTGTTCAGTTAAGCATGTTTTCAAGTGTTCTGCTGGAGCAGAGCGTGTTTAGCTTTAGAGCATTTACATTTATTATACTTTTGTGAGTAAATTTGTTAAGTTTCCGTAATTTTGCCTATGTCTCTTCTGGACAGCTTGGGGTGCTTTAAAGCAGCCGTAGGGATGTTGGTCTAAAGCTGGCTATCTGCATCAGAAGTATTTGAGAAAGTTGCTGACTTTATAAAGAGAAAATTGATCTCCTAGTTTTCTAAAGAGATGGTAACTTGTTGGCAGAAGGTGGTGCTGTTACCTGATATTGCAGCAGATAACTAACTCCCATGACAGTGAACTTCTGCTAAACAAAATCCCCGAGTAGAAAAGAGATTTTCTTTTTTCCCCTCAGTCACAGATGCGACGCACGGGTAGGTACAGACAAGGTTTCCCAGTCTCTGAGATATAATAGTCTTCTTAATTAGAAGGCGGATGGCCATGGCAACATTTCTGCCAACAGATCGTAGAACGTCAGTGAACTCTATTCTTTACAGGAATAACTGCAGCTATATCACGCTTTTTAAATGGAGAGGCTGATTTCACTGAGAAGTACAGGGTCTTGTGTATTTAATAGAAGATGGAGTTGGGTTTTTTGCCTAATGCTATGCCTGTGGGACTTAACCGCACTGGAGCAACACACAGGTGTAAGCAGAAATTGTTATTGTATAGTTTCTCACAAAAGATGTTAGTTGAGGGGTTAGAAATTGTGAAAATTGAATGTTTTACCTATTTCTGGATAACAATACTCAGAAATTATTGTACTTTTACTCCACTTACAGTTCCTGATTTAGAAAATATTAGAACTTCAAAAAGGCCGATCCTGACATAGCTCACTGGTAACTAGTGGCAGAAATAGCAATCTGTGTTCCAAAGTGTTTGGGTACATTTTCATAATTCACAGATTTGGAAAATCGAGGTATACGTCCAACTTTTTATCCTGAAGGGACACCAAATTTCAAACCTTTGAAAATCTCTTTGCTCGTTACTAATCCTTCAGTGATTTTAAATGCAAGCCTCTCTAAAAGAGAAAAGTACTTCACGTGCGCTAGGAGAGAAGAGAAAACAGTGAAAAAGAAAATCCAAATGATGAAATAAATCTGTCGGGACTCGTGCTATCTGCTAACCTGAATCAGAAGGAAAGCACTGCTGGATGAGGGAGGGTGAGAAGTATTTGTGCCCCTGTGAAATAATGTCCTTTGGGGGTGGCCGCTGTCGAGAGGGGATTGGGATACCCTGAGTGTCCAGAGCTCTGGGCAGCAGCCCGGAGGGACTGACGGACTCTGAATTTCAGAGATGAATTTGTACAGTTGCCATGTACATTTTGGGGCATATTTTCAAAAGTCAGAAATCTCAGCTTTGATCCTTTTGTTAGAGTAGCTCCGTGGATGTACAAGTAGCCCATAAACATCTGCACTTTGGTGGGGTGTGAGTGCCTGGCTTTGAGAATCTGGCTGTTAGAGACAAGGTGCGATGCTGTACCTTCGGAGAAGAGAAACAAAACTGGTCAGATGCGTTTAAGATACAATTGAGTCTGAGACCAAAAGGCTTTTGCAGGATTTTCAGACCTTGAGCATGAGGCTTCTTTTTTTTTCCAATTGGATTTTACGGTTGAAACTTGGTGTAAGAATCCTGCGACTAGGGAGCAAATAGCTTTTTATGGAGATTTGAATTACATTTTACACTTGAAAAATGAGTCAAAGCAGGGAGTGAAATGGTGCAGGATTTTGTCTCTGTGCCGGTCCCCTGCTGCTCCCTTCCTGGCCGGAGCGGTGACGCTCCCAGGGTGTCCCCAGGGGTGTGGGGCTGGGGCAGAGCAGGGTGCGGGTGGCTGCATGGGAAGAAAACATTAAGAACCGATGCTCCCTGCTCCTTTGAAGCCCTCCTTAAAACCCGTTTTAAAAGTCTGCGAGGATTTCAGCTCTCGTTTACCTTGGCTTGACCAACTGGTGCAGCAAAGAGCTGTGGGCTTCCTTACAGCCGTCCGCTGCCGGCTCCTCGGCGCCATTCCCTCTGCTGAGGGCTCCTCTGTTGGCAAGTGCTGTCGCCACTGTAGTGGACTAATTAAATTCTGTGTCCAGTGATTATTACTGGTCATCTGACCATCGTTGCCTGGACCACGGCCCTTCCATGGGTGAGAGTGCAGCAGTTTCCCCCGGCTGATGTTGGTTTTGGACACACAAGTGGAGCAGCATTTCAGGTATTCCCGAGTTCATCTGCAGTGCCCAGTGCTGACACTGGAATAAATTGCTCTGCATTCCCTCCAGTTTCCCACGATGTCTGCTGAGAGACGTGTCTTTATTTGATTCCATTTTCGGTAATGTTTATCTACCGCAGAGATTAGCAACCTGAACTGTCAGTCAGTTCACGCACTGAGGAGTTCATAAGGTTGATACTTATTTCCTATTGCTCCGTGGCTTTCAGTGCATCTCTGGAAAAATGGGTGGCTTCCCTGTTATTTTCCCGCAGAGCGTAACTGTAGTTCAGGGCCCTAAATGAAAAACTCAGTCCACGGCCCTGAATGAAACACAGAACTCCAAAACCTGAATTCTCCCTTGTCAGTGGGGGGAAAAAGGAATCAGCCTGATGGTGGCACAATCTAGCCCTGTAAATAACGTCTCCTCAGGTGAGTTATCCTGGTCCTGTGGAAAGCCGTATTATGTCAGCTATGATCATCTGTTTTCCCATTTTTTGGTGAGAGTTGCTGAAAAGCAAACCTTTCCCACAACTAAATGTATTTGCTAATTACCTGTGAAAAAGCAATTATCTCCTGGTGATTCAATTCTTTGGGAAGGCTTTTTTAATTGGCAAGGATGGGGAAAAAATCTCTTCTATGGATGTTGTTTTCAGAAAAATCTTCCCAAATATTGTGCCTGATGTATCACGTTAGACACATCAGATTGGGTTGCATCAGCAATGCTGCATTACATCACATCACCGAGGTAATGTGCTGTGACAGACTTGCAATGCAATGTGTCGGCTGGAAAATGGGGAAAGATGTGATTTCCTGAACAAAATGCTTCTTAAGCTTTATGGGACTTTCCCCTCCTCCAGCTAAAGAAGTGGCTGGTTGGCTTTTGGGGTGTTTCTTAAAAGACTCGATTGCCTGCGGAAGAATTCTAAGTAGGTTTTTTTTGGTTTCCTGGTTCTCCATGGGTAATTAACAGGTCTAGAAAGATATTTTTTGCTGCTTACATTTCCATACCCAGATTATAATATACCTGTTTCCCCAAACTTTCAGTAAAATGAGAAGGCTTTTCCTACGAGGAGGAAAGTTCTTGCCGTTGGTATAACTCTCCATCCAGTGCCTGGTCTTTCACCTGAACTCGAGGAATACTCTTCATGTGAGGAGCCAACGCCAAGGGGTGAGTTTGGTCCAAGCGAGGTTCAGGATCACGGTGGTGAGGCTGCAGACAGAGCAGTCGTGCATGTACACATCATCCAGAGCTGCAGTTGGAAGGTGATTTGATAGCGCTTGACTTATTTGTGGTGCCCATCTTCGCCAGGGATAGCATGGAAGTACCTTACTCTGCCTTCCCTCAGACCTGTGGCCTCCTCCGCAGGGGTGGTGGCGGGCAGGTACGGCAGATGGTCTTGTCTGTTGGGAAGTCGTCCTTCAGCGACGTGTAGGAAGACAGAATTTGTGTTAGCCAAGGTATTTCTGAAATGCCAAGTAAAGGATGGCTTGGCTAGCCCGGCAGAGAGGGGACAGTGCAACGTTCACTGCGGTTACCCTGAGTGACGTGTGCCCAGCCAGCCTCCCAAAACACACGTTTGCCATCTGCTCACTGTTCTTTGAATGAGCTTCTGCTCCAGTTCAGTTGGTGGCAGTTGGGCGTCTTTGACAGAAGGCTGGTTGAGGTCCCTGTTGGGACTCTGAGCAGAGCAGGGAGGTGGGAATAGGAGCACGTCAGCTCTGAAGGGTAGGACGTGTCGAGGTGAAATCGCAGTGCAGGTGAAAGAGAGAAACTCACAACTGTTAAGTTCTTTAGGAAAAGGAGGAGCTATGAAATCCCTGTAAAAGCAAAAATCCAAGTATTTTTAGTATGTCTTCACAATCTGCATTGTCAGAAATAACATCTCGTATCAGTTTGCTTCCTTTCCTAGTAGATTTTTTAAAAAAATTGTCCACTTTTTTATGAGCTACTCATGTTGTCTGAGCCTCCTTCCAGGCATACACGGTGCTTCAGGGAAACATCAAAAGCCCAACAGACAGAGAATTTCTGAAGTGGGAAGTGCTACGCAATAATGACGAACATATTGTCCTCAAGCTGTGGAGGTTAACAACCCAAAATTGCTTTCATATTTGTACATACTGAAATAAGAAGAATTTATATGTTTGCTCTCATTTTAGTAAGCTCTTGTGATTCATTACATTGGCACTTCAGAGTTCAGAATAGTCACTTGTCTCCCGCAAAGCAGCACCCTTAACTGTGTTACTGTTTGGTTGCTCATTATTGTCCCAGTTCTTTCTTTTTTATTGCTGCACAGATACGCTTTGGTTTCACAGTAACTTGCCTAATGCTGCTTTCTCTGGCATTCATTGTCAGAAGGATCAGGGTTCTGGTGTACTCAGAAAGAAATCAGCTAGGTAAATCTACAATCGCATTGCTGTTTAAACAATGCCTTGGATCCATTAGAACTGGAAAAAAAAAGAAAAAGTTGTTTACGTACCTATGGATACCTTTCATTTTACATTCAATAGCTTTTTTTATAAAATGGCAGCAGTCATGTAGAAAACATTTACTTACCTTTTTGCTTGCTTCGATTTAGTCTTTAAGGACAATACAGTCATTTTACAGTCTGTCCTGGGTAGGGGAAAGTGCGTAATTGCTGTGTCCTAGGAGCAGCCTGGGAAACGAATTATGAGTTGAAAGTCTCTAAGCTTTCCCTGCCAACCTACGCTCCCGCCTGCTCTAAGCAGGTATTAAGACCATTAGAATAGACCATAAGAGTAAAGGTATTAAAAAAGGTATTCAGGTGCCTAAAGATGCAAATAGACTCACAACGTTTGTTGGGGTTGTTTTTCCAGACACGAGGGCAGGTCACGCGCGTTCATGTGGGAACAAGAGGAGCCACGAGCCTGTTCCCCGCCAGCGCTCTGCAAAACGAGCCACAGGCCGTGTCGTGCCGAGAGTTCCTCCAGCACTTCTGCTCACCCGGATCCTATTCCTTCCCTCCGGCCCCTGGCTGCGGCCCGCGCTAGAGCCGGGCTCCGCAGGGACCTGGGCTGCGTGGGGTGAGGTGCCTCGGGGGGCGCCTCTTTGCTCTCTGCCGACTGTGAGAATTCCTTTGGGACAAGCTCAGAACCGGCTGTTTCGGCTCTGGCAGCCACGTTTGCTCAGCAGAACCACGATCCTGAACAGAGCAAAGGGGCAACTTCGGTGCTTCTTTAACTTGTTTTGGACAAAATGTTTTCTATCCCCTTTCGTATGTGTAAGTCGTTCAGATCAATAACCCCCCCCATTTTCAGTCTTACCTTTTAACCAAATATTAACCTTGCTTTCTATTTACAAGCTGGCATTAACTCACAGTAGCCCTTTTTCTCCATTCAGAACTCCTATTCTAAGCCTCTTCTTTAAACCTGTTATTAATTCTGCCTTTTATGTCTAAACCTGGTACAGCAGCACAATTAACTGCTTTATTTAACATGCAAGGCTATAAATGATCTCTATGATACCACTGACATTAAGAAAGTAAATGGGGTTAAACTGATTCTTATTACAAGCTGATCTTTATACGGTCTTTGGTTGGTAGGACTGGCAGCAGACGTGTATTGCAGAATTCATTTGAAGAGAGTTATAAGAACCATTGCTACATAATAGAGATATCAGGGGAGAATGGAAGAAGCCACACAAGTCTTTAATCTCCCTCAAGCCAAGATATTAATTGTGCTTTATTCTGTAGTTTAAAAGAAACCCTTAATCACACTGTCAACATCTCCTTTTGTGCTCTTCATTTCCTTCTGATTATAAATATGAATCGGTTTTTCCTTTAGCAAGACTGAGAAGTGGAGACGTTTCAGCTCTTCTGTTCACGATGAGCAAGAGCTACTTGTCCTACTGCAGCAGGAAGACAGTATCTCCGTTCTTCAGCTCCATGGTCTTAGACCTCTTTGGTGGTGAGAAACAGTGTGGTCGGATGTTCTGTTGGGTCTAGCCAGAGGGGTTCCACGGTGAGATCGAGGGAGAAATCTCTCAGTGGCTTGTGAGTGGAACTGGGGAGCAAGTTGGTGATCTGTGTTGGTAAGTGACCGAAATGGTGACTTTCCCCTGCCCAGCCAGGCACATCTTTGTAAAACAGATAAACAGGTAAATCAGCTAGTTCTGCGCTTTAGTCTATGAAGAGCAGGAATTTAACACGATTTTAAAAGTAGTAGCAGTGGTTGAGCCAGCAAATGACTAATGCATGACCAAGGTTTCTAGAGGAGCTCTAAGGTGAAGGTAATGCTCGGTTCTGGCTGGATTTGTAAAGGCGGTGATCAGCAGGTATGCCCAAGCAGAGCTGTGAGTTTCAAAAAACTGGAGAATACGGCTGAATTCCAGGGTTTCAGGGCAGATACCGTATCCGAGTGAGATTTGTAATAGCAACGCCAAGGACACGGCAGAAAAACCCCTCCAACCACCCCCTCCCTTCAGGAAGGTTTGGGCTTTTGCAGCAGCTCGCGGTGGGCGCTCAGGAGAGCACTAGGAGACTCCAGCGCATGGAACAGCTGCTGGGGAGGCCGCAAGAAACCACCTTCAGAGAGGCGAGACTGACACGAGCAGTGAGCACCTCGGGGGGGGGAGAGGGGGATGAGGAGATTAGAGAAAAGGAAAAGTTTCCACCTGGTTTGAAAATATTTACGTGAAGAACTCAGCACAGCAGTGCTTTGCAAGCACCTTCTGTAGCACCCTCTTTTCAGCAGGCTGCTGCAGATTTGTGTTGCTAATTGGCTTCCTTGAAAGTTCTCCCAGGCTTCCAAGGAGAAGAGGCAGAGTGTCCTTTCAGGGCAAGGTGATAAGGCGTTTGAGGAATTTTACCTCTGTGTCCTAAGCTGTTGACATACTGGATATAAAGCCTTGGGGTTCCTGCATAGAAAACACCTAAACTTAACATTCAGTAGAGAGCTAGTTTCTAACCGCTGTATCCTGCATAAGTAGCACATCAGTAGGAGGGCAAAATAACAATTGCTCTAGGCTTGGAGAAGCTTTTGCATTACTGCTACCCCAATTATTTCCTTCTTTACACGTGTTCAGCAATCTCTCGCCTCTGTAATTACCGCACTGAACACTGCAGCTATTAGATACAGCCCCTAGACTTTTAATAAGCCATCATTACTCGCACTTGCTATCTTTAACATTTAACAACGTCTTTGAGAGCAGCGTAGCTTCGTCCTCACAACGACCTCGCAGACTTGTGCGTGGACACACGCGTGTGAGAGCCGGCTGCAGCCGCGGGCTGCGCTAGGGGACAGTGGGGCAGCCCACGGTGGAGCTGCAGAGTGTGGAAGCTGGTGCGGGCTGCGGTCCTGACTCGAATGTTCTAGTTAAAAGTTATTTGTAATACCTACATTGGACAAATTTTTTCTTGCCTTAAGAAATAGTAGCTGAGGATGCTGTCCCAGTAAAAACCAAGCTCTAATGTCAGGAAGGTAATTGCCAAACTATAAAGCATGTAGGTACCTGAAAGCCTCTGGGGTCTTCGGCTGATGTCACACGTGAGGACAGCAATGTGTCGGCTCTCCTTGAAGAAGTGGGGAAGGCAGGTTGAGAGGATCTGCTTTTCCCCAGCCTCCCCCCTGCTTGGCAATTTCTGTCCTGCGCTCTGTGCTCTTGTGGTGGTGCTGAATGCTAAAAGAAGGGAATTTGGTGTACCCCCAGGCAAGCAGGAGCGTGGTGGGCCAGGTTACCTGATTAGCTGTGGATTTTCTCTTCTAACCCCAGGTGGCCAGGCAGAGCAGGCATTTAAAAACTCATCCATCTCTTGTCTTACTGTCTTTGAATTTGCATAATTAAAAGTGAATTACTTGCTGTATTTTTAATACATGCGGTGAAAATGCATGAAAAGCTGAAAAATTACAGCAATCCAGTAATTCATGTCATGTCCCATTCAGAATTACAGCTTTCCAGTGCCAGCTTAAACATCTAGGATTCCCTGCCACCATAAAGCTATAATTGCTGAATTAATAACAGCAGGTTTTGGAGAGTGACTGCACAGACTCTCTGACCCAGGTAATAGAAATACTCATGTTAAAGTGAAGTTGATACGTGTGACTTAACCTGTTCCGTACGGGCCCAAGCAGGGCAGATCATCGCTTCCCGTGCCGCGGGAGCTTAGGAGCTGCAGCAAGGGGTGACTTTCAGATTTAGCTGAAGCCAGCTGCGTTGGTCAGCAAACCGGGATTAGAGATTACATTTTCAGGGACCAGATGGACTGGCTTTGCTTCTGCCAGGGGGCTTGTACCCCAAATCTGCTCGGCTGTGCCACACGCGGGGAGGTGGAATTCCCCATCCAGCTGCACAGGCGTGGGACAGAGGATGTAAAGGAAGATGGTGAAAAGCTTCTGCTAACATTTCATTACTCCAGAACTGTATTAACAACAACTAAAAATACAGTCCCTCCCCTCACCTTCCAACTCAGGAACAAGTTCTGCAGCTGCTGCTCTTCAGCGAACGTGGTGAGTTGTGGCCCTCGTGGCACATGAGGGCTGGGATAAAGTGACTGCGGTTTGGAAACCGGATGACTGGAAATTAACCAAAATGGCCCAATCTAAATGAAAGGTCACTTTTTCCTCCCTTCCTCCCCCAAGGGCTGCTTAGGTACTGGGGGGAACTGGTAATCCATTTACCGTGACTTCCTCAGGCTGGGACACGGATGCAGTGTTCATTTGAACCTGTGGGACCCTGCGTTTGTTTCAGCAGTTTTGTGATTCCTGGTCAGCACCATAAGCTGATCCAAGTCCTCAGAGATCGGTTGGCGCACGCCAGGGGATCTGCTTGGACCAAGGAGCTGGTTTGGTGAACAGCTCTTACATGGCAATGCGCGGCTGCGGCAGAAGCCGGGACGTGTGACCAGTCAGATGTTGGACTTCGCAGCTCGGCGTAGTGCCCTGCGCGAGGAATCGTTGCAATAGTCTCACTGAGGTTGTGAGTACGTTGTGGATAAAAAGAACTGGCAGTTTCCCGGGCTGGCAATCTGGTTCCTTTCGTAAGAATTACCATCATTAATTAAAGTCTCTTTTTCTGTCTAATTATTTCAGCTCTAATTCTCTTGCAGGTTCATAAATAGTAACATCCCTTTGTCCTGGAAAAAGTTCATTTTTTCTCCTTTTCCTTCTCTCTGTCGTTGGCCTCATTCTCTGCCCTCTCGTGGCTTAAGGTAATTAAACTTCCAAAGTCTGGTCACCTCTTAAATACTTAAACATGATCAAAGAGATTTTCGTGTTTCTTTTGCCCGCAAAGCTCCATGAGAGTTTGGAAGGCAAAGGCTGTGCTTTTCCCGTCTGCAAATGTCGCAGAGGAGGGGCCGGGCCCCAAAGGGCTCCGTTCTCTCCGCTCCAGCTCACTGTTGCCCAGACCCCGTGCGACCGAGTGATGAGTCCGAGAGCAAACATTGCACGTCTTAGAGCTTGTAGGCATTGTGAGAGGGATTTAACCTGATCTTTCTAATTGCCTCTTTGCCACTTAACACTAAGATTACGGCATTTACTGTTGGATGTTAATAATTCTCTCAGCTGAACTTTTGCATCCAGCAGATGACTTTTGCAGAATATTCCCAATGGAAGGTACTCACTGAAATTTGTGCGTGCGCGAATGCATGCGTGCAGGGTAGCTTGGGCTAAGTAATGTTAATGAAGAGGAGAAAAATCTTCCCAAAGGCAGATATTTACAGCACTGTTACTCAGAAGAGCTGAATAAAAGACTTGGGTATTTCGAGAAAGAATCAGTATAAAGCTGTGGCGTTACAGCAGGAGATCCTGCTTTGGGCAACTTGAGGTTGAAGTAGGGGGGATCTTTCTAGGCTTTCAGTAAGGCAATAATTTTTATCAGTTCACTATGAAATCTGCCTTTTCTGTGCAAGTATTTAGCTTGCCGGCTGATGTTTTCTTGCAACTTCCTTTATTAAGCATCAAGTTTTGGTACCAGAAAATAGCAAACGCCGCTAAAGGTCAAAGTAAATCATGAGTGAAATTGCACCAAGTGATGTACAGTGAAGGATAAAACAGAATGTCAGAGGCTGGTTCGTGTTAACGCTGTCCCGGGGCCGGAGCCCAGCCATGCCCACTCGGAGAAGCCCCCGTGCTTGCGCCTCGGAGCGGCAGGTCTGCCAGCCTTATTGACAGGAGGTTTGGAATACGACGGGAACGGCCGCGGATTTCACTATTGAAACAGCAAAGGCTGCCTGAATCACCACAAGGATTTGGGGAAACCGACTGAATGCTTTTATTTGGAGGCAAAAATGCAGCTTCTTCCTCCACAAGCGTAGAGATGCCAGCGGTGCCAGGTATCCGCAGAGGTCACTGCGCAAGAGCAGCTTGGCTGACACCAGGGAACAAGCAGCAGAGCAACGGCTGCTGCTCCCGCTGCTTTCCTGCTCGCCGGATTACGTGATGGGGGAAGACATTCACGGTCTACTGCCCATCGCCAGCGCAGAGAAGCACCGTCCGTGGGACATCTCGGGGGCCGGCCGATCTGTGGCTCTGGTTCGGCACCGCGTGCCAGTGTGGGATTCCTGCCGTGGTCCAGCGTGCGAAGCCTTGCTGGTTTCCAAGGAGTCGATGGGGTTTCAACCAACGCTCGCCGCTTGCGGTGCATGTGCGAGACACTCGATAGCAACACTTTTTGGGGCCATTAGGCCCTGAAACGGTGGTGTCTGTCAAACCAATTGAATTCTGCCTGGAAGCAATTAGTTCTGCGAGCCGCAAAGACAACAGGATTTCCAGTCCCCATGTCCTGCATTTATCTCTGGATAAATGGGGAGCTCATTTGTCTAGTTACTGAGGTACCTACTTCATAAAATTTGTAGGAATGCAATACCTTGACTGCACACAGATATACATATTCAGAGAGGCTTTGTGATCATATAAAACTTAAGGAAGCGTAAAAGGAATCGTTTTTTCTGGGTATTTGCGGTGTTGTCTGTACCAGGAAGGAGTGGCAGAACTGGAGTGAAGGAAAAATGCGTGTCCGCAGATCACAAGCAGAAAAGCAGGTATTTTGAAATACTTTGATGGTAACAAGAAAGTTGTCTCCCCTCCAGTGTCGGGGTTTTTCAAAGCTCAGGAGGCAGCAGTATGACATGTTTTACAGTTTTATCAAGTGCAGCAAAGTCAGTGCTGTTATGCTTGCAGTTTCATGACCTGGTAAACAGATACTTTTGTGCATAAAGGTGTCGGTGTCAGTGGTGTAGAATAGTGATGATTATGCTGCCTTGTGAAATAGAAGCTTCTTCATAAGAAATGTATCATACCTGAAGCAGCATCACTTGATATTTGCCCTTGTAGAGCATGACCCTGCTCTTTAGTGCTCTTAGATTTAGTGAGATCAAGAATGCAGAAAAATAATGGGACAGTTAATCTGGACATATATTTGTATATATTTATATATTTCAGTGTGGGCTGTGTGGGGTATCGGTGATTCAGCACCATGTGCCAGTGTTGGATTCCTGCCTTGGTCCGGTGTGCAAAGTCGTTCTGGCTTCCTAAAGACGCTCAAAAGAGTTCCAGCCAAAGCTTTGCCCTTGCCGGTGCATTTATGAGACTTCCAAGAGCAACACGTTTCATGGCTGTTAGGCCCTGAAACAATTGTGTCTGACAAAGCAGTTGAAGACTTGCGTTGTCTTGGTGGGTGCATAAACCGTCTGCCAGTCCTGTAGATCTGGTGTAGTTAATTTTGTGAACTGATCAGAGATATGACAGAATTCTGGTTGCGGGAGAAGGGCCGCCCTGGCTGCGGGTTCCCACAGAAATCTTTTCCGTTTCAGTAGTGAATGGGAGCTTTGTGCAGCTCTTGCTGTGTCTTATCTAATGTGTTATTGACGCTGTTGCATTTGCTTTCAAACACAGTCATTAGAACATTTAATTTGCAGCAGCTGTAATTTATATTTGTAATTTTGTCTAAGATCAATAAAGGAAACTGAAGAGATTTATAGTCCTAGTTTCAGCGAAGATAAATTGAAACAGTCTCTGTTTCCCTGAAAAGCTTTATTTAAACAGCATTTTAAAAGAACAAATGAATTAGATGAGATATTTGCATGCAAGCACGGGTAAATAATCCCTTGCGTCTGGAAGAAATATTGGAAAGTGTGAACACGGTCAGTGTGTTCTTCTTTGAAATACAAATAAACTTCTGGGAAGTGTTACCTTAGTGTGGGCTCTAACGGGCATCAGGTGACCCTTCCAAAATGTTCCTGAACAGCAGCCGGGGATAAATATCCTTGAGATCTGTTGTGTTAATACTCCATAGTAAGACAGCAGCCGCGTGTTCTAAGATCGGTGGGGCTGGGGCTGGGAGGGGAAAGCGAGCCTTTTCCTGGCAGGGTGCTGGTATCGCTGTGCCAGGGCACACGTTGCTCTCCTCTCCGATGCAGCCAGGCTTGGAATTTCTGCTGTTTTGGATAAAGCTCCACTTTCTACTGTTGCGTGATCACCTGAAAGTGGCAGATTTCACACTAGGAGAAAGGTAATTTGTACTTCTCTGTGGCACGAGGGAGAAAGCTCCACAGTAAGACCTGAACTCCCTCGGAGTGCAGTTGTTTTTTTGGATAGGACTTGGAGTCTTCCCCAAGTGCTGCGCCCTGTCTGGGTTTCCTTTGGCTCAGAGTCTGCGTCCTGAGCCCTCACTTGGCTCGGAGCTCCTGGACTTGCCGTGTTCATGGACCTGTGGAACGTGGCTGGTGTGTGGCAGGGTGGAAGGGAGGGATCGGGAAGCCCGTTCCACCCTGCACATGGCTCCTCTTCCTCGGTCATTTTGGAAAGATGCAAATCCAGCTGACACATACGTTCTGCAGGCATTTATCCCTGTGGATAAATATCCCTGCATCCCCCAATGCAGGATGGAAATCGGTGTTTCTAATCCATGCTGCTGTTAGACCGCTAAAGCAGGTGGGAGGAGGAGGGGAAAATTCCCCATTTTCTACCCTTCCACTTGGTGCATCCCATGAAGGTAAGAGAGGAAGCGGCAGCAGACCCTGCCCCGTCTCCGTGTCCCCGCAGCAGTTCAGGAGGGGGATTCGTCTTCGAGTGCCAGCGGTCAAAGGCAGCCAGATACTCTCCTGGAGGAGACGGCTTTCTCCTTCCGCTATTGCGGCTGGTTGCTTGAATTCAATTAATTTAATATGTTTTTAATAGCGCCGTGCTGCCGTCTCTGCAGTACCTTGTAAACAGCCGTTTGTGCTGGGAGCGGTCAGGCACCCCGGGGCTGGTCCTCGCGGGCGGAATGTCGCCGTCCTCATCGTGGGCTCAATGTGACTCATGTCTGAACGGCAGCAAATTGCTCTGTGGGCCGCAAGGCTGTAACCCCCATCGTTATTTCTATTATTATAACCGCTATTAATAATAATTGTGTACATGTTAAGATAATTACTAGATATGCCAACAAGGGATTCTGGTGCTAAGGCCAGAACAGAGGCAGAGGACAGGCCTGCTTCTGAGGAGCTTCTCTTATAAATGCATAACACCGAAGCAAATGTGTAAAGGGAAAAAAAAAATCAGAGAGACAAGGAGACACGCTCAGCATCCTGTGGTGGATTTAATAGAAGAGCTGAGTAGTAGCCTGCAATCCTGAACCACCGCTAGACTCGCATCATTATCCTGTTCATCCAAACAAAGCTGCAGCGCACGGAAGCCCCAGACGCTGCGTTTATTGTGTGCAATCAGTTCAACTTGTCACTTCACCTCCACTTTCCATCACCCCGTGTTTTCCTCAGAAGCTTCTAACAAAAGATTCAGGTGAAAGATTTCTTGAAAATGAATAGCTCTTTGTGAGTCAGTGCATGGTATTGGATTTCACCTGCCGTGGTTTTTGGAGGAGAGAAGTTTAGAAGGAAGGCTGGATAACACAGCCAGCGCTCCGTGACTGGCGGGGCGGTTTGCGGGCTCGCCGGTGCCGTGTAATGGCCCCGAGTCCTGTTGCAGCCTGCAAGGCTCTCTCCAAGCTCGCAGGGCTACAGCCCACACGGAGGCAGAATGGGCTGTACTCTTCTCCTCACTAATGAGACCGGGGGAGTCGATTTCCTTCCAGAACCGTGTGTTTATACAGCCCCGGTGTCTTCTCTTCTGCTCAATAAATACTGCGTGGGAGTCCACGAAGGGATGGCTGACGTTTAAACTGCAGTGAGAGAGATCTTCTGCTAAGGAGGGTTTGCTTCTACTAATGAGGTCTTCTACTGAGCAGCAGCAGCCACGCTTTTAACCCCAATCCCAGCGCAGTCAAAGCAGGAGAACACCCCCAAATTTAATACTCCCCTAAGATACGCTGGGTTTTTCTAACTGTCTTCAGGGCTTTCACTGGAGGCTGAACACACGACCGAGCTGAGCTTGGCACCACCACTGCAGCTCGCTGAACGCGGGCGCTGGGAGTCACGGCTGCGATCCGGAGCTGGCAGCCCCCCGGCTTTCACGCACCTTGTCGGTGGGGAGGGTGGGTGGGGAGAGCGGAGATCCCTCTCCTGGCTCGGGTCGCTGGGGTGAGCAAATGAAAGAAAGGGATGTTTTAAGAGATGCGTGCCATTCAGCCAGCATTTCAAGTTGCTAAATAATAGGCAGCATTGTGAAGCTTCTCCAGGGAGGAGGCTTTTGGTGGTGGCTCTCTCTGCGCCTCCCTGCTGTGAGTCATTGTGAGCTCAAGTTCAGAGGAATTGTGGTACCAAGGAAAAAGCACTGAGATAATAACCTTGAAAAATCAGGAGGGGGGGGGAAAAAGGGAAAGATTTATACGCTGAAAAGGGCAGAACTGCCTCACCCTAAAAGCATTCCGTAGATGAGCACCCGTGCTTCCCAGCTCTATGCCTTTCTCAAAGCCACCGTCTCCTAAGGGCAGCAAGAGGTGTGCGTCGAGATTTAAGGACTTTACAGACTGTGCCGCACAGCCTAGGCCAGGGCTTGGTATGCTGCCAGTTTGCAACACGACTCATCGAGGCAATGGAAATGTTTTTAAATCTTACGCTTGCAGTTATAAGGAACAGTACTTTGTAGTGCCGCTGGAGAAACGGCGTGCTGGGATTTCCTCTCCCTGAGCGTGTCTCTGGCGTTGGGAACACCGACATCCACTCGAGCGTGTTCTACCTTTCTAAGAGCCGCAGACAATGCCATGGTGTGTGGGAATTTTGTGGCATTTGCTAGTTGCTGGGCCTTCTTGTCTTGGAGATAAATGCACATTGTGTTGTTAAGAAGGACCCTTCAAGTTGCTGTTCTGATTTATATTCCCTTCTACACTGTTGCATGCATTTATTGTTTGTTAAAGGCTGACAGCCCGGGAGACCTAAGCTCTTTATGTATCCACAGAGCGAAATTCCTCTCTCTGTAGAGGGGATGCCAAGGGCACTAACTGTCAATGACACTGTTGCACACAAAAAAATATCTTTTCTTTATTTTCCAGCCAGAATAATTTTGCCATGGGAAGGAGAACTCCTGAAATGGAAGGTGATTTGGAGAAATTACCTGACTGAGGCAAGGGGACTTCAGCGTGAGAACCTGGATGAGCCCGAGCGAAGGTGAGGGGAAGAAGGTGCCGCTGTGAGACGTGGGATTTTTTTCCTTATGCCTTAGCCTGTGCTGTAAAGCCACATGCCCTGTGCGGAGCAGCCTTGAGAAGGGGCTGTGGGATCAGAGGTGACCAGTCGCCCTTCCGTTGTCGGTGGGACCCACGTGCTAATGACAGTGTCCCTGGGGCTGAGCTCAGAACAGCTTCAGGCGGGAGCTCTGCGCACGCACACGCCTCCGCGATACACGTCATCACCGTCAGTGTAGGACGCCGATGTCAGGGATTATTGATCATTTTCTATTAATCAGTTTAAAAATTTCTAATATATTCCAGCTGAGCCGCTCTCGCTCTCTGCTTTCCTCCGCTCTGTGTGGGTTATTGATAGGCACAGCTGGTGGCTGCTGGGCCGGAGCTACCTCGTACCGCCTGTCCTTAAACCCTCAAAAACGCCCCTCATCCTACTGTTGTTATTTTAGGGACACAAGGAAAGAGAGGAAGGGAGATCTTGGAACAGAAAAATACTTCTCTAGCCTTGCGTGTTCATTTTAAATGTGGTTCTAAGATACGACTGTATCACAACTTACAAAATACGTTCCAAAAGCAGAATTCCTAGAAGCTAACGACTAGTTACCAACAGCCTATAAAGAGCAATACTGAAAAGCATTTTTATTTAGTCATTTCCGGCTGTAAAAAAAAAAAAGGTGATGCTAGGGGGGAAAACTTAAATTTAAGAAAAAGCTGAGTGTCATGGTTTGAGCTGGGCTGGCCACCAAAAGGAACAACGCTGAGTTTTGATCTTCCCTTTTACATGGCTTTAACAACTGTTTGAGTAAACAGAATCCGGCAGCATTACCTCCAAAAGCCCAGGAAGCAGGAAGCTCCCGTTTAATCCGAGGAAAGATAGTGGCTTTGGCCCGGTGTTTATTCTGCTTTAGTGTTCTACAGAAATGGCTACAGGGCATCTACTTGGGAAACATAAAAAGCAGATTTATTTTAATTACATCAATTTATGTTCATTAAGAAGCCTCCTCAATAACTAACCCTGGTATTGAATTGTTTTCTATCTCTTCCTAAAGCACTCAGACAATGTTTATTTAATTTAATTGACAGTAAGGATGAATTTATAGGACTGTAGTTCACACTTTTAGTGAAAGAAAAAAAAAACAATGTAGAACTATATTATTTGCTGCAAAAGTGAATCAGGGAAATTTGTCAGAGCAAACTATATTCAATTTTAACAGTTTCCCTCATCAGGGTCTCTTAATGGGGTTTCTTTTGCAATTACTCTGGGGCATTTGAAGCTGCCTGTTGCGAGAACTTGCCAAACAACACTAAAATAAATCCAAATGCTAGAGGAGTTTTTAACAGCGTTACCTGTTCACTTCCTTCTCTCTTTGATATCACTTTTTCTAGAGTAAAAAATACCGAGTTTCCAAAAGTTCTCCATTCTCTCCCTTCAGGTCAACGAGAACCTTTGCTGCAGCAGTTCAGCAGAGGTCGGGGGCTTGGAATGAGTCGTCAGCCGGGTTGGGGTCCCTGGAGAGCCTGGCTGGGTCACCAGCAAGAAGGGTGTCTCCAGCTGAGCTGGCGATGACTCTCGCTTAGCCTTTCTACGCTCGGGCCTGGGGAAAGTGAAGTCTTCAAATGACTTGATCTACAAGGGAAAGAAACCCCAAGTCCTCTCACAGCCCACCGTCCCTCCTGTTTGGGAGGCTTTGATGCGTGAAGGCGCTCTGTCCCAGCGACGCGGGCAGGCTGGTTCTGTCACACCCCGCGCTGCAGAGTAGCTCCGAGAAGCTGGAAGAAACCAGTGCTGCCAGTCCGCTGCCGCCAGCGCCCGTCTCTCGCGGCTCCTGCTGGTGGGCTCCCGGCAGCCGGGGGGCAGCTGGTTTCTGCCCGCTCCTCCCTGGAAGCAGCCGCCCTCCCCTTTCCCTCGGCGCATCCCAAGGTGCCCATCGCGCACGTGGGACCGGCAGTGGGGCATCTTCCTCCTGCCTCCTCCCTGTGGGATGCACAGGCCCTGCCACAACTTCCCGTGGTGGAAAATCCCCCCCCCAAACCATCATCTACAGACGCTCGGTGAGCACGAGATGGCAATGTGTGACCTCGGACCTCTTCCTGTTAAGCGCTCCCGAATGGTGAGTGAGATACCCATTGCAGCCTGGGCTTTCCTGGAGCACACAGCGGCAGTTAAACCGGGAAGTGGGAGTTTCAGAGCGGGTCTCATCTGCGCAAGGAGTGAGCAACCTACTGCAATGAAGCCGTAGCGGTTTGTGGACTTTGGGGGGGGAGAGGGGGCAGGAGATGTTTCTATGGGGCAGTGAATTACATGGAGGAGTGAAGCGGGATCTGACCGCGAGACCTCCCTGCTCCCGGGGAAACGGTCGGTGCTTAAGCTCCAGGTTTTTAAGAAATTGCTGCGTTGCGAGCTGAGTACAGCGTCTTTCAGATGACAGGATTTCTTCCTGTGCTATAATAAATAAAGGTAAGTATGATGCTAAGAATTAATACAAGGAGTTTATTTGTCCGGGTGATCACCCTTCAGTACAGAAATCAAAGGCACCGATGAAATTTGGCCTGATTGTGTGGAGCTTTTACAATGCCGTGATTATTATCAGCTCTCAATAACTTCCAATAATGCGTAAGTAGCATCAACAACAGCTATCACACAGTTTTATTGGGCTTTCGGATAAGTACCTGGAAGTAGAACCAGGTTTTAGAGGTATAAAGGATGCAATTACCATTTTAATATCTCTGCACAGGGAACAGGAAGATTAATTTTTGTAGGTCTATTTTTGTGATTTTTCACAGGTTGGGAGAGATACGCAAAAAGCTGGCAACAATACACTGGAAATAAATTAAGTGCTGCTGATAGCTAATTAAAGGAGCCCAAGTAGATAGCAGAATTGTTGGAAAAAATCTAAATCACTTGTACTTTAAAATATTGCTGTATTTTTGATTGGGTTTCTGAAAAGAAAGAGGAGAAATTTTGATATTGTTGACTCTCGTTTCCTGATGAAGTCCAAACCAAGCCTATAGCTCAGAAGTGCAGACAATAGAAAAATTATTTTTCCTCCCCTTTAGGCTATATTTATTGTTAAACACTCAAGAGTGTATTTATTGTTACGTGTCAATTCCTGTATTCTAATAGATGGATATAGGGTGTTTTATACCTTAATTTTCAGCTCTTTCGCTGTTTCCTGACAAGGCTTTTAGAGCCGGTCCAACAGAAAATGAACTGAGTTTCTAAACGCCGTGGCTACGTGACTACTTGATTGAGCTCCAGTTTAAGAAGAGAGGCATAAGCTGGCAAATCTACCAGAGAGCTGGGCTGATTCTGGGGAAAAGCAGCAGCATTTTGGCACAGCATCAGCAGGAGAGTTGCCGCAAGCGGCTGGTGACCTTCTCTTTTCCTTTCAAACTTGCTCGGAGCTGAGGAGTTGTAGCTGTGCCGCGTCTGGGGGCGGAGGGAGGGATGATGCGTGGCCGCGCTCGGTGCAGCAGTGTGCGGCATCGGGTCAAAGCCAAGATGGACTTGATAACTCTAATTAGCGTTATCTGCCTCGAGTGCGCTGCCGGGGGTGTTGCTGAGATGCTGTGTGGGTCAGCAAGGTGGCGAAACAACAAGCGGCAAGAAGAGCAGAAACAAACCCTTTAAAGGGCACGTTCCACGTTTTTCCCGTGTCTCCAGTGTTAGAGATACTGAGCTTGTGTTTTAGACTGGAGATAAATTATGGAAAATCCATGACTTCTACATCTTGCTACAAATGAGTCTATTCCCCAGGCAGAAGGTGTTAAAGTGGGCTCAGGCTCGAGGCGCCGCAGTGACACCTGCACGCCGGACCCGGGTGGCGGCGGCCGCGCTGTCACCCGCAGCCCCTCACCCCTCTGACACCTCGCCGCAACGGCCGCAGAGAGGTGGCAAATTTTAATGAGCTGTTAAAATAACTGGCCACCTTTCTGTAAACGCTGGGAAGACTGACGTCTCCTGCAGCATATTCCTGAGGTGTCTGGGGGTTTGTGCCAGAGGTGTGGAGATTTTTACGGGTGTTGCGTGGTATTTTCTAGTTTGGGGGATGTGGGCTGGGAGGGAAGAGGAAGGATGCAAAATAAATATGCTTGAGGAGCATTAGAATATTTAACTAGGTTTGCCTAAACTGGACTTGTCTGAGGGTAATATGAAGGGCATAAACTTTTTGCCACAATAACCTTAAAATTATAAAGCCACGCAGCTGAATGAAGGCTTTCAGTACATCTGAATGCAAAAAAACTCTGTGGTTTTAAACCAACTGTATTCCACTGTCTCTCTCTGAGGAGACAGATTTATGGCCACCCCATTGGCATCTGTTTTACTGACAAAAGTATAATTTAATGACATAAAATTAATTTTGGCTAGTGGGAGAAAGTAAGGATTTTTTTTCCCTCTGTTTTCCTTTTTGTGAACCAGGATGGCACCAGGTTGCCTTTTACTAGTAATCATCCCCCATAGTTTGAGAGACGGTATTTCTTGGCACCCTGTTCCTGCTGTTGCTTTTTCTCTAAGCATCACCATTAAATGCTCAAGAAGAAAACTGTTTCAACAACCCACTTTCCAAAATAAAGTGGGCAAAGAAGGGATTTTTCTTTCCCCCTCAAGTACTGCCGATGACACTCCAGAACCATGATTTCTTTTGAAAGCATGTATCTGAGCTTTCCCAAGGTTTATTCCACAGCAGTTGCATCCAGGGGGTTAAGAAACCCCCCGAGAGAGCCCAGAAGTACAAAACCCGGTGTCCTCGGCAGAAAGCCGGAGCCCCGAGCCGAGCCTTGGCGGAGTCACTTGCTTGGAATAAAAAGAGCTGGTCTTAACTGCTTTTGCTAGAAAAATAGGTACAGGATATGCTCAGGAAGTCTTTATTTAAAAAAAATAAATTAGGAGAGCTATAAAACCAAGAGAAATACATCTGTAATTTCTGTGTAATTTAAACAGATCTTTCAAATCCTTCCCATCACTGGTCTTGGAGGTTTTGATCGTAACACGGATCATCCTTGAGGTCACTGGGGGTTTCCAGTTGACACCTTTCTCGGGGGGAGCTCAATGGCCTCTCCATCTTCCTAACGCCTGGGGAGGGGAGTGGATGGTGGTTTCAGGGCAGTAGCGCTTGCTCCGTCGTATTTGTGAGGGGAGTGAATGGTATTTTTCGGGCAGCAGCAAACCAGCTACGCTCAGAAGCAGGAGCTGAAGGTAAGCGTATGGTAACCTGTAAGTATTATTTTATTCTCCATTTGAAAGGGCAATAGTCTTACTAGACTGATAGAGAGAGGGTTTTCTCCCAGAGAAAAAGGCCTTGTTTTGAAGGATGAGTACCAGAAGGAAAGGAATAGATCTTTCTGTTTCATGTGTGTTTCCTTCTGGAAGGGGAAAGTGTTGGCATTCAACAGAAAAGTCTGCATTTTATGCTGAAGACCAGCACTTTTTCCACATTATTTATTTACTCAAAACAATAGCTATACATCAGAAATACTTCTGGTAGAAACGTGTATTCAGATATCATCTCATGGGAGACATAGGAGGTACAAATGAAAAATTCTTTTACCAACCATGTTTTATTTTTTAACTTCATAGGAGGTTCTGCTTTAAAGGGAGCTTTGACTATTACTAAAACAGACTGTGTTTTCATTAAAAACAAAAAAAAATGGGACAGTGGAAAAAAACGCTTAGAAAACCCTTTCACAATAAAAAATTACTTTCTTTGTGACTGTTTCTGTGGGCCCCTTTCATGTCCGTGTCCTCCGGACCTTTCGGCAGCGAGGCGGCTGGCAGGGAGGCTGGGGAAGAGCGGCTGGCGCCGGCGTCTCGCGTGGCCCCGTGCTCTGGGGCTGGCCGGGTTCATCGCCGGGCTGATGGGAATGGAAAGTGCCACGCGGCTGAGATAAACGAGCGTGGCAGAGCAACTTTTGACAGTTACGCCAAAGTAATTTGAATTAGACAAACCTTTGATGACTACAAAGCTGGACTTGATATCCCGGTGGGAGCAGATTTTCTTATTATATGTCCATTTAATAATTTATTTACTCTAGGTTGGGCAGAAATAACACAGAAATGGCTTTTTGACAGACTCGTACACTTGCTTCTGAGCTCCTAGGGAATGCAGAGATTTAGCCAGGCAAAAACCTGAAGAATAAGTAACACCAAACCATGACTTAATTCCTTGCTTGCTTCTGTATTACTTAGGTGTGGGTTTGTGTGGAGAAGGCTCATTTTTTAAACGTTATTCCAAATTCTTACTTGAGTTGCAGTCCATAATAAACACAACTCATAAAATGAGGGGCCAATCTTCAAACGATGCAAAGGATCTGCTGTGTTGAACGTGTGGAGGTTCTGTCTCAGGCAGGTGTAGGTGCAGCTAAAAGTCTGCGAGGAAGGTCATCACAGAGCAGGCAAAGCACATTTTTAATTTACACACTCATGTAGCTTGGAGCAGGTGTTGAAACTGGCGTCGCTGAGGATGGGAAAACACAAAAGATCCGGGAAGATGTCTGGCATTATCGGCTTTAAGCCACGCACTTGAAAATGATACAGTGTGAAATGCAGAGAATTAATGTAGAGAATTTTATACTTCAGCAAGAACGCCCCTACCCCTGCGGATTAGCTGGCATTTGTGGTCAAGTGTTTCCCAAAGGTAATGGCAGTTTTATAATTAGGCTGTTGGTTAACGATGCCTTTCTGCTCATGCCTTACCCCATGCTGGTTCGCCGGGTGGAGGTTTCCCGTGCCGGGTGCGATGGTGACATGCGGTGACCAGAAGTAACCGGAATAAAGGAAGAACTGGGATTAGTCCAAGTGTGCTTGTTTAGCACTGAGGGTGTTTGAATCCAGCTTCCACTTCAATGGATTCTTCGGGGTCACCAAGTGTTCATTACACGAATGGCAATGTGTACGTTTGCAGTAAGACCTTTGTCACCCTGGGACAAAGGATGCCCGTGCTGCCTGGGCACACCACGGGAACGGCCTCGTGCCTCCTGGCGCTCCCACTGTGCCGAGCGCGCTCGCCGGAGCCCCGCGAAGTGCTGGCCAGGAAACGCTGGTCTCATCATGTCAACATTTTCCTAATTTCTGATGTTTTCCTGGCAGCAGATGACCCATGCGGAGTGAAACCCTGCTTTGTGGTGCCGCGAAGCAGGAAGGTGTCGGGAGGTGCTGAGCGCAGGGTGCCTGGTGCTGCCGTGCTCCGCTCCGGCGCGAGAGCCGGTACTGGCGATGGAACGCGGAGCTCATCCAGACGCCCTTTCCCTCTGGTCGCCCTTACAAACGCTGTTTCCTGCCAGAGGCCCATTCTCAGCATCTTCTCCGGTGAAGACGTGCAGAGCTGGGTGAGGTTCCCTCCAGGACACGTCGTACCCTGCCCGAGGAGACGCCTTCCCCTGGCTCGCGCGTGCCACGCTCCCGTGGCGGGGACTGGCCTCGTAGTCCCCAGGGGCAGAGAACTGCCTGGCTTCAGTGCACTGTGGGGCAGTGCCCCCTTGGTGAAGCTCACGGTAAGCAGGAAGTAAAACAGGGAAAGAGTGACCGATTTCCGTTCTTTTCATATCATAGTGGATTTTGAGAAAGACATACAAAATGTGCTGCTTTTTTTTTTTTCTCAAATAGTTTGTCAAGTTATGTCAAAAATATGAGCGTGCAGAGATAAATTATTTTAACATTTTCTCTACATTTGCATGCCTAGATATACCTATAGGTAGACCTATAAATGTGTGTCTTTGTGCACATGCATGCACACATATGGGTGTATGTGCGTGTGCTTGTGTGGATGTACATGTGCATACGTATGTTCATGCTTACATCCAAGAAAATAATTTTCCATAGCCTTTCTCTTGTTTAACAATAACACTAAAATACTGGCATTCAACAATCTAAAGCCTCAAACGTGTGGGTTTTAATGGTGTTAAATGAACCATTTAGCACAGAGGGCCTCTCACCTTCAGTGGCACGCTCTCAAAATGAAATCCAGTGTTCAGATACAATAATAAAAAGAAGAAAAACAATATTACCTGTTTAAAGAGAATATAAAAATCCAATTAAGTTCTGAATTTTAATTTGCTTGCAAGCACGGGTTTGTTGCTCTGTGAAAAGAATGAAAATGTAAATGACATTTCTGTGTGTTATCTACATAATCCAGAGGCTAGAATATCCTGTCATGCTTATTTTGTCTAGTGATGATAAAACTAAACAGTTTTAACCGAATTTCCTGTAAATGGGCAAATAATCAAAAACGAACATCTTTATATTCTGATCTTTCATTAATTTATGGATAAATGCTGTTATAAAGAGATTAGCTTTTAGGAGAGAGAATGAATTTTGCCTGGCGTGTGACCTCAGCGACAGGCTGTAGCACATGAAGTGGGGTGGGTGGAAGGATGGAGTGGTCGTCGGCTTCGGAACGGTGACTTCCCCGGGGGAGAGGACGGGAGCGTGCGCGGTGGAGGGTCCGTGCGCCGTCGGCGTGCAGGTGCCAACCGTTGTGCCCCAGTGTCGCCGCCTCTCCGAACCCCTCGTGCCGTGGCTGCGGTGGATCGGTCCTGGCCGATTGCGACTCCCTGCCTCTTCCAGCACACACCGAGGGCAGCGGAACGGCAAGGGGTGGTGTGGGAGGGCAGGAGAGCGCCCGCCTGGTCGGGGACTTGTTTCTGTGGTAATAGTCCCGCTGCAGAAAACTCTGCTTCCCATTGCCACGGGCTGTTCCCACCTTTCCTTCTTTCCCTAGACTTGCGTTATTTGGACTAAGCAACATAGAAAAGCTGCTGTACCTGGACTGTAAGTACCCAAATGGGCAATTAAATTGCAATTAAATTGCCCATTTGGGGGGCAGGCGGGTCTGGTCCCTTCGCTGGGCAGTGACTGCGTTGTTGGGGACACGGGTTCGGCCCCTCGGGCGATCGGGTAGCGCGGGATGTACCTGTGGAAGAGGGACCTGCAGAGGGTTCATCCGGGCTGGTGTTGCTCTCGGGCAGTCAGCTCTTGTACGGTTTGTAAAGATAATTTAAAACAGGCAAAAAGCAGAATGTCCAAACCCGCATTATTTGAACAGACCTTTGTGCCCAGTGGTGGGATTGAGGATTCAGACAAAGGAGTCCGTTGGGTATTGAGCAAGACTGGCCATTCTGGGTGGCTGATTTTTGCCGTGCCAGTGTCTGTCGGGGTGGGTGCCCCGTCTGAAGAGTATCCAGCCCTCCAGTGTCTGGGAAATCTGCTCCTCCTGAAAGAGACAGAGAGGCTGTTTGCACAGTCTCCAGGTTTGGTATTAGATCCAGAAGAAATTATTAAGTTGTTCATGTGACCAAGAATTGTACAGAAAACAGGACTGTAAAACTAGCAGATCCGCCCGTTGATCAAGAGCAGCTTTATCTGGTTTTCCACTTTTTTACAAGCTGTCTGGACTGCTCCTGGCCTGTAATCTCACTGCGGATTTTACCACCTTTGAACTGTTCGTCACATGGCAGCGCCACAGCAGGGATGGGAACAGATTTACCTGAGCCCGGATTTTCTGCTGCGCTCCCAAAGTCGTGCACCCTGTTCGGCGTTTCTCCAGGCTGGGAAAGGTGGCAACTTTTATGCCTCTCTGTGTCCTGTAAAGTAATTAAAGGACAGCCAGGTAAGTTTCAGATGGAAGTGAAAACTAGTCTTTTCTTTGTTTTTCTGTAGCCAAGATCCGTACTGTTTTCATATTATTTCTATTGTCACTGCTGTGGTCTTGGAGCACGTCTCTTACTCAAGGTCGCGTTGCCTGTGAAAATGAAAAGAATTAATTATAAGTGTATGCAACGATATAATGCAAAATACATTTAACATGGCAAAGCTAACACTGTATGATTTTAACCTTGTTTCATTTAAAGCCTGAAAAATAATCTCGGGGCCTCCTCTCTGTTCCTCTTAGGCAATTGGTGATGCAGGGAACGTCGCCTTCCAGTGTCTTGTATGAAGCCACCAGGTGTTGCTCAGCCCTTTCCTGTTAACCTCCTTCACGCCTCTTCCAGGGCGGCCCAGTGGCCGTCTCGGGGCAGCCTGTGATAATTAGCCACACATGTTTATACTCTTACTGTAAATCTGTTTGCCTGTTGGTAAAAACAAAGGTACGAGAAGTCTGAGAAGCCGTGATGGTGCAGATACGTGTCCCCGCTTCTCCGGTGCTTTGGTTTCCTGCGCTCCCGCCCCCGAGCGTGACGCCGACAGCGGAGCCCAGCGGATGCCACCAGCCAGCGCTTCGCCGCGGCTCCGGCTGCTGGAGGGTGAGGGCTTGATTGTGCCCTCGTTCCAAAAGCCCAACACGAAATTCAGTCAGCAGAAGATGAAGCTTTGCCAGTGCTTTCTGATACCACTACGGAAAATAATTCATCGCGTGTGAGTTATTTGTGTTTGACTACTGAAACCCGCGGGGCTGGTAGTTATTTTTTGCAGTTCTGTGGGGATGGAGTAGATGGTTGTGAACAGCACGGTGGCAGGGCAGGATTGATCACTGAGCTCCATTCGATTAAACCCCTCGGTTTGCCAGCAGGTCTCGCAGTGGGACTCGTCCCTGTGCCCTGCTACTCTTAAGCCCCAACTCAAACGCTGCCCAGAAACAAGGAGGTGTGGGAGGACTCCGGGAGAGCGGCTCGCTGCCTGGCGTGCTGGTTTTGCTCCAGAGCCCGCGAGTCCCTCTGCCTTCGTGACACGCTTGGTACAAACAGCATCTCATCCTGGGCGCTCGCCCTGCCATCTTAATGGGCCTTTCCAGGAAAGAGCTCTAATAGTTCATCGAAATTGCGTTTAGTCTGCAGGCCCCCTGGAGCTATTGTGAATGCAATTAATGTCTGCAGATCGGGACAGAACTGCGCAGGACTGTGCTCTATTGCCTTAATACATCACGGTGGCTCTGCCGGCGCCCGGACGGGCTGTCGCGCACCCCGAGGTTCGGTGTACGCCGCAGCAGCGCAGCGCGGCTCCCGGGGCGGCTGCAGGTCCTGCGGGAAGGACGCGCTGGCGGAGCACACGCGCTGGCGGAGCGCCTGCTGGGACACAAAGCAGGAGGCTGACCCCAGCTCACAGGACTGGGAGCTCTGCCCCCCATTCCCCGGCGGCCGCTGTGGGCAGGTCGTTTCAAAACCCGCCCGGGAGCTCTGTGGGCAAAGCCAGCTCGTGGCACCCGCTGGCCGGGTTCGTTTGCTGGTCCTGGCTCGCCCGTTCCGCGCCGGCTCCCGGATCCCCATGACTGCCCACGGCGACAGAGATTTCCGCTGTCCCTGCGGGTACTGGCAGTGCCACGCAGAAGGCAACGAGCCCAGGGCAGCCCAGACCTCCTGGCATCTCAGCCCCCGCTGGCACTGGCCCAGGTCGGCTGCCGGGGTCTCTTCATAACGCTCGGGATCTCTCCATAACGCTCGGGATCTCTCTAGAACAATTGGGATCTCTCTATAACAGTTGGGATCTCTAACAGTTGGGATCTCTCTGCAACAGTCGGGATCTCTCCCGAGGAGCGCTTTATCCTGACTTCAGTCCCCAGAGACTTCACTGCGTTGCACTGGCGTGCATTTTGATTTCATGCTGGGCAGTAAATGCAGGGCTCTTCACAAACTGTGACTATTTTCAATCAGTGAAGCCTGATTTCAATCCTGATTTTTTTCCTGACTTTACAGAACGAACACTAAAGCAAATAGATAAGCAAATCTGTGTTTTATCTTACAGAATCTCCCAGTGCCTGGGGCGGTTTCAGGTCCAGTGGCTGAAGTTAAGCTACATTAAGCACTGGTGAAAGGCAGAGGAGGCCGGGAACAGCTTCCCTCTGAGTCCTGGCAGTGCAGCTGGCTGCGCAAGGGGAAAGGCTGTAAATGTCAGAGAAATCGTCTGCGTTGAATCCTCCATCATCTGTGTTATCTCCTCCTTTAACCTGCCCATCCCTTCATTCAGCACCGGAGCTTCAGTGTCGTGCGGTACGTTCTCCCCCTCCAGTTCAGGTGTCAGATTTTAGATATCAGCTTCTAAGTTCTTCTACTTTTTTTAGCTGCCTTTTTTTTTTTTAATGAAAACTGGGGTTAGATTCATGTAAACTGCAACGTGCTCATATATAGTACAAGAATAAGAAAAATGAGAGGCTCATTCAGTGAACTGTTTTTTAGAAATCTGTCTCTAATCACAGTGCTGCTTTTGATAGAAAAATGTAGAGGTAACTGAAATATTGATACAGCTGCACTTCAAAGTGAAGAGAAGCAATCTCGCTCAGGTCTCTCAGACTGGCACCATTTTGGGACTAGGTGCTATAAACATCTGCTTATATGGAGACAGAGTGTGATTACAGAAGGAATCTTTTCCATGTGCCTATATGGGGGTTTTATGCCACTTCACTGTATTTTCGTTGTAATTATGTCATTTTACTATTTAGGCAGAACTTCTGGAATGTATTTCAAAGGGGTCACGTAGCTCCCTGATCCTGACATACCTAAAAATGTATTTGTAACATCCAGCTTAACAGCGTGCAGCTTCCGTCCCAGCACTGCGCGCCCGTCCCGGAGCTCAGCGCGTCCCCGGGTGAGCGCCAGCTGACACAGCTTTGTCCTTTGTGAAGAACCCTTGTTTTTCCTCAGCAGAGGCAGCCGGAGAGGCAGGCTTCCCACGGAAGCTGTGATCAGAAATGGATGCGTCAGCTGTTATCTCCCAACCTGCACGGTTGTGATCACAACTGCTTGTATGTGCCAGAAGAAATTGGAATATTTACAGCTTTTTGGCGCAGCCGGAAGGAAACAATTACAAGTGCAATACAAACATACAGCGGCATATGCAAATATATGGACAAAGCACAAGTAGGTGCAGAGACACGCGCGTTCACACCGACAGATGAGTGGGGTGCCAACAGCAACAGGCGGAAAACGCGTTTGCGAGTGGAAGACGTCACCGACAGGCGCAGTGTCACACCGCGCGGACGCGGAGGAGAGGGTGGGTGTCTCCGGAGCAGACGTCGGCAGCGGCGTGGGGGGCAGGCATGTGTGTGAAGACACCCCAGCCCGGGGGGCGCTGGGGGGGCTGCGTTTCCCAAGTCCTGCTTCTTCATGAGCCCAGCAAACACCAGCATGTCGTCCGACGGGGCCGATGCTCTGAATTGTCTGGTTTTATTCCTGCTGGGTTTTCTCTGTCTATCTGCTTCTGGGGAAATCAATGCTCAGAGGAGCAACCTGTGTATCTCTGCCTTGCACGCCGTTCCAGCGGAACGGCACTGGGCTCCTAGCAGGAGGATTGAAAGAACAAAGAAAAAGGTTCATTTAATTTACCTTGAGGGATAGTTCATTTTTCAAATAGAGACAATTTGAAAAGCACAAAGCACTATGCCAATATCTTGGCCACTCTCAAAAATAAAATTAAGTCTTTCTCGGTAGGAAAATAAATGTCAAAGCTGTGTACGTTTGCATCCAGCAGCAATTCTGCAGCTAATTTCATAGTAATTGATATGCTGCTGTATTGCTTTATTACGAGTGTTGAAGCATTAAAGATGCAGGTCCAGGCCAGACTTGGCCTGACACCAAAGTGGCCGTTTGTCACTTGCCTAGCTGCCCGACTGGGACACCACAGCAACCAGAGCTGGCACAGAGCGTATGCACTGATGTCCACTGCTGTGCCAAACACCGTTCAGAGTATTGTGGGCCAGAAATACTCACCTACGTGGGGCTGCATAATGAAACCAAGAATTGACCTGGACAATGCGAAACCATACCGTCAGATTAGAAAAGAAGCTGCCCTCCAACCAGAGGCCATTAAGTAGCTGCTAAATGGGTATTTCCATGAGTAGAATTGCAGGATGATAAATTCAAACAACGTCCTTCTTTGATCAATGCTGGTAAGTATCTTTATTATGTGTGAAAGTGACGGTGGGAGCAGCTTTGTGAGAAAGGTGCATAATGAGTTATCTGTCTGGGACATGGCTCGGTAGGCTTCATCCGGACACATGCGATAACTTCTTTTTAAATGCAGAACCATACCATCAGCTGGGGCGTAGCGGGTTATTTTCCCCACGTGTCCCAGCGCACCCCACTGAAGGATGCTGTTGCTGCTGGGGGGTGCACAGCAGGCAGCACCGCTGCGGCCACAGCTCCAGGACTCGCTGTCTGCACGGAGCAAACAACAGTGCTACAGCATGACTCCAAAGGAATTACAGGTGCTGAAAACGCAACAGGAAAAAAGAAGAGCGTTTGCTGTTCTGCGTAACCCCTATTTGGGCATATTTACATTTAAACCAACAGCTATAATGACTATTTTGCATGTAGAACCTGCCTGCCCTGCACCGACTTTCCCAAACCGCTGCTCCTGGGTAGCGCGGCTGTAGCAGCTGGTCAGAACGTCCCTTGGACGTGTGCTGCTCCTGTGGTGGCCCTGTACCGGTGTGCTCGGCACCACTTACCTGCTTGGGCAGCGTGGTCTGTCTGTGGCATTTGCTCTGCCCAGTCATGGCTCCTGCGAGGCAATTCACCCGTTTGTTCCTGCTGGCACTGCTGGGAATGAGGACTAATTGCTATCAGAGGATCTCGTTACTCTGTCTACAGCGCATCAGCTGGACATCCCTGACTCCATTACCGAGCGAAACCGCCTGCTGATGAACTAATCCGTTTATGTTAACAAGATGGCTTCATCACGGCACTGCTGCTGCAATTACCGTGACAGCGTGGCACACCTCGCGCCGGGATGCAAACGGCAGCCAGCCCCGTGCGGCGGTCTTCGCCCAAGGAAGTACGACGCGAAGGACGGCGAGGTGTTTTCCTGGCAGGAGAGAGGAAGAGGCGGGAAGCACAGGTGTGCCCTTGGCACAGGAGCCCGCTTGGCTCCGGCTCTGGGTAGAATCACAGAATCACAGAATCACAGAATCACTTGGGTTGGAAGAGACCTTCAAGATCATCGAGTCCAACCATAAACCTCTGCCAAAACCACCCCTAAGCCGATGGGCCCTGGGAGGAGGCTTTTCTCCCCCTGGACTCTGGGTGAGGCTTCCATGCCCCAAAGCCTCTGGGAACCGTCCTGGTGCTTCAGCACCAGGGGCTTCGTAGCTGAAAAATGACATCTGTGGAGCCCGCCCTGAAACCTGGACCAGCATAAGGATGGCCCCGCAGGGTTCTGTCTCACTTCAAATGTGCTCTTCACCAATTCGCGTAGTTTCCCTTTGACTTAGCAGATCCTCTTCAGCTTTCTGCAGCAAGCAGGTGTTTCTCCATATTTCCAGTCCGTGATCTTAAAGAAATTCTAAAATAATTTGTCATTTTATAAATAAGTTATACAAGCTGTCACCACAAATCCGTCACCGTGCAGACAGGTGCAAACAGGCACAGTATGCAGAGAAAGACACTCACACCCAGATTAGAATAAGGCCGTCTAAAAGCAATTACATTTCCAGGTATTAGGCAAACACAATTATTTAAACTGGTAGTCAAAAACAGTTGATAAAATAGATAATTAAAAAAGATTGACCCGAAAGCTGATTTTGAATTATTCTGTAACATGCACATAACTCATATAATTGCTCTCTCGTGACCCAGCCTCCATTAGAAGGAAATTTCACCTAGGAAAAAAATTATATATGCAGCACATGGTGATTAAAATAAATACATATTCTCTCGAATGCTGAAAATGATGTGAGGAACTGTATTAAAAAGTGGGAATGAATTAGCCCTGCATTGCAAACTGTAGTGTGGTCTGTCATGGTAATAAATCACACTCAAGAGGCGTTGAAATAGAAAGTATGACAATGCATTAGACCACAGAGATTGTAGATGACCTACCGTAAGTAGATATCTAAAAATTAAGCTGGAAAAAGACTGTAAAAGATAACGTAGATGCTGAGATAGTGGTGAAGTTTGTTTTTCTTACTGGGATTACGGTGGCTCCTAAATGACACCGAGGGTCCTGTCAGGCCGGGAGCAGGTAGCTGGGAGACGGCAGCTGCTGTGGCCAGGGCGCTTTTCCGCTAGACTGGCCGTGGAGGAGGCAGAGAGAAGAGCAGCGGGAATTGCGGTGCGGGCAGATTAAAGGCCAGATTTCCATATCTATTTTTCTTGATGAGGGAGGTGGAAGCCTTGGAGGAGTCTCAGGTGCCCTTTGTAACCTGCCGAGGTCAGGCGAGTCTGACACAAAGACGAAAAGTCACTGGGGAGACCCGGGGCCAAATTGGTGTCCTCAGTGCTGGGAGGCTGGTGGACGTGTGGCCAGCTGGCTGAGCTGGACACGTCTGCCTTCACTAGCTGGAGAAGAAAAGCTGAGCTTTTTGGCTCCTTTTGCAGTTGGCAGCCCTCTGTGCTTCTATGGCAGCGTGGCACGCGAATGGCTCACAAATAAGGTGCAACTGTGCAATGTTTCATAAAAGAAGAAAATCTCCCAGTGCCTCTGTTGTTGCTTCTGACTTAGCTTTTCATGGCGTGATGCTCAGCTGGAGTAGAGAAACTCGACGGTCGAGACGGTGAAAGTATGGCAGTTTATACCCAGGTCTGTTGCTCCTGGTCTCCGCCACAGGTGATGCTGTCGGTACCTATGGCCAAATACAAGGGCAACACCACCGTCAAAGAAAAAAATAAATGAATTCTGAGCTATGGCTCTCCATACGTGAGCAATCCAGAGAAACTGGTGGAAGAGATGGATAGTACCAAAGGACATTTTTTGAAGAAAATCTTGTAAGACTCCAGTTTTAATAATGTGTAGCGCTGCCAGTCTCATTGCAGAAACATGAGAGCACCCGCTTTCAATGTGAAGTGCTCTCCTCCACACGCAGCACTTCTCTGAACCTGTCACTTCTCAGGAGGCTCTTTCTCAGGCAGTCTACAGTTTAAATCAAGCAGTTATGACAGTTTTCACAGCAAAAGACAACAAATTAGTGAAAGCAGCATATATAGAATCTTGGTTACAATAACTGCTAAACAACAGTAACCAGAGTTCCGGGGAAATAACGCACTGGCTCAGATTTTTGCGGTGACCATCCGTAGAAAACAGCAAGTGTGTAGGACTAAACCAGCCCACTAGCTCTGGTGCCTGGCGTAATGAGGTACAAACCGGCACAGACTGAGATCATTAATCCTGGATTTATTGACAAGTTGGAAAGCCCCAGGTAGGCTGTCGGTAGAAATTCAGCTGAGAGTGCAATCTGCTCCTGCGTCTGCGGTATTCCTGAAGCCCTCTGCAATTCGAGATACGTCTGTTGTCCCTCGGTGCCCTTGAGGCGGAGTGGGGTGGGTGGTCCCGCTTTTGTGGGTGGGATGTTGAAGCCCAGTGGCCATCCGGGGGGCTGCCGGGGGGCTGCCAGGTAGCTGTGCTGAATTAGGACTTGAGGACAAATTTTCACCACTTGACCTGCATGTCCCTTCTTTCCCCTTTGCGGACGCGGGAGCTGCAGACCGGACACTACTAATTTTGTATTGCAGGTTTTTCCCGTGAGTTCAGGCTCAGCCTGTGACTTTGCCGAGCAGCAGCAGAACGGAGTGGTGAGGAAGGAGCTATTTTACTAATCTGCTTTCAGAGTCCAATTTTCACATCGGAGTCCTACGATAGGAGATCGAAGTCCCTCATTAGGGGACTGAATACGCTTAATACACTTAATGCCCACTTTATATACTCACAAGGTAGCCTGGTTTCCACATAGAACAACATCCGAGCGCCTTTTGACACTTAACGAAGGGACAGAATGCGTGTTTTTAAGACTTCATTTTCTATGCCGTTACATGGTGGTGAAGCAGGACTGGCTTCAGTAGTCACACTGGCGTACAATCCGCCTGTCAAGAGTGGGATCAGTCTCCTGTGCTTTACGTGAGGGGGTGCAGGAGTATCCTTATTAATTCATCTGCCTTTCAAAAACTGTCCTGTGATATGCTGTGCTATCATCTTTGAAACATCCTGGACTCGGGGAATGTCAAAACTTAGGATGTGAGCGCACACTCTTACTTTGTAGGTTGTATTGGAACTGATTAACCTATCAATCTCTATTATTCAGCTACTGGAAACGAGACACGTGCTTCTCCTGGGCATTTACCTGGAGTGAGATCAAAAGGAAACTGCTTTCTCCCTTCCCTGCGTGAAGGTTCGAAATTTGTTTGGACTAGTGACGTTAAAAATAAATAAATATATATGAAGTGACCTGAATAACTCGAGCTATTCCCTCAAGATTAAGGCAGGAAGCGTTTGAAGCAAACACAAACGCCAGTGGAAAGCTGCACCCATGCTCAAATGAGAGAAGTCCTAGTTAATTATTTAGAGCAGCCGAAAGCTCATCAAAAATTTAACCAAGATTTATTTCTCTGGGATTGTGCAGGCACCACAATGTGCAGAAATGGAGGCTTTAACTCTGTTAAATGAAACTCTTGAGTTTTCACCTCCCAGCTTGCCAGCGCTGGCTCAGTGGGGCCGAGGCATCATTTTCTCCCATCTCCCCTCTTCCCCAGCCACTTCCCCAGGCATCCACAGAAATTGTCTGTGTCAGGGATGCCCTCAGTGGGGTGGAGTTAGGCAGCATCCGCCGGCAAATTGCTTGGCGTTTGAACTACTGCTGGGGCTGTGTGTCCCTGCTGGCCCCAGCGGGCTGTTCAGTTCTGTTCCAAGGCTGGAACTGCTCACCCCGGTAGAGGACACTGAACCCAAGGCAGTCTGCAGCGGAGCCCGCTCCTCTCCCGTCTCCGGGGCAGGGTGGCTAGGCTAGGTGGGGAAGGGACGGGAAGCCAAGCCGAGCCAAGGCTCGCCGGTGCCCTGCAGGGCAGTGAGTACCCATATTCCCTCCCCCTGTAGCACTGGCAGGAATATAAACGTTCTTGGTGAAAACGGGAGAGGATTTTACAGGCCCAGAATAAGACCCAGAAGTGAGGATAGTTCCTTGGTTTTCTGTCCATCCATCCATGCTACTGGTGTTGTAGTGAAAGGCAGCTTTTTCACTCCGTTTCACTTCTTGGGGCTGTATTGTTTTGTTTTCTTCCACCGACCCTCAGTTCCCAGAGCTGCGGAGTCAGAGCTTTGCCGCACGGACTATCCCAAATTCCCCGGTGGCGGAAGCCTGCCCGGCCTGGGCGAGCGTAGCTGCGGCACCGGCTCGGCAGCCCCTTGAGCAGGCGCCCACAGACCCTGAGGCTGCACTCCTGTAAATAACCAGTGCTGCAAACTGGGAGCTGTTTTTAAGCAATTTAGTTCAGATCTCGCCAATTTTGTGTGCACTGCCTCAGAGCTAGGTCTGGGCCATTGCCCTTTTCTTTGAAGTCCATTGCATTTGTGATTTTCTTTGATCACTGCTGTGGAAATGACTGAAATGTTTTTCTCGTAGGGTTGCATGCACACAGGCATAAGAGGGCTGCGAACTTCAGTAAAGGTGAAACATGTGACCTTATCTTGACTTGGTTGGGATGAAAGTAACATTAAATAGGACAAAATTATGTTCTTCCTACCTTGAGAGACTAATTAAGAGTGAGTAATATTATTCTCCTATTTCTATCAATATGCCCGATACAGGAGATGACTGTGAAAGCGCTTTGCCCGCGTGCTCACAAGCCTGGGGGATGTGAAACCGCCAGGCAGTACCTGAGGAGTTCTAAGGCTTCCGCTTCTTCCCCCGAGTTTCCAGTGGTGGCGCGTGATACCTGGTATCTCCAAAGGATAAAGGTCCGTGAAACAGAAAAAACGGAGTCCATTCTTCTCCCACCATCTCCGAGCAGAAAGGTCACAAAAAGGCAGGAAGTGGGTTTTCTGGGGCAGCCGCAGCCACACTGAATCCCCCCGTTCCGACAGCTTCCCACAGCTGCTCCGTGCACGGAGCCTCGCGCCAGACGGACGCAGCTCTGTGCCCCGCTCTGTGCGGAGCCGCCTGACTTCTGAGTCCACGCGGCCTCGCTACAAAACTGAGCTAAGAGCTGGATCCTGAGTCATTGCATACAGTTCTTGCAATAGCAATTCGGAACTCGGGGGTGAACAACCGGGGGAACACTGATTGGAATAATGCGGGAAGTGTTGAATAAAGTAATGGCATTTCTTAATTTCGATTATATCAATCTGTGCCGTACCAGCTTGCAAACCCTGCTTGTAATCATCTCCTCTGAAAAAGGCTGAAAGGGAACAAGAAAGGATGGAGCTCAGGAAAATGAGGGGGGTCTGGAAGAAAGAAATGGTCGATACGAGGCAAGCTGAATGAATACCAGACCCACTGGTGGCAGAGGATGTCCTACTGGGCTTTCAAATCGTGAATAATATTGAGAGCATAAACAGTGAACAATTATTCACCCTTTCTCACAATACATTAAATACTTTTTATACTGAAAAGATTTTTGGTAAATAGCTAAAATAAACCCCCAAAATCAAGCTGAGTATTTTAATGCTTTGTAAGTGGTAACCAGGGAAAGCAACTATACAAGGCTTGCATCTTCATTGGAAGTATTACAGTATATTTTGATTTATTTGGCTCAGTTCATGATATAACGGAGCATAACTGATGTAACTTGGTTACCCATACTGGAACAATATCTGCAGAAACATTTGAAATGACGCATTTTTTTAGACACCTATTTTAAGGATCAGTAACTTCAAACAAGCAGAGCGCTTAAGCATATTTTAAAGGCTTATTTCCTGCAATCATGCACGGGTCACGGCTTGATCCCCATCAGCCAGCGCCCTTTGGGATCCTGGCTGCAGGAGGGGTGCTGAAGGAAGGACGTGGACAGAAGAGGAGAAGTGTCAGTTTCAAAAAGAGCCCAGAGATTTTGCACCCAAACAGTAAATCTTTGATGCTAATTTAGAAGAGAGCTGATATTTTAAAATTCTGAAGGAGGGACCCAAGAAGCAAAAGAAAGTTGATGTTTCAAACTCTCTGTTAGGAGAATTTCTACCCCTGCTCAGCACCGTGTGTCCATGTGGGACACAAAAGCTTTGGAAGGACCAGTTGTCCTGGCAGGGAACAGGCAGCCTGATGGGAGGAGCAGCTAAACCCAACATTTCTCACTGAATTTCTTAGTACTTTGTGGGGTTTTGTTAAGTTTTTTAAGAGAAAGCGAGCGAGAAGGAGCAGGGTGGCTTTGCTTGGCCAACGTGCACAGCTTTTCTCAAAGGAGATGGGCTGGGAAAGGCTCCCGGTGGTGTGCTGGAGAGCCGTGCAGACAACAGCTTTCTGCAGCAGATAAGAACTGGATTTGGGGCCACTTTAAATAAATTAAGCAAATAATTACCTGTGAATAAATTTTTCAGGAAGAAAAATGCTAAATATATTTATTAATGGATACCATATGGTTTCTGCAACTTCTTAACAGAAGGCTCATAAAAGCACACAGCTACATTCACGGGTTTCCCAGTCACACACATTTTCTGCATGTACTTTGAACACTCACCACTTAGGAGCCAGAATACTCATTTAGTGCATATCTTAAAAACTTACAACCATCCCTTCAAGGTCTGTGAATATATAGTGAAAGTCTGTTTATTCCTTTCAATCACACTTAGATGAAATGTCCAATATCCAAATTTCTTAAATGATTTAATTTAAGTTGGACAGTTGAACAAGAGGTTTTCCTAGTTTAAAAAATGAGGAAGGGAATTTCCTACACAACTCAATTTCCTTTACTTTAACACATCATTGAAACGCTGATATTCCTGGGGGATTTTTGAAGATGCTCTGCTATTACAAATTATTGTTGGTCTTGCTTTTAAGAATTCTTCCAAATGTCCTGAGACAGGCGCTCATGCTCATTGCTGGGAGTGCTCCCCCCTGCCCGTGCTCCTCCGTAGCTTTCTGGTGAAAGGTTTTGCCAACTGGTGTGGTTCACAGGAGCCTCCAGGCTGCCCTCTTTGTGCTACACAGCGACCTCGGGCTGGTTGGGCAAAAAAGAAAGGGAGAAAAAAAAAAATCGCGCCAGTATTCACCTTCCTTCCCACCCTTTATGCTCCAGTCATTGCCCTTTATCTCCTCAGAGACTGCACCACAAAGTGGGTTATAATTGTCCTCCCCCTTTGCGTCTTTACCTGCTGCCCAGGTTTTCGGCGCAGAGGCGCAGGCTCTGCTGTGCTGGCTCCAGCTCTGGGTGAGATACATGGAGTGGGCCAAGCAGAGGCAGGATTTTAAGGTCTATTTAATGAGCCCAGTAATTCAGATTTTGATCTGAGCTTGAGTTGTTTACGTGTAAGAGAGGATTCTGCTTCTGGAGGGGCTCTGGCCTCCCTGCACCCTGCGTGCAGCAGTTACTGGAGATGCTGCAGAGCCACGTCTGGAGAAACGGCAGCGTGAGAAGGACAAGCTTTTCCTAATGCTGTAAAATTAAGAGAAGACTTTAGGAGCCATTTGGGCTGTCTGGCAGGCAAGTGATGAGGATCCAAGCATTTCCAGTTGCCGTAAGATGGGGACAGAGTTGCTCTCACTGCCCTGTGGTGGGAGCCGCGGGCGTTGTGTGCATTTCTGTGTGTGCCGAGCTGCTCCAGCGCTGCCCGACCTGTCCCGCTGCAACCCCCGGTGAAAGCCTTTGCGACCCACAGGTGATGCCACAGCTGCGGTGCAGGTATTTCTACAGCAAATGCTGCAGGAAACACTTGAGAGCTTTTCCCTCAGAGCACGACTGTCTGGTTTGCCTCGTTAGGCAGCGCGCGAGGCCGTTAGCAGCCTGGGTGCTGGTGAGGTGCTATATTGTCTGACCGCCAGCGTCACTCCCAGCCTGGCGATCCAGCCTTGTCTCACAGCGCAGCTGGGAATTGTCAGGGGTGTTTTCCAGCCTTCTGTATGTGGAGGAAAAGCCAAAACGGCTGGGCTGCACATTGTGTAAAACTGATTTGTCAATTCCAAACTCAAATGTTTTGATTTTTAAGCTCAAGTTTAATCTCCCCACTGTGCAAAGTCTGTTTCTCCCTACCTGTTACACGCAGAAGCACTTCAGCAGATGAAAACTGACTTTCCATCCTGCAGCCTCCCACAGACATATGCACGCACATTATGTCCCATGTTTAATTGCCTTTCAAAACTGTCTTATCTTGGCACAAATTTGTCATTGGTTTATCTCTGCTCGGGATAAATGCATACCTAATCTTATTACTGGATGCACTCAGAGCAGGCAATCTCATTAATAGCCACCCTTAAGGGATTTTTATCCATGGATCAATTTCATAACTGGAACACAGCTACATAATATATAAATATATCCCTTCAATGGCACAGCCATTCTCATGCTGTTCAGTCTTGCACATCTCATGGAAAAAAAAAAAAAAAAAAAAGAAAAAAAGAATCCAGAAAGAAAGAATGTATTTTTAAACCAGAGATCTTTCTTGGAAGCTTGTTAGGTTTTCAGATCACACCACAGGCTTACAAGCTTGATTTGTCAGGTTCATGATTGTTACTGGATATGTGAGTTCTATCACTTTTAGCCTGGATAGTCACTAAGAATAGTTTTCCCATTCTTGGTGGCAATGCTGTGTGCTCTTTGTTGTAGTATATAGAATTCTATAATGGGAAAAACCTAACTCGTTAGCTACATATCATTTTCAACCACAGCAGGAGCTATATAGCTTTTAAGAATTAAATTATGTTCATTTATTCAGTGACTGCAAAATACCCTACTAAGAGTGTAATAGCTTAAAGGCTTCCTAATCAACTTTACTTCATCATTAAATAATTATGCTTTGTGTATCTGAACTACACTTTTGTCACATCTCATATATAGGATAGTTAGTGAAGATGAGTCATTACTGAGGCTGAGTGAACCATTCATAATTAAACCTGAACCACACAAAACTGCCTGGCTTCAAGTTCTATGAGGCTTTCAGCGAGTCTGGGCTCAGTTTCCAACAGATTTCGATTCAATTATATCCAAGCCCCAGCAAACTAAAATCCACCTATGCTGCACAGACTCATGCGCCAGCATTCCTGAGGTGTGGTGGGTGCCCCCCACCCCCGTTAGGGTCATTACAGCTCCGATCAAAAGGGATTCATTTTCCTTTTTCCTCCCACTCTGCAGACACTGGGTGAGGATGGGCACCACTGAGGCTCTTGGAATGCGTGCATGAGAAATTAGAAGGTATTTTGCAATTTCACCTACTGGAGCTGCAAGCACAAGGTGTTTCACAGTGACACCACTGGCATTGCCAGTCACAATGCGAGAGAAGTTACCCTTCCACTTCCAGAAGCGAGCAGTGATACCAGTGATAAAGACGATGAATTAACAAATAGCCAGAAGGGTACCTCTGCTGTGTCTGCTCGTCAACAGAGCCCAAATCCCCCAAAAAATCGAATTGCCTCGTCAGCTGCCCATAGTCATCTCAGCTGAGGCTGCCGCCAGCAGAACGCTCTGTCAGTGTGACAGGACACGGAGACGCCGAGGGCTGTGTGTTCCCCGCCGTCCTGGAGGGCTCGGTGGCTGCAGGGGGGGACGGGCTGTGCCCTCGCTCGGCACTGGAGGGCTCGGCCACACAGCTGGCCAGATGTGAAGCAGGGGACACCACCGCTGGGGTGCGGAGCCCGAAGCCCGGAGGGTGTCGGGGCCGTTGGGAGCGCTCGCTGTGGGAGAGCTGTCCTGCGGCGGCGCAAGCGCTAATGGGCCAAGAGTGGGACGATAAAACGGCCTCATGTTAGTAACAAGCCGTGATGGCAATTCACCATCAGATCTACTTCCTTAAGGGCCTGATGGATTAGCTGCTCTTTGTGGTCTTCAAATTGAATCTTTGCAAAACACAAGCTGCGTTTCTAATAGCTGAAGCTGGAAGGGTTGGGAGGGCAACTGACTGATAGGGAGATTTCTTTGGAGCATGCCATTCAATTGCTTCATTTATATTTCATTAAGCATGAAATTATGTTTATAATTGTATTAGACAACTGTGTGAGAGATATTAGCTCATAAGCCCAGACTGAATTAAAACAATTATTAATTAATTATTGCTATGGTTTTTTTCATTTTTAATGAAATTATGCTCTTGAATTCAAAGCTATGGCGGAAGTGTATTATTTTAATTCATGGAAATATCACTGATTGGCTGCTGTATAACTGACAGAATAGGCGTAGGGGTTATTTAATGCAAACACCGTATCATCCAAGCATGCACCTTTGCATAATCCATATGGAGAGAGGCCACTCCATGCTACAAAACGGACAAGAGGAAAACTCCTGCTGTGCTGCAGGGAGATGGTGCAGCAGGGATGGCCATGCGGGGTACAGTGACACCAGCCACGAAGAGGTGAAAAATGTAAGAGATACTTTAAAAACCCCAGTGTGTTGCAGGGACACAAGCAGCCAGGCGGCAGCCACCCCTTCTTGCTGGGATCCGGGCTCATACGCAAACCCGGCGTGGTGGAAAGGGAGTGACACCGGAGCAGAGCGGCCCCTTGTCTGTAACGGGCCCGTGCACAGAAACCGTTGCCGAGAGGGTTTTTATTAATCTGAAATTTATCAGGACTATGGCCCCCATTACACTTTTCTGCTTCATTGTATGATATTGTATGATATTAATACCTATGCAAAAAAATCTCTCGGACTTCAAAAGGAGATTTTTCCCTCTGGTGTAAGAGCTGCAGGATTTTTCCCGAGGTGTTGCAGACATCGACGGCTTTCATTAAAAAAAAAAAAAGCTTAAAGCTTTAAGCCAGCGCTGGTGGCTATTCATCGTCACATGCTCTTCTATCGCTTTCGAGCTCTCACACTTATTCTGCGAATGATTAAGGATCTCAAGCACTTCGAAACAAAGCTTTTCACCTTTAGATACTTTTTCAGGCTGTGGGAGAAGAACGGGTTCCTTGCTGGCATTTCTCTTCGAAAGTGCTCTCTGGCACCACAACGAAAAATATTTTGAAAGACGTTTCTTTTCATCTCAGAGCTTTGTGAGTGCCAGGCAATCCAATTATTTATTTATTTTTAAAGGGTAGTTTTTTGGCTTCTCCTTTTCCTCTGGTGCAGCTGAGCACACGGCTTCAGTCACTGAAACAGCCAATTGCAAAATTAGACAAATACTTTGACTTTGCCCCTGGCTTTCGTGGTGGCCGTACCTCTGAAGACCCCATTCGCCACTAATTACGTATCCTCTGAAATCCTGCAGCGAAGGCACAGCGCAAGTCATTAGCCCTCCTAAAGGAACGTGCAGCTGCCTGGCGAACAGAGGGATTAACACGCGACAGCAAAGGCACAGTGCTGGAGGGGCGGGCATGGGGTGAGCGCCTGGTCACAGAAACAACCGCCCCGCCGCTGCGGAGCCCGCTGGCCGCAGGCTGTGCTCGCTGCGCACCGCCGCGTCTCCCGCCCACGCTGCCCCTTGGCACCCAGCGAGCGGGACGGGACGGCGCAGAGCCCGGAGCTGGGGCAGCGGGACCGGCCGGGAGCACGGGAACGGCTGATGGAAGTACGAGGTGATGTGAAGCCCAAGGACACGCAATAGGAACCTGCTGCCTACTAAACAAACCCCATACTTCTTAACTTTTATAAACGCTTCGTTGCTTAATCCTCCCTTTCCAGAGTGTGGCTTGACAGAAATGGCTGGTTGTTTTGGGGTCGGGTTTTTTTAGTATTTAGTAAGGAGAAGGAAGGCATTGTAAAAACATTCGTCTTCATCTACCTAACCTTTTCTTATTTAAAAGCACTTTATGATTCAAGAAAGTATCCACACTACGCTAAGCCTTTCATAAATTAAGCTGTCCCCGGATAGCTACTTCTCTGACTAATATTTTACATTTTTGAGAATACAATTCCTATCCACGGTGCTTAACAGAGCTGTTAATTCTGTGGCTACTAAGGAGAAGTACCCCTGGTGGACTTCAAAATGCACTACAAGTAGGGGGTGTGCTACGAGGCTGAGTTAGGGGACTGTGGTCACCGCTGTCACCGTGGTGCTGTTGATGAATTAACTGAATTGTGCTTGCTGAAAACATGCCACCACATTAGCATAATATCCTGCTTAGCAGTAAGAAAAGATTTTGGGTAAGACTTCCTGCTGGAATAAATACTCATCACTCACTGAGTCATCGCAGCTGTTAGGACTCAGACCGGCGGAGGCGCATTCCCTGGACTCGAGGCAGACAAGGACGAAGTGAGGGCTCAAGTGGCGGGGAGCGTTCAGCGCCCTTCGGAGCGGAGCAGAAAGGGGCTGGGTTGGACTCGCGAGCAGGGATGCGGCTTGCTTTTGTGCCCTGCCTGGGACTGGCTGCAGTGCGAAACCTGCGTCCCAAGGCACGGCTGAAATAATTCCCGGCCGGCATCACCCAGAGGATTTCCAGGTGAGCAGAGTCCAGGCTGGCTTTTGCTTGGCTGGTTGTCTTTTGCATCCAACCCCCCTGCCACCTTGCCAACGATACACAGAAGAAAACCTTTTGGCCTGTTTTGGGAAAAAGTTGCCATCTCATAGCAAGTTAACTCAAAGTAATTGAAGAGGACCGTACAGAGATGCGCTTTGACATCTTTAGCCCAATTTAAAGACGCTGGATTTTAGTGCAGGCGTTTTATCTAATCTGCTACTGAGATGAAAGTACCATAAAGATATGTAACTAAAGCTGAGGAAAGACACAATAGCAGCGGGGTGGTATTGTGCGATGTGAAAAGGATGTTTATATCTAAACATCATACGCGTAGTTGAGCATGAATTCACATTAGATCAACTTGAGCTTCAAACATCTACTTATTAGATATGGGTGGAAACAACTATTTTTCAGTAGTGGGGCACTAATATCGCAAAGGTTTTCGTCTGGTGAAATATATGACTCCCAAAAGCCCAAATATGGCTAATATTTCCAAAGGCTTATTGAACAGCAGCATCTGAGCACGGGTGATGATACCTAGTCATCTCTGTTGTTATTAATTTCTTTTTCAGCCTTATTGCTTTCTGTATCCTGAGTGGCATGTCGTTTTTGCCACAACCTGCCCTTTAGAGATTTGCAGTGAGTGAAGCTGAAGACACAACTCCACCTTTTCCCTCCCGACAGCGTAATATTTCATCCCAGTGCACCCAGAGTGCTGGCGCCCACGTTGACAGACCTGCACACGGCCACCGCCTGCCAGGGGCACGTGGCCACCGGCCCCAACGAGCCACCCCTCGTTACGCACACGGAGCTCCTCCACCCCGCGCTGTGGAGGACCTCACGCTGCTCATCCACAAAGGCTGGAGGAAAGGCCACAGAAACAGCGGTGACGGGAGTAAAAGGGAATTGATGCGCGAGCCACTGGGCATCCCGCAGACCGTCTTCCATTTACTATCCAATACTCCTTTCCTCTTGTCTGATAAAGTGACATCTGGTTAGTACATTTGCCTGATTATTTAGTTCTCTGCATCACTTTGAGCAACGTAATCTCTCTAATTGGTATGTAGAATTTTTCCCGGTATGTTTAAAACAGGGGATTTTTGTGTCAAGGTTCCTTTGTGGTTGTTTTTGCTATCAGCTTCAGAAATCATGCAAAAGGAGTCTAATTTTGTCATTATTCATTTACAGCCTTACCATATATGCAGCCTTCGAAACAATATTTAGGTCTACATATGAAGGAAGTAAAATGCCCTAATTAATTTTCTGCATCACTGAAATGGAGCTTCAGTCAAATGGGGAAGGCAGACATTGCGGATGCCAGAGCGCCAGCCTAGAACCAAGCCTCCAGCACAGCTTAGGAGCAAAAGGTAAAATGAGACAGTAGATGAGAGGATGAAAATGCTGATTAAAAGAGGTTTTTGGATGAGATAAGCAAATCTCCTTGTAATCTCAAATAAATCTGAAGTTTTCCTGCTGCGTTCTCACCCCATCCCGAGTCCACTGTGCATTTTGTTTCTGAAAACAGCCCTCAGTCTATTTTTATGCTTCAGGCAACAGCAGTCTGGATGAAAACACTCTTCCTTGTCCTTAGTTGTTAAAACCCTAAAGGTTATTTCCTGAAGATAAGAGGGCGGTCGCTGCCTTCACAATGGCACAGATTTTCTTCCATATTAACAGAGCTGGTCAGTTTGGTCCGGAGCGGTTTGTAAAGGCCGGCTAGTAATTCATCCCTGCAAAGGTGGCCCTGTCCTTCAGAGCTGGCCCTACGAACCCATCACTTGGCTGGAAAAGGTCTTGGTCAGGAACATGCTCCCAAGAGGAAGACTTGGGGATAGAGTAATAAGGCAAGCCTGCTAGAGGTAAAATAAGCAAGGCTGTGATTTGGGGTTTTTTTTCTTTTTGATATATTAAGGCATGGATACTCCTGATAGGATTGGTATTTCTCAACAGCTTGTATTTGCGACACTAGACTTGCTCATACTCTGGCTGTTTTGAATTCCTCGGGAGGCTTTATCCCAGTATGTCTGAACAGTTTAGCAACATTCATGAGGCATCATGACACGCTGATTATTGACTAAGGGAGCTTTCCATGCCTGCTTCACAGAAGCGGTCATCCTGAAATATATTTAGTTGGTGAAAAGGGACAGGAAGGGCTAAAGTATCCCTGCTACCAGGAAAGCAATAGACATTATAAAGAAGTTAAGAAAAATTTCCTTTTCATAGGGAAAAAAAAACCCCTGAAAGTGGTGCATTTGTAGAGCTTTGAAATAAAAAGACAGGATAATAGTCTTCTAATTCTCAAAATGTTTCCAAAGAGGGTGCTTCTGAAATATTGTCCTGGTCACCAAAGGGGCAAGAAAAGTGTCTGGCTCCACATGCAGCAAAAGTTTAAATTAGAGATTTGGAAAGGCTTCCTAATGAAGGATACTTAATCAGCGAACCTGGCTGTTAAGGGATGCTGTAAAATTGGAGTTATAAAGGACCAATTACACTAATACCTGTCTGGAATGGGCACAGCAGGATTCTGCTTCCATACAAAAATGGACTTCAAGCCACTATCATACTGTGGTGCTATTTTTTGTCCCCCACAACCCCACTGAGGTCCTGAGATTTCATTTTTGCTATGCACACATATATCCCTAGACTGTGTGCAGGTCCTCTAAGCTCAGCTGTGGGCACTTCCAGTCTGTCTCACTTCTGTAGTGCTGCCTGTCTGGAGAGAAAAATATCAAAAACCTAAATGATGTGAGAACAAATCCTCTCATGAGGAAGTCATGCAGATTCAAATCAATTTCATTATTCTGAGTAGAGCAGCCTTCCCTAGGGAAAAAGGTGTCGCCTTGACTGTGTTGAGGTGGTACCTCAGCTGACCTCAGTTAGGGAAGACTCTACCCCGTAACCATCTCGGGGAGGAGGGAAGGTGTTCGAGGATGAGGATCCTTGAGGAGAGGTGGTATTTCCCGACAGTCCTCAGTGAAGTAGGCAAAGGTTCTCCCGGTTCCCCATAGACTGTGACTGCATTAACTGTGGGCAATTCCCTGATCTGTTGGATTTGGTTTCCTGGTGCATCAGAGAAGTGTGGACACGCCATTCACAACCCTGGATTCCCCTCTGAAAGCCAGGATGTGCCAGAGTCAGTGCTGCTTCCTAGGCTTCCGAATCCTTGAATTTAGTCTTAGTCATGGGTTGCAAGCATGATATCCAGCATTGTAAGTCAGCAGTATCCCCCAAATAAGATGGTAAAGCAGCTGTGTTGGCTCTAGAGCAGCTTAACTTTAGGCTTCTGAGTATGATGAATTATTGTTTAAGGAGATGTATTCATAATTCTGTTCCTTCCAAGCAGGTGGTTGATATTTTGAGATCCCTGCTGTATCAGCACTATGTATATTTGGCACAGAAACTGCATGAATATTATAAATTCTATATTTAATTGGGTCTCATAAAGAAATCCTGTAAATCATAGTCATCCCATCAAACAAAACAGGAAGGGGGTGTAGTGAGGTACTCAGTAACATTACTTCTTTTTGCCCCTAAAGGTTAGACAAAACTTTGTTGTTTCCTTAAGAAGAAAAAATGATGATAGACTCAGGTATCTTTGATGTAGTTCTGTTTATCTGAAAGTAACAAAATCCTAATGCTTAGCACAGAAATCAAACAGGATGAGAAAGTACTTTATGTACTGCAGCGAGCCTCCCTGAGCCAAGCACTCGGCCAACAAAGCTCTGTTTCGGCTTTCAGCAAGACCACAATGCCACTATTTATTTGGGTTGCGTCCTAAGCTTTCCTGCTTCTTTATATCTTCCTTGAAATCTTTCTTTCTGTTTCTCCGTCTCACGTATTTTGGCAGAAAATATCACAGTATCATTTGCTATACAGTAGGTGGTAAAACTCCTTCATTTACGTTTCTGAATGTTAGGTGGTACTGTGTGTTGGGGGGTGAGAGTCACTACTGTTTCCACCTACTGTGGCTGCAAAAATCCGAGCGTGTTCTGCTTTTCCCGAGTGAGAGACAGTCCAATAGTTCTTTCCATAAAGATCCACTCTGAGGCTACGGCAAAGGCGCTAAGTCAAAATAAATAGGAGAGAGCCAGATCAAGCAAGTGTGAGTCTTGCATAATAAATAAGGGTAAAATAGTCATACCAATGCAAGCAAAAGGAGATTTATATCTAGTTTCCTTAAGTGGGTTTGAATCCATACGTGACGAAAGCTGTTTTCATTATTAATGTATTATTTTGAGTTCTCCATACCATGGGATTACAATGAAGCACTATTTGCACCTATTCTATCTATGGTACATCTACTACAGCAAACAAGAGGCAAGAGAGACATGTACTCAATGAATGCAGTTCATTATTTAGCTGTATCTTTAGCTGTATCTGGCAAACTAAATAAAGGGAGTGGGGGTTGATTTTGGCACCTGACCTGCTTTGGCATCTTGCGCCTGCAGAGCACTCGTCGTGGGAGAGACTGGTTTGCTCCGAGGAGCGGCAGAGGCCAGGGAGCCTTCTGGAACGCCCGCCGAAACTCACGCACAACCGCATTTTCTTGACAGCCTGCTTCAAGTGCTCTCCAGAGTTATTTGATCTGGTCCTCCAAACCCTATTCACAGCGCTTCTCTTTGCTGCTCTTGCTGTCGAATTCATCACAGGCTGTTTTATCTGGGCGAGAGCGGAGCACCCACGTGGGCTGGAGTCCATGCAGCGCATCCACAAACAGCCGGCGGCGGCACCAGGGCCCTGGCCTCGCTTATCAGCGCGGGACAGCTGGGGACCGGCCGCCTGGTAGCCCACGGTGATCCCGAAGCATCGCACCCCGGGCGACCCGGGCAACCCGGCACGCGACAGGCAAGACGCACTTGCTTGTCACAGGTCAGGGAAAGGGCCCGTTTGAGCCTGTTTGCAGATCTGTGTTGAAAAGCCTCTTTGATATGAGCGGGTAGCCCAGGCACGGCAAGAACGGCGCTTGCGGTAACATTTGAACACGACAGCCGCGTCGCACAGTACAACAGCGATGCCAAAGACAAGCCACTCACCTTAGCAGCTCCTGTGCTGAGCGTAAGGGGAACAACGGGGCGAAGGGCGACCCTCGCTCCACCTGCAGAGGTAAATACTTGTCGCTGCCCCAGTTTTCATCCTCCTCTGCAAACGAGAGCCAGTGCGAGTAGCAGCCCTGCCTTGCAGAGGTGCCTATTTTGATCTTGTTCAGCAGCAAAGCATACCCCGTATCCATAAATCTAGAGACGTTTCAGGAAGAAAACAGCAACTGTGGAAGATCAAAAGGAAGCTGGTGACAGCGTGAGCCGGGGAAACGGTGCCTGCTGCTGGTTTCCAGTGTGCTCAGGGAAGCAGGAGATGGGTAGCACAGTCTAAGAAACGAACACGGTTACACTATGTACATGGTTTACTTTTTTTTTCCTCCTATCTGAAGTGATCCCAGGCAAAAATTGGCCAACAGGTCACTACAGGGGAGCAGGAGTGGTGTCCTATGTACCAAGGAGTTCACCGCAATTATGAATAACTATAGAACTAGGTAATTGTGAATCAGATCCTTTACGCAGGCTGGATTTCATGAACGTAGGTTAAGAAGGCCTGAAATGTATTGGGAAGTCACCGTGCTCAAATGCAATTTTCGCATTTTTGTATTACACAACGAAAAAATATGTTGCCCACCAGAAAAGGGCATGAGCTTTACCGTAACAGAAATCAAGAAGTAGCTCTGCTGAAGTCATAAGGTATAAGCTAGTGAGGTGTGAATATACTTTCATATACTAAACAATACCTGCACTAGGTTTCCTATTGATTTCAGGGGACTATTTGCACAGCGAATTGTCGCTCTGTGTGAAGAAGTCTATAAGCATCCAAGTTTCCGCTAAAATAAGATTACATGTCTATTAACCTATCCAGAAGCTGCAACATTGCAACATACTGTATTACCATGCACTAAAGATAGGTCCTTGGGAAATTATTCAATGGAAATATGTAGGAGACCAATTTCCTCAGTAACAGCAAATTTCTCAAGCGCTGCAGTTTAGGTGACGATTCAGCTCTTGGGGTAGAATCCATTTAACTTTGGATTTGGAAGGGCCAGTGCTGGAAGTAAGGGAGCAGCAGATTTATGTGTCACTGGATTATAATGTGGAGGCTATTTTGCAAATAAGCTGTCCTCTGAAACTGCTGACTCTAAGACACTTTAGGAATAGTGACATTTTGCAACAAGTACAGAAAGCTCAGAGTCAACTCATATCACGAGATGACAAAAACACATTTCACTTGCATAAATGAAACAATCTCCTGTCCTCATAACAATTATAAGAACATCTTCTTGTTATTATGCTACCCTGCAGCAAGGGGACGGGTATTGATCTGGGCCTATGTTTCATTTACAAACCATACTTATATCGTGACTCTTATTGAGAGCTTTTCTGGGGAGAAAACAGAGGATATGAAATACAACTTAATCTCAAAGAAAAAAATATCCTTTGAAGAAACATAGAATGTTCAAAGTGTGTTAAGAACAAGGAAACGTAAGGACCTGAGTCTATGCACTGATCTGGAGCGAAGTATTTCATATTACTGTCCTAACAGGGGCTTAACCAAGGGGCAGTCTCCCTTAACAAAAGCAAACCAAAAAATCAGGGGAGGTCACTCCTATTCCAAAGAGTTTTATATTTTATGCATGGGGAGCTGAACAGAGAGAGGCTGAGGTTTTTATCCTGTGAATCACAGAGCCTGTCCTGGCTTTGGGAACCGAATCAAGAGTTCCCCAGTCTATTCAGTACTGCCATCCTTTCTCCAACAGCTAGGTCCAACAGGAGATCTGGAGTCGTGGAATCACAGAGTGGTTTGGGCTCGAAGGGCCCTTTAAAGGCCATCTAATCCAACCCCCCTGCCATGGGCAGGGACATCTTCAAATAGAGCATGCTGCTCAGAGCCCTGTCCAACCTGACCTTGAACTTTCCTAGGGATGGGACATCTTCCACCTCTCTGGGCAACCTGGGCCTCACCACCCTCAGTGTAAAAAATGTCTTCCTCCTATCTAGTCTAAATCTGCTCTCTTTTAGTTTAATTTCCTCAGTAAAAGCTGAAATCTGTTCCTACTGTCCCAGATAACCTCGCACTAAAGTCCTTTTGGACCGCTGCGAAGCGCACGGCAGCTCTGCAGCCACCAGTTCCATGGCTGGCAAGCACGCAGCCACGGAAAACGTGAGGAAGTGCTGCCTTCCTCTTCTCTAAGGGTCACTTGTTTCCACTAATCCAGAACACTTCAGTATTTTTGATATTTGGCTTCTGTAGGGTGAACCTCATTGTCTTTTGATGTCCGCAGCTATCAACGGGCAATCTGGGCTCTTCAGCATCTCGGAGATGTTTTGGTCTTATTGTCATTCTCTGTATCACTGAATTTTAAAATCACAACCTCTTTTTTGAGGTTTAGAGAGTTGTTTTATTTCCTGAAGCTCAGCGACAAAAATCTACTCAGAAGCCCAGAGCTGTTCCTTATGTTCTAAATACGTACGTGGAAAGTATCAGCTAATTAGTGCTAAATTAAAATGCAAAAGGAATATCCATTATTTTTGGGTTATGTGTATACACCACTTACTTCCTTTACTGTTTCTGAAGAATGATCAGCCACTGCGCGCTGTTAGTACCACTGAGAATACTAAAAAAAGCTGTCACAAAATGATATCTTGATAAAACAAGATGACCTTTAAAGTTTAAGCTGTGGAAGCAAGCCAGATAAAACAGCAAACCAGATAAAGTGTTTTCAAAATATAGACAAAAGGCTCTATAATGAAAGGAAAAATTATTATTATTATCACATTCTTACTTACTTTAAAATTATTTTAAAAGACCGATACAATTAAAGTAGGTATTAAAGAGTGGGATTTCATACAGTGCTGGCTACATTATTCATTTTTGAATGAACTTCAGTTTTTTCCATTTATGAAGCAATGATGATTTTTTTAATGCAGGCTTTGCATTTTTCCACACATACCGTATAGCTAGGACAAAAATTTTCACAGCAGGAATTGATTACTAACTGGTCACTTTAGGCCATGTGGTTTTCTTCCCTTGTAATTATTGCATGACTCGCTGGCCTTAGCCATTTAAAAGGTTTCTAGCAGCAGACAACAGCTGGGGTCATTCTTATTGCTCCTGGGTAATCTTGTTTGGTACAAAATATTACAATTCTCAAAGGAGCCATCCGCTATCTCGACATTTCTGCGTACAGAAGCTGTCATGCAGGAGAAAAAATAATAATAATGAAAATCGAAAAATGTCTGCTAACATCAGTTGTATTTTCTTCTCTTCACATTCAGGTCCTGATTTCACAATTGCATTCGAGTGGAATTATAGAGTTTGAGTCAGTTTTTGCTATATTTTTGCATAATGCCGTATAAAATTAATTCCTAAGCCCTGATTCTGACTGCATGGGTCAACTGCCCTAAATATAACAAATAATATTAAAATTCAGGCTTTGCTGATGTCAAAAAGAAATGAGAGACTGTGAGGATGAGCAAAGTTGAGGGGGTGTGTGTGACCTTTTCCAGTAAACCCAGTTCGGATCTATAGATTAAATCTATTCCTTTTGAACAAATACATTACTACAAAAAACAAAAGTCAGCGAGAAAACCCACAGCATCAGTAATACAGGGTTAAAATCAGAATTAGGCTGTGGAAACAAGTCAGTGGGAAGAGGTCTATTATTAATTGAACTGAAATCCTGCTTACAGCTCTGACTCTTGTGCAACATCCAGCTCTGTTGTAAATGTTAGTCACAGCCCACAAGGCTTTCCTGGCTCGTGTCGATCGCAGAGGCAGGGGACGGGTAATGAAGTGACTGAAATGGGAAGTTAAGACCCACATCCGTTGACGACTGCAGAATTCCTGCAGCCAAGGAACTGAAGGAGGAGAAACTTGCCCAGCATGTGCCGTGGCAGGAAACAAATACGGTTTCGTGTGCACTCCACATCGGTTACTTTTGAAAGAAACTGGGATTCAGTCACAAGTGATTAACTGGTCAAATATATCCAGCGTATCCTACCTTCGAGTTCCATACTGCTGGCACAGGGATTTTCCTGGAAAAGATATTAATTTTGGTATCCTTTAGATGGTCTGCTACAGAACTCAATCATCTTATGCGTGCTTGATTCAGGGAATTCCTTGGATGAAGTCCTGTTTCTTGCTTTTTTTTTTTTTTTCCTGGAGGGATTTCTTCTGCTTTTCCTCCCTCTGAGCCCCATGGCACATTTTGAACTCCTGCTTGGCCAAAGGAAGCTAACCAATGGAATTGTGAAAGGGAGGAAGATAGGGCGTTTGTCTGAAAAAAAGTATTTAAGAAAAGAGTAGAGAAATCCTGGTTTCTCCACCCCTAGGGCAATAAAGAGAGGGAAAAGACCTCTTTTTGCCCATAAAAGTGAACGAAGTTTTCCTTCTTACCTGGACAAGAGAGAATCCCTGTTTCCTGGAGCCTCCATTCCTGCTGGGATTTCTGTTTCTCAGGGCCACAAGCAAAATCCTTTCCTTGCCTGTTGCAGGAGAATGAAGGCTGAGCAAACGTCCCATGCACGTGGCGTCTGCATGTGATGCTCTCTGTTTTCCTGGTAAAAGGGGATTTGAGATTTCTAGCCCCAAAGTCTCAGTGGTTCCCACAGCCCTCTGAACGTGGGACAGTTGGCAGCCTGGCAGGTAAACAATTTTGATCTTCCTTGAAAGGCCAAACTTCCTCACTTGGATTACTCTCTTTGTCCCTATTCTACTTCCGGCTGTATTTAATAGCAAGGGGAAAATGAAGAGAAGGAGTTATGTGGAGAATTTGAAATGGGGATATTTTTACTGTCTTCAGCTTAGTCCAGATGAAGACAACAATGTTAAACCAGGGAAGACCTTTGATGACTACACAGGGATTTCCAAAACACGTGTCTCGAGTGCAATCCCAGATTTCTACTCCGGGCCTGATTTTGAAAGGCATGGCAAGTGCTTCCTATCCCTTTCCAAGACAAGGTTCAAGTGAAGGAGTGTAATGAACAGCTTTGAGATAAGTTTCACTCTTTGATGTTAAAACTCAGGCCAAGAACAGTTTATGTTGTCATAGTAAAAAAATAAGTGATGTTAAGGAGATATTTGTTCTTGACAGCTCTAGAAATACTTAAAAAGAAATGCCCCTTGACTTTGACTAATAGGTCTGGACACTTTTTCAAATTAATAAATCAGGAAAAGATTTTCATAGGCATTTACTGGCACCCAGCCTCACTGAAACACCCTCAGACTTCTTTGATAACCATAACCCATGTAAGTAATACATATTTTCTTAATCTCAAAGCTGGTTGTGCACTGCACACAAATCATCCCTGAAACTACACTGGTACCTACTCAGATTAATGTATTTTTTGATCTATGTACCTTAGTGATTCATACAGCTCCATGTTCTTTATAAAACTATCATTAATTTAAAGGAAGTAACAGCTTTGTCTCTTTTGGCATCGCTACCTGTTCGCTGTTATCTAAGTGAGTGACTGGAGTGCAGTCTCTCAGTCTTACGTACTGGAAGAAAATAAGTGGTTGCCTGTGCATGAAGAAGGAAAGGAAATCTTCTGTTTGAGGGTTACTTTTTCCATGTTGAATAAACCGTCCACTTTCAAGGTGTGTTTCCAAGTACGGGCAGACTGCGCTTTGCAGAGGGTTGCAGGATTTGGTCTGCCATGAGTACAGGGAAAAGCGATGATTATTTGCAACCCAGCAGCACTAATTCAGTTGAAACTCTAAGTAGAAGGAAACTGCATCCTTTGGAACAGGTCCCCCCCAAGTAAAACGTTTGTCGCGGGTCCGTCTACCTTCAGTGCTTTGGAGCGTAGTTGAAAGGCAGCACTGCATTGCCCAGGGTGGCCCAAGTCAGGTAGATCAGCAAGCAATGCAGGTGGGTTTTAAACTCTGAACATCTCTCTCCAGCAATAAAACACTGCTGTTCGTTATTTATGTATAAATTATATAAAAGTAAAAGATACTCTGTTCCTACAAAGTGGGACATGTCTTCCTACCTCTGCCTGTTGAGCTCACTGCCTATCAGCTGTGGTTCTCCCTGTGTTCAGGCAATTAGTGGTGTGCTTTGTTTCCGTGTTTGGACCGTATGGCTAAATCTCAACCCATATGTTACAGCGACACTACTGAAGGTGATTTGGAAAGGCACCCTAATTAAACAGCGCAGTTGGCTAGCTAGGAAATTCAACACTGTGCCTTAATATCACAGTATGAGGCAATTTGGAGAGGTGGTTTTGTCTGGGGGAACTCAGGACACGTTTGATTTTGATAGCTGAATTAAGCATGCAAAATGTAGAGCCCGTATGCATAGGGCCATATTATAAAAACCACTTACCTGTAGGAGGTAAACTTCAGTTTTGTTTGCAGACCATGCACAGATCTGTTCTGAAGGAAGACATCATACGTCTACACACAATTACCTATGGCAACCCTGACAAGATCACTGATGTGAATTCCAATTCACATCTGGCATTGCCCGAATAGAAAATCCAAATGAACAGCTTCCAGCGCAATTTGCTGCTGCGTGTACTTAAGGTAACGCATAAACTGACTGAAATAAGGCCAAAAGTTTAGGGAAGATTTTTATCTTTGAAGTTCTGGTTCAACATAAGCGGCAGAGTAATCCAGAGAAACGCTGCACTGCTGCTTCACTGCTGAGGGCCTCCAGAAAAGGAACAAACAAATGTAAACTCGGACCCTAACGACACTACTGCTCCTGTTAGGATTGCAAGAACTGTGCCAGTCCAGGTCATGGATGAAAGCTGTAAGCCCTCTTCTGCAAAGTAATGGGTCATCAGGTCAAGTCCAATAAGCACTAATGCACAGCAATTTTCTATTGCCCCAAATCCAAATTGATATGACAGCTGAATCGCAACTGTAATTCAGAGAAATAGAGAAAATAAAACATTCCCTCACTGACAATGAAAGGCAAGGAAATAAACTGTGCAAAACCACATGGGGCACTGACTTTGCAAAAATATGGTTGTTCTTGTCAGCTTCATTTGACTTCATCTTTTCCCCCCATCTTCACAAGAAGTGTTTAGAATCAGCGCCCACTAGCACTCAAGGATATCAGTGCTTAGCCTGGGTTTTGGGCTCTTTCTTACTGTAGTCCTTGAGTAAAACCTTAGTTCTGCTAAATGCTTTCATTCTTTCAAAGGAAAAAGAAAAGCACAATAGGGACTATTACAGAAGTATCCTGGGGTGACATTTTATCCTCCTTCTGTCACGAGCAGAAAGGCAAAAGAACCAGAAAAAAGAGAAGTGAGCCATAAAAAAAATGAGCAAAAGATGACACCTGGATCATTGCATGTCAGAAATGCCATACAGGACCAGAATATTGTCTTCAGTCAGCAACGGCGACAGTATATGAGTGTCTTCACCATTATTTTACTGGGTCCATCAGAGCTAACTGGACACAGCACTGCTCAATCATCACCTATCAAATCACGTTCTAAAAATAAAGTTCAACTGTCATCAAGTTACCAGAATTCTTGACTATTTTATATGCTGGCCACCCTGTCACTTTAATCCCCTGCATCACTCCTGTGTGGTACAAGCATTTCCGGTAAGTCACAATGTGAGATCCAGGGGACTGGATAACTCAAGGAATTTTGGTAGTAACTATAATAAATATACAAAGAAATAGTGGAAAGGAAGTGACTATTTGCATTATTTTGGGGAATTCCCTTGGGATTTTCATTGTACAGGACCAGTTTAAAAGGTGCCAGTTTGCTCCCCTCTCTTTCCTTCCCTTCTCTTCTCCCAACTTCCGAAGGGAGGAACCAACTTCAGCTGACTCCTGCTGGTTGGCAGGAGGAACTCAAATCCCGCAGCAGTTTGTCACAAAGCCCAAAGCACCCCCAGACACCTGCAGAGAAGACACTTGTTACAGCCAGTCAAAGGTGGGTAGTGTGGATAATCTTGCCAGAAGCAAAATTCTTGCTAGTTCTCCTATTTCACCCCACAAGTTATTAAACATAAAATATCAGCACAACACAAAGCTCACAAAAGAACACCACCACAGAGACATTTGGGGAAAAAAGGCTCTAAGCTCACTTAAATAATCACTCAATTCCTGAAGGAGATGCAGCATGTACTTCTGTCTCCCTGCATATTTATATTATTTCTATCTCCCGTGCCCTTGGTGAGCTATCCAAGCAAGGTAGCAGAAGGTTCATCTGAAAGGCACCGAAGTTTTGCATCCAAATTTTCCTTCCATACAAATTTAGTGAGACTGAGCCTTTGAACATAGCCAGTCACCTGGTTTTATTTTATTTTTTTAACTCTGATGTCTTGCTTTCTTCTTTATCTTCTCTGCAACAGCTGGCAGTAGTACTGCCAGATGCCACCAAAGTCTACAGGGTATTAAAAACAGGCCAGCCCTAACCCTGGGCTTGAAAGAGTGATGATGTCTCAGCAGCCAGAGGACACAGAGGAAATAAGTGAGACAGAAGGAGCTTGTCGGAGAGTTACAACTTCAAACTAACAAAATAACAAACCTGAGATTCAAAATGTCGCTTGGTAGTTCCAATGACAAGCAGATGTTCACACATGCCTTTTTTTTTTAGTTAGTGTTTTTTGGTGGCAATTAATTTTCTTAAGCAATTCTTGGACCTCACACATGGCTTTGCAGAATATGTCCGAGTTATATAGGCATGAAAAAAAATATGAGTCTGTAGGTGTCATGCAGAGACAAGTCCTTTTCTGAAGTCAGATACAGATACCTGGCCAAAGGCGAAGGTATGTTGCTGCGATGAAGAACCCAGCCTGGCAGATGGCCGTTTCCACCCTGGATACCTCTCACCTGTCTGGTGAGGTTAAATCACTCTGCTCTGACAGTCAGTAACAGCCAAGGTGATGCAAACCCACAGGCGTGTCCTCTCTTCATCAAACCAGTGGAACTGCAGCCTTCAGCAGGAGCTCAGAGCAGGGCTCCAGCGCCTCCATAAGCAGGCGTCCTAATGCCTTCTCCGCTCCATCGGAAGCTGGTGTGGCTACACCTATTAGCGGTGGTGGTATGACACAGCAACGTGATTTTCCAGCAGGTGCACAGTGGTGGCTCATTTGCCCTCCACTTCAGAGGTTTCTGGAAACTTCCACAGGGTTGTAGTGGAGTTATCCCTTTTGACCGCCTCTCCGAGTTGCATCTCGTGGTGCAGCATCGAAGCCAGGTAGCTGATAGTTAGCAGAGGACTGTTTCCAGGGTTTTGGCTATTCCCTGAGAGCTAAAGCTGAGGCAGCGGCTACCGAGAAGCCAGCTGGAGTAGGTAATGGTGAGGAGCTGGAGCCAAAGCAATCCAAGCCAACGGCATCGCTGGAAGCCAGCGAGAGCTGCCTCTGGGGACTGCCCTACTGCACATATGTTTGGAGCTCAAAAAAGGAAGGGAGACTCCCAAGGGACATGAATCAGACTAGTTGAGTAACACTGGGAACTTGAATATTGCTGCAAAGCCAAAACTTCTTTGCCTTATCATATCCAAAGCTTATTAAAGCAAAATACTGCAAAATGGCAGAGAAACAAAGTCTGATCCAAATCAATATTTGGAAGAAACAGTTGACAAAGAGCATAATATATATGCCAAGCATCCTCTTAGGAACAGACTGATTTTGTGCTGACATTCCTGAAGAGGAGATACATTCATAAAATGTGTTGTCACTGGGTTTCAGAACAGCATGGGAACTCCTTATTGAATTAGTTTCCAGGCACGACTCAGTCCTCTCCTCCTCCCCCTACGACCAGTTAAGAGCAGCCCCCCCTCCTCGGTCTCTCTGCAGGGTTCAATTCATTCAGCTGTGTTATGCAGGCACTGGGATGGCCCCGAGTTTCCAAGGTACAAAGGGAAAGTGCAAATAAAAAGCAGCTCCCTGCATGATTTGTGAAACATGCAAAATACAATAGCAATAAAAATAGTAATGAGCTCATTACAATAGAAATGGTCTCATTAGCAGTGCAAATGCCAACCACATACGTGGCCAGGTTCCTGATGGTGCAGAGAATCCTCTAAACACTGTCCTTTCCTGCTCCGGCAATATAAGTTCTATTTAAAAACATGTAATTCTCCCAGTCCTTGGCCTGCTGTCCCTCCCTCTGCTCCCCCAGGGGTCACTGTGCAGTACATAGCGCCTGGGAACGCAGCGATAGCGCTGCTGCGGGCAGGGGATCACCCTTCCCACCCAGCTTGCACGACCGCGAGAGGAGGGCGCAGAGGACTCCATTTGCTGGCGAGAAATGCCTTGGGCATACAGTGGGAAAATGCATTTGGAAATATTTTAAGCAGGAGGGAAACAGTTTTCATCAACGTGCTGGGAAGGCATTCAGGGCAGTTGCAGGTGGACGGCAAGAACGGGGATTACAGCGCAGTTTCAGAGGGTTTAGGCCGCTGCCGTGGAGTGCAGCATCCAGCCCGCGCGCGTCCCGCGGCTCCGGACGCACCTCGCAGGAAAACACCGCGGGGGATGATGGCACCTGCCCCTGGCTGCAGCACGGCTTCACCCCTCCTCCCCACCGCAGCCAGGCGGGTGGTTCCTTCGCTTTCAAAGTTTCGGGCAGGAACAGCCTTAGCTGAGAAGGTGCTGGCCAGTGTTGTGCCGGGGGAGAAGGGGCAGCCGCAGGAGGGAGAGGATGGGGCAGGCAGGGAGACAAGGTGTGGGAAGGGCAGCACTCCACAGGCCTGGGAGCCTCCTGCAAAGGAAATCTCAGCCACTCCACTCCTGGTTGCTCCTGGATTCCGTATTGCACAGGGACAGAGCACACCCAAGCTCTGCAAAACATGCTCTCTGGATATTAACTGCAGAGAAACTGTCCGTTTCACCCTTTTCCTATTAAATGTCAACATATACACCACTTGAAAGCTACAGCTGAGCTTCTTGTATCAAGGTATTTACCTGTGTGCATGAGAAGATGCTTACTATCTTCATTTTAGAGATCAGAAATTGTACTGCAGGAAATGCAGAGCTAAATCAACAACAAGACTTAGCGGGCTCGTGGCTGCAGGTCCCAGCAGCAGCTCAGTGCCTTTCTCCGGGCAGCAACGCAGCTGACACGAAGCCTTTTCTGGTGGCTGACAGCCAGAGCTCTTGGGCTGCACACAGCCTCGTGGGGGCCACTCCTGCTCGTGACACATTTATGTGTCTCGGGGATCAGCTTTCACAGGACCTAGATTTTAGGGGACCTGAAATTGTAGGCAGCACCATAGTCCCTCTGTACATGAACGTCTCCGTGGCTTTTCCACGGTCATACCAAAGCCTGCAGCAGAGCTGGGAGTTAAACCTCTGCCCCTGCGGGCCAGGCTGCACCATAATCGCCAACCAGGACCCCCGTACACGAAATTCTTTTTTTCTTTTGTAATCTAGGCTGCCAGAAACGTACAACTCCATCAAGATCTGCAAGGTAATAATGAGCCCACTCTTCAAAAATGTACTTAAGGCTGAAAGTGATTAAAGATGCTCCAGCCTGCAATTACCTATTACTCACTGGTGCTCTAAATGGTTCATTTTTCACATCATTCCAGGAAGTTGTAACTTCTTAAAGCAATGTTTCTGGTAATTATGGGAGAGCAGCAGCAGTGGCTGAGCGTTATCTAATGCTGCAGCAGTCAGAAATGCTGCCTCTACAGCTGGCATGAGCGCAGGGACGCTGCGAAGAGCGGCAGGGTGCGACTGCTCGGCCGTCCCGCGCTTCGGCCCCCTGACCGCCCGCCAGCGCCTCCGAGAAATGCCCGACTGGGGAGCGATCGCCCTGCCCAGCGTGCCCCTCCGAGCCCAGCCCCAGCCGCACAGGGAGCTCCCAAGGCAGTTCAGGAACGCGGCACTGCCTCTGGCTGGGGCCAAGTTAAATTCCTGCCTCTCTGAAGCTGGCCTAGGGATCAGAAAATACTTTTAGAAATGTATTTTTAGGCTCTCCCCTTTTTAATTTTGAAATGTAGTTAAAGTAGCTGTGACAGACACACCTGAATACCAAGTCTCAACAACCTGCCTTCACTCACCTTCATGGCCTTCACTCTAACTTTTTTTGATTTCTCAATTTTACATTCCAGACAAAGTTAAATGAGACTTGGTTTTCTTGTAGTAAAAGTAGTGCCACTCTGGTCTGATAGATGTATTGCAGATATGCATAAAGAAAAATAGAAATACAAATAGGTAAATAAAAATGGCAGGCACCCGAGACAACCACTCCACACCAGGCACTGTAATCGTGGGACTGAACTCCGTGGTGGCCCTGGCTGCCTGTTTGCATAACCCACGCCAAGGAATGAGCCCTCATGATGGTTTAATCAAGCTCAACAGTTTGTGACAGTGCAGAATACAACTTCGATGGCCATGGGCTCCTCTGGCTGGAAGCCACCTTGCTGTGGAGACATACCTACCACGCACAGCGAGCACTAGTTTCACGCGGGCTGTGGTGTTTTCCCTGTCGCTTCCCATTTTGCTGCTCAGCTCGTCACCAGGATATCCTCGCTCCACCCCTCCTCGGGCTGCTGTCACCGCTGGCACAGTGCGACAGGGCCATACCTCCCGGAGGAGCGAGAGGAGAGGAGAAGGGAGCAGTGCCAGCAGAGCACAAAGGGGTCAGCCCCCGGCTTCAGGCTGGGCTCCGCGGCTCTGCTGAGGATGGCGCTGTGTCTCACCACGACAGCCGGCACGCACGGCCACTCGCCGCCTTTTGCTGCTTTGGCCATGAAGCCGCAAGCCCAGAAATTAATTATTTGCTGCTGGTTCCGCTACACATTTTGACTTGAAAAGGAAAAACTTGCAGAGCTGTTCCCATTGCACGCCCGGGCTCAGCGCTGGGCACTAACCTGCTCCTCCCTGTATCTCCCCAGTCCTGTTTTCTCACTCCTTCGCTCCCCTCCTTTCTGCTTCACAAACACCGCGCTCACCAGGCAGGTCAGATCCAGAGCTCAATTCACACCCGCCTTTGGCTTGGAAACTGTCATAATGGCTCATTTTAGTTTGGGAGTAGATATTGTTTTACAAAGATGTTATTTCATTCTCAAACAGAGGGCGGTGATCACTGCTGAGTTTGTGAGTTTCATTTCAATAAAATAACAACAATAATTTTTGCCTATTTGGAAAGTACCACGCACACACACACAACACTGTATGAACAGTAAATGACACTGTTACTAATAATTACTCCTGTTACTAATGACAGGAACACATCTCCATAACAAGAATAATAATAAGCTTTCCCAAGATGACTTCAGCTCGTTTAATCTCAAGAATTTATCTCAATAATAAGGGAAAAGATATTAGTAGAAATAGAAAAAAAAAAGTTGTGCCACAAAAGGACCTGTATCTCTTCTATGCTGAACAAAATAAAAATACCGTCTTGCTCAGGTATGTGTCTGAAAAAACCCCGACCCCATAACGCTACTTATACATGATGTATTTATACAAGAAAACAGCTGTAAAGGCGAGGGTATTTTTTGGCTTTATGGGATGCCCCCATAAAGCTGGTGCCAAGGGAGGCGGCCACACCGAGCAGCAGCATGGTTACGTGTGGGCAAGCGACAGTTCTCAGTTCCGAAAGGGCATCCCACCCCGGCAGTGTCCTGTGCGGCAGAGCTGTGGGAGGCACCAAAATTCACAGAATCAGATTCAGTGGGGAGGAGCTCGTGATGGTTGGAGCCACCCCGCGTTTCAAGCACAGCTAAAACCCCCATGGGACCAGCACGGCCCCTCGCAGCGGCGCACAGCTCCTTCCCACGCTCAGTCTGAAGCTGCCTCTTACGCCTCCTGCTCGCATCGGGCAGGGACAGAGATCTCTGCCGTCGAAGCAGAGGAAGGCAGCCCAGAACCCAAGTTAGCAGAAGGAAATGAGAAAACAGAAACTACCAGGTGATTAATGGTACCAGTATGCACCTCGCTGACAGCTCAGAGCCTGGGCGCCTCTGCTGCAGCACATCGACTCGTCTGCTGAAACACGGGAACTGGAGAAAGAGAGGCTGCCCACTGGGAATGTCTAAATCCGTAGAAGAGTGATGAGCACGTTTGGGGTGGAGGAATTGCCTGGAGAAAGTTTCTGGCAATGTTCGCCACTCTCTATCTGGGTGCTTAACATCCACTCGGTTCCACGCGCAGATTTGGGGCTGCCGGTTATCGCATCTATTGGCTGAAAAGTCAAAGGCAGTGGCGCTTGAATTGATCTTCATTTTCCCCCTCCCCAGGTAGTTTGGAAACACTTCCCGAGTTGTATTTTTCCACTGTGACCTGTATTTCTGCTGCTGATCTTCCTTTTCTCCCCCTTGCCCCCGAAGGCAGGCAGACCGCACAAGCCTGCGTGCCCCGGCCGCGGCTGGGTTCCCCCACCCTCAGCACCCTTTGCCACCGGGCAAACAGCGGCACCGTGTGCCAGGATCACACCCGGGAGGCAAATCACCCCTGGATCACCGGCCTTCCATTTTGCTTACAGGCTCAGGGGGTGCTCTGGAAGCTTCATAGTCATAAAGAAAAGTCAAATACTTATTAAAATACTCGCACGAGTGGACATGAGCATGAGACACGCCGCGTTTTCCCTCAGTGACTTATGGTGTATTTAGTCATGTCAAAGAGCTCCTGAGTGGCAAGCAGAAGTCACTTGTAGGGCAGCCCTGGCATGACACTTCCCACAAAAAGTAAATAAGGGCTTTCCCCAGGTCTTGTGGTTACGACAGGGATCTGCATCCTGCTCTGCCCGAGAGCAGTGACCTCAGATTTTAAGGTGACCTGAAATCCAGGTCTGCACTCTGCAGCCCCGTGGTTCAGCCTGGCGCGGCCGCAGCACGATGAGCACTTCATAAGCAAGGGACTGGTTTCACTCGGCGTGGCCAGGACACATGGACCCGAGCAGAGAGACAGAAAATTAACTTTATTGCTTATCATATTGCCTTCCCACATTTCACTCCTGCTCCATTCTCCTGAAGAAGTTACAAAACTTCAGTATTGTCTCAAAGCACTGGAGACCAGTAGGATTTCGAGGCCTGATGCGTAACTGGTAGGAACATCAAAGGAGAAGTCCCAGTTTCCTGAGCTTCTTTTCCCTCATCTTTACAGTCAGGGTCTGGTCACAGCTGATTTTCTGACAAGCAGAGTAAGCACGGCCCAAGCAGGCGCACTGCGGGGGCCTGCTGTTGGGCTGGAGCAGAAAAAGGCTCACACAACATCTTCCAATGATTCAGATTCTGGGGAGGAGGAACATCACCTCTAGGAATTCAGCTTTATTGGATACTCTAATCCAGAAGAGATAAAAGCAGTTACTAATTACTGCTGGGTTTTGTTTCTTTGAAGAATTGGGTTTAATCTCTTTTGAAAGTAGATGTCTGTTTGTGCTCATTAGATGTATAATTTAATTTGTTTAGGACTTTTTCCTCTTTTAGGGTTTTGTACTTTTCTTCCACTTCTTTCCCTCTTCTCCCCCCAAAAGACAAGAACTTTTGATTCATTCTAGATTTCTTAATTTAAGAATGACCATCCCAGAGCTGATGCATCTTCTTTGGGGCCTCACCTTTTCCTCTTTTTTTTTTTCCTCCTCTTGAAAATTCATCCCCTTAAAAAAAATTAAAAAAAAAAAAAAGGGTACTCCTCTTGCTTTTCTCTTTAGTAATTCTGAGATTTATTTGCTCATGGATGTTTCCCCGACTGAAACCTGTATTCGTGCTACGCTGGAGAGAGAACTCAAAACATCTACTTTAGGAATATTGCAGCAGCAGAGGAAATTGGGCTGAGAGGGAGCGTGGGAAGTCATTTAATTCATACTTCTTACCCAAGTGAGCACCAACTCTGCCCACATCATTCCTGACAGATGTTTTTCTAACCTGTTCTTAAAAACCTCCAGTGACACGAGGTGCACAACCTCCCATGGCAATTTCTAGTGATATTCAACTGTCCTCACTGCTAGATTTTCCTAATGATTAACCTAAATTTCCGGAGAGGCAGTTTAAGCCTGTGACTTCTCATCCTGTCCACACGTATCTGATCTTGTTAAGTCTGTCCAGCTGGGGGAAATGGCCCACCTGAACTCCTAGGGACTTTCTGCACTTACGTTTCTTTGCAAATATAGACTAATTTTGAAAAACCCACCCACTGAGAGCTACGCCCAAAATTCAAATAGGGATCAGCTGTTTGCCCATGCCTGACATCTCATGAGATTTTGCTATGTCTGGGGAGGGGGGTGGGACAAAGAACCCAAAAAAACCAACAACAAACCACACCTTACACATCACACACTGCACTTAATTGCACGACTCCCTTTGCCTTCCACCCCACCACGCAGCACAACAACGTTCTTCGCTCCTGCTCTAGGTTATGCATTGAGGTATTTGAGCATTGACTCCTGCATTGAGCACACTAATATTTGGATTATGTGCTACAAATGAACTCTCCCCCCACCGCTGCTGAGAACACCACCCAGAAATAAGCAATACACCTAGTTCGTTATACTAATAAAGAAAAACTTTGATTGACTGTCCTGTTTCTTATCTGTAGGATGGGAATATATACCCTGCTAGTGCCTCATAGATGCTCTGTAAACGAAGGCTCACGTCTCAGTCAGTTCGTCACTGGCCTGGTGCACTCATTTGGGTCAGCCAATTAACCTTTCCTCTACCTGAGCTCCTATGTTAAAGGGAATAACTAAAAATATATACATTTGCCAAATGCTCACAAGCGTATGTCTGGGGCGTGCTCTGTTTTACTGTTCTCAGGATTATCCCATGAGTCTATAAAACTGCTTGGTGTAAAACACAACAGGAGCTTCACGGCCAAGTAGCCAAACCAGTTCCCCCAGGCCGGAGGGACCACACTGCTGGCAGCCCCTGGCGCCCCTCAGCCTTTGCTTTCTGCAGCCGCAGCCACCGCAGCGCTGCCTTTCCAGGCTCTTCCGCAGGCAACGCGGACATCTGCGAACCAGGGCGGAAAACAGCTGCGCCACAGCTATTCCACTGCTCCCAGCAATTGCAGTAATTTTGCCTGTCCCCAGCACTGGCCCTGTCTAGTTATTAGTATTTGTTTTCATCATCATTATTATTATTACTACTACTCTTCGAAACAACAATGGAACAAATTCCTTCTCAAAAGTTGTTTTTTTTTTTTTTTTTAAGTGACTACGTCCTGTGGTGATGAAAAGAGAAATATTCTTGTTGTATTAAGGGGGGAGATTCCTTCATGCTGGATGTTGGGGGCCTGAGGAATTATGGTGGGAACAAATTGGGTGTTGGAGTCAGACAGCACGAAGAGCCGCAGCCTCGGGTGCCCGGAAACGCCGGCTCCTCTAATCCTCCAGCAGTCGCAGCCTTGGAGGCACAAGCCCTGAAAATGGGGAGGTCCCGCAGCATGACAGACCAAACGGGTAGGGAAGCAGGGAGGATCTATCAGACCACAAATGGGCAAAGAATTGAAAGCATTTTTTGATTGATGCCAAATGATTGTGTTGCTGGCCTCAGGAAAATGAAATACCGAGCAACAAAACACCAATCAAAGATTTCTTGCTCAGCCCCAAGCTGAAACGCTTCTGGTTTGTTTGATCTTCTGGGAAAAAGAAAAAAAAAAAAACAAACCTCATGGACACATTTAAAAATGGGGCATTTTGGAACAGAAGAAAAAGGAGGGCTAAAATCTTTAGACAAAAGACAAAGCTTTCCAAGTTTTGACCAGCTTTCTTGTGTGAAGCTGTTTCGCAAATTTGCCTCAAATAGTTTTTGTCCAAGAAAAAAACCCCGCAACAACCACAGCATCTCTTGCTTTAACTCACACCTTTTTCCTTTGGCATCGCCCCCCGGTGCACCCCGCGGAGCGCGTTTCCCTCAGGCAGACGCGGCACGTCGGGAGCAGCAGGTGCCGGTGCCGACAGGCTGCTCCCATCGGCACAGCGCTCCCCGCAGCGAGGGCTGGAGCGGCGTGTCCCCGGCCGGGGGGACCCTCAGGGCCCCCCTTGGGGGGTGTTTCTGAGGACAGAGAGAGACAGCAGTCGGAGCAGCGCAGACAGAGCTGAGCGGGCCCTTGGGCACAACTCCGCTGACCTCTGGATGAGCCCTGCGATCCCTTGGTTATCCAGGGATACGTCAGGTCCCACAGTCTCGCTGTGCCAAGAGTCACGGACGAGTAACAAAAGAAACCCTGGTCCTGAGGAGCTCACGCTTTGTTTTCATGGCCTGTTGAAAGGAGCTAATGAGCTTTGGCCTGGAAACCCCGAGACTCTTCTCCAAAAAGACATTCAACTTTTGCCCTTCTCCAAAAAGACATTCAACTTTTGCCCTTCTGCAGAAGACGCGGCTGCAGCGGAGGCTGGGCAGCCAGGAGGATCTCAGCTAGTAAGAGAAGTCCAGCTTAGCACTTCTCTGCCCAGCAGCAACGCAATAAAAGCTTTTCAGAGCTGAGCCCCGGGGTCACCCTGCACCGGCACGGCTGGAAGCGCAGCCATGGTGCCCGGTCTCGCAGGGGGGCACAGGGGGCCCAGTGCCACAACAAAAAACCTCCAGAGCGTAGCAACAAGAGAAAGCAGCGGAAAACTAAGAAACACGCAGTATTTTCCACAGAACAAATTTAAAAAGTTATCATTGCCTTTTCTTTTTGTTCCTTAGCTCGTCCTCCAGCAACACACAGAGCAGAGCCTGCAACAAAATAAACCCTGACATACCATCAATTGCTCTTACCTCAATGCGCCATCACGCTTCGCAGCCAGCACCACCCCTGAAGCAGGGAGGCACCGGTATTCCCAGTTTACTGGTGGAAGACAAAGACACGGTTTCTGCGAGGTGGCAGACCCTGATCCCACACGGCACCGCTGCCCCGGTCGCGTTGCTCCAGGTGTGCCAGAGCCACGGGCAGGACATGGAGACGGGCTGGGGGAAAAGAAGGATCTGAGGGGCCTGGGCCTGAGCTTTGAGCCTGTCGGGGCCACCTGGGGACATTTAAGAGCCTGATTAATTCCCCCGAGGAGGCTGAGAAGGTCCCTGGGGCAGACCTGAGCTGGGCTCCTCTCTCCCACTCCCATGCCCTGCTCCTGGCGTCACCCCAAGCAGGCTGGCTCTCCTGAAATTAAAGTGTTTGGTAATCTCTTGTAAATGCTGAAACAGATCTAATTGTTCACGTAATCAGGGAACAGAAGTCTCCTGCTGCTTCCCAAGAAGCAGGCAGAGTGGCCCATTGCAACAGGCGAGAGAGGCCGGTGGCCCCCGGTGCCGCGTGGGCAGCTCACCCCGCGGTCGTCTGCCTGCCCGCACCTCTCTTCAGAAACCACAGGAGGAAATCAAAGATAATTTCTTTTTTGCTACTCAATAAAACACACCAGCCCAAAGCAGCGAGTTCCCCAAAGGGGAAGGCTCCTCGTGCAGCGTAGCCCAGCGCTGCCCTGCTCCGCCAGCCGCCCTGGAGGCGGGCGACCCCAGCCGGGCGCGATGGCGGGGCTGCCCGGCTCCCCCGTCCTCCCCTCGCGCTGTGTCGCTCCTCTGGGGCTGCTGGGGCCGCGCACAGCGCCATGGCAGCCCCGCTGGCGTTGCCCCGTGCCCTCTGCCTTCCCGGCAGCACGGAATGGGAAGCGAAAGCTCCGCGGGCTGGCAGCCGCGAGCGCCAGGTCTCCCGTGCACCCCTCGGAGGACGCAGGACGGAGCGCAGGGACTTCGCTCTTAACCACCTCGTGTGGCATCGGGTCCCCTCTGGCTTCCACGGGGAAGACGGATGTCGCTGGGTTGCCAGCTCCTGACAGCGCCGCCCTCGTTTGTCCCCCTCTCAGCTCCCTGCGCGTCCCTGCCCCTAGGAACCCCATCCAGCCTGCCGGGGGGATTCGGACAGCCACATTTATTTATTTTTTCCTTTCCCTCCTCCTCAGTGAATTCTCTTTTCCAGCCCTCGGGTGGCCCAGGTGGTTGAACATTCACCATGGGGGTTTTGCTCTTTGCGTGTGGCTGGGTGCCCTCTCCCCCGCCTGCGCCTCTGTGCCCGCAGGTGTCCCCACGCCATGGCTTCAAATCCCGGGATGCTCCCTGCATCGGGCCCAGCAGGGGGAAAAGGAATCCCAAAGCCTGGCAGGTGGCCCCGGCCGGGATCAGGATGCGGGAGGGGATTCCCGGAGCAGCCCAGGGTGCCCCGCCAGCAGTGGAAGCCGGGCCGGTGGAGGCAGTAAAGATGCGAAACTCCTTTTCCAGATAGAGCGTGAGTCAGCGGCTCCCAGGAGGAGAGGAGGAACATGGAGCAGTTCCAGCAGCAGACAATGGGCTCCTCTCTGCAACAACTGCATTAACTCCTTCATAGCTGGTTCTCAAGCCCAGAAATAATCCACTGAAGCTACAGAATGTACTAATTTATGTTTTGCTTATTTTTCTAAAATTACGTACAACTTTATGAGCTTGTTGTCAACACCAACTGCCAGAAAGGCGATTTAGGAGAGTCAGTGACCTCTGCTTCAAGAATTTGACCATCCCCACATTTCTTTTGAAGTAATGCAGTTTTTAAGACTAACACAGCATGTGGTTCCTTTGATTTTTTTTATTATTGTTTCTCAGTCTCTCAGCCATCCACATACCCCAGCGCCACAGTTTCTCCCTGCAACCACAAAGGTGAAAGCATGTTTTTTTTAATGACAGCTTTTATTGCATGTTCCAGAAACGGGCGCCGTCAGTCAATATTTGAGAGTTGTCACAGGAGGTTTGTGACAGAGAGTGACCCTGAATCACCTCCGTTTAAGCAGGAATCCAGAGGGTGTTCAGTTTACTCCGTCCAGCAAAATGGAAGTTGCTGTGGTACGGGCGGCTAAAGCCACCGCTGGCGGGGGAGCGTGTGGCTCTGCTCCTGGCTCAGGGCTCGGTGTCTTGCTGGTGGCCATCCACGGGTGCAAACATCCGTCGCGCTCCTCACGGGTCAGACGAGCGCCCAGCCTCAGCGGCAGCGAGGCACAAGCTTCCTCCTGCTGCAAGAGGGAACGCGCGCAGGGCGAGAAGTTGGTGCCGTGCCCCAGCCGTAAATCAGCGCTGGGAACTTCACATTAAGACTTTGCTTGGGTGATGAGTAATCTCCTTGCATAATTCCCCTCTGGATGTTTTGGATACAGCAACATGTTGTTTCTCCTGTAGCAGCAGATTTTGGAAGGTCTTTCTTACCGATTCATGTCAAGTCTAGTTGGGCTGCAAGTCTGTCTCAGGAAAATGAAAAAATTGCTCATATTTGGAGACTTTGACAAACATACAAGCCTTTTCAGAAAAATGAGTCTCCCATTTCAAAACATATGTTTCCTCTTTTGTATCTGTTTTGTCATCGTTCTTCTTGCAAACTTCTTAGCAAATGTGTTGGCATGAACAGTATGTTTCAAGCAAAGAGAGCAAATATTGTCAGAAAACAAAGTTTTAATATCCCTAATGGTTGATTCATCATGGTAAACACCTGATTTATCTATTTACTGTCCCTCCAGTGAGGGCGTCATAGTATTGCCCAAGACTGAAAGACCCAATAAAAACAGTTATAGTCTTGAACAACAAATGCTGTAAATGATCTATGTACCATAAGCTACAGCCCAAAAACTGTTCACAGAAGGGTTTGCTACGATGACTCATTTTCAGGGAAGTTATCATCTGCTCACTAGAATTTCAGGTGGCCAGGGGAGAGAAAAGATATAAAATGAATCAAATAAAAATTATTAATTGTTTACTCTCTTCTGACATCCACAAAGGTGACCCAGTTGGCTGGATACACCTCACTCATTCCCTGTGGGGAGGAAGAAGAGAGGTAAAAGTAGAGTAAGACTTCTCTGTTCTTTTGGAGCCACATTTATTTGTACTTCCCAAAACATCTACCTGCCAGCATGATTGTCACTCCTGTCCAAGACTTTCTGTCTAAAAGCAGATCCACTGCAGGAAATGGGGACTGAGCAGAGCAGCTCATTAGTATGAGAGTGAAGAGGGATTTCTGAGCCTGTCGTGCACTGGATGCTGCTCCAGCCCACAGAATCTCCGAATGGTTGAGGTTGGAAGGGACCGCTGGAGGTCGACCGGTCCATCCCCCCTGCTCAAGCAGAGCCAGCCAGAGTCAGTTGCCCAGGACCGTCCCCAGATGGTTTTTGAATATCTCCAGGGATGGAGAGTCCACAACCCCCCTGGGCAACCTGTGCCAGAGCTCGGTCCCCTCACGGTTGCACTGCCTATCGTTCAGATTTGCATCAGCTACGAAAAAACTTTGGCAGCGACAGAGTTGTCAGAGAAACTGAATTCCCACCTTCATTCCCACCTTCCCAGGCTACAGCAGGGGCCGAAACAGCCCATGGGCTGTGGTCAGCGGGTAAACAACCATGAATTCCGTGGTTTTAGTCAATTCCGCAGATTCAAACCCTCTTGGGAGATTTGTTATTATCCAGGACATGCCTCTAGGAATCTTTCCTTTAAAATCCTTAAAGATTATATCTGACATGGTTTAACAGGCCAGCACAGGGTCTCTGTTGTCAAAATCCACTAAAAACATGGAAAAATAAGGCTCGTGTTGTGCTCCAGCCTAAGCTGATCTTTTGTATGGGACGGAGTTTCCCCCTAAAGTAATTTGTACGAGGCCCAACTCAACGTGTGTGACCTTTTCCAGGCGGTTTCCCCTCTCTCTGCTCTCTGGATCGCACAGCTGGTCACGGGCTCGGTGAGTTGCAGAGATGTTCCCCATGCACCGCTCGCCTCTGGAGAACACCACCTCAGCCCTGTGAGAAACACCTCCACCACCGTTTGTTTTATTTCCGTAACCGTCTGCTCCCCAGCACCTTTATTAGAGGCGTCGAGTTTGGAGTTAAGAGCTAATTAAACTGAGAGCGCTGCCTCGCTGCAATTCATTGCAAAACAGTTGAGCGTTTATTTGATGCAATTTCTGGGAGGTGGAGGCAGGCAGCGCCGGCGAGGGAGGGAGCGCTGTACGACGCGGTCGCGGGCCGGTGGAGTCACGTCGTGCTGGCGTGGCGGCGGGGATGGCTTCCGAGTGAAGCAGCCCTGGACCACATCAGCACGTCCTCTGCAAAGGGTCAGCGAGGGGGAGGAGGTATTCATGGGGGAATTCGCTTGGGACAGAAACACCGACCTGGGAAAATCCTGCTCGAGAGAGTTATTTGAGCTCTCACTTGGAATCGGGAAGAAAAGTTGGTTTGGGTGTTTGTGGGTTGGCTGTTTCTTTTTCTTTTTTAACAAAGTGTTTAAAATCACAGAACTCAAAATTTCTGTTTAATATTTTTTTTCTCATGAAGAATAATTCATTTCTTAAATTACATAGCAAGAGATCTTAGAGGGAGACACAGATCAAGTGCAGAGCAATTACCTGGTCTCCGCTAACACGGGCACGTCGTTGCTGCTGTAAAATCACAGCCTGGCTGAGCTCGGTGAGGTCCCTGTGCTCGGCTGGCCGCGTCCGTGTCTGCGGCTCTGTGCAGGTTTCTTCTGAAGTGAAATGGTATTTTGACTCGGTGGTAAGTCAAAGTGAGCTGACACTTGTTTCTCAAAGAACAGAATGACATGAAAACCTTATCATCACATTGAGATAATAGCCAGGTTTGGGCAGGTGACAGTTTTTCTGTCAAAGTCAAGATGCAATTTGATAATGTCAACTCCCTTGGGCAAGTAAGAAAAAAATCTGAAAAAATATAAAAATCTTGGTCTGTATCTATCATGAAATTTCATTTTGCATCTAAAAAGGTGCTTCACTTGAATTGATTTTTTTTTTAAACCAAACAAATCACTGCCCCTTTTTGCTTATTTTTGTCTCACGCATCTGAAATGTTACTTAGAAAACTTCAAGAGAGAGGAGAGTGTTTCAGATTGAGAGATCCAGCAGAGAACAGCCTTCTTTCTCAACAAATTGTGCGAGGCAAGAAAAAGTTTTTCAAAAAGTCCTAGCAACTAAGAGTAATTGCTAATACCAATGGCTTTTAAAGCACCGATTATCAGCATGATCAAACCACAGCTCTAACACAGTCTTAGGAAAGAATTCTCTGTACTTCTTGTTACACAAAGCAGTAACAACCACCGTAGTTTTCACATCCGTTGAGTGAACAGCCTCCCTCCTTCTCACAGGCTTGGCTCTGGGCAACGCGGCCCGTGCACGGCAAAAGGTCAGGTTTTTATGGGCACCTCCAAGACCAGAAGTGCCCCAGTTCTTGGCGCTCCTGGATTTTGATCTACCCATGTAGAGACCTCAGCCCCCGCTGCCGGGTGGTATTTACCCAGCTGTAGGGGGTCCACCTTACACTGCCCTATTTGAGACTCCGAGGAGGAACCTACCCTGTCGGAATGCGCTAACGCTCTTTAACGTTGTTCAACCACTGTCCGTGTTGCAAGAGCATCTTCTGGTCCCGAGCACGTCAATAGCCTTCGCTTGCAGCCTTGCAGCTGGCCTTGCAGCTCCCAGACACTGGGAGCCAGGAGTGGGAGCAGCCGTGGCGCCCTCCTGCCCGTTCCCGTGGCCCCGAGAGGCTCTCCAGGGACTTCGGGGGAAGGTCTCTCCCTCACTGCTTTCTGGAGCAATTTTGGCCTTGGCAGTGCTTAGCTCAGGGACTGCAATCTATTCTTCCACCCTATTAGCAGCTGTAAAACCAAACTATCACAGGGTGCATCCTACTTCTGCTTTGTTAAGGTCACATTTTTTTCCAGCGTTTATTTGTAAGAACTTTCCACTGTGCTGTTCACCACCTTCTGACTAATCAACATTTTGCCATAGCTAAAGATGAGGAGGGACAAAAAAAGTCTGCCTTAGTCTATTGATATAAGATAGTTTAAACAGATAAAGCTCTGTTTTCGCTCCATACTGGATCCAAGCCCAACAATCTGCAAAAGTAAAGGTACCTTTACAACTGCAGTCACTAGACAAATAACTGGAGTCTAAGACAACAGGTGCATAAATAATATCTGGGAAGGAAATAGCAGAAAAGAACGGTACTTTCCTACATTTACACTGCCATTTTTACCTGACTAGCTCATCCAATGTTATAAAGGCTATGTTTGTGTCTTACTGCAAAAGGATTTTCAACTAGATTGCTCTGTAGACTATGTGAGTTTTCCTTAATATAGCATTCAAGCTGAATTAACTATCCGTACAATCACTTAAGTAACAAATCACTGCAATGAAAAAATGTTTAAAAATGCTTTGCCATCAAGCTATAAGCTGAGGATTTAAGAAGTAAACCAGGGATTTCAACCTGACCTCTAGAACATTACAGTAAAGGCTCCACCATGGTTGTAACGCTGCAGCACGGCCACATCTCTGCGTTGAGGACTCCTAAAGGCCTCGCTCTTTGGCTGCAGTGTGCCCCCACAAGAAAATCTCCATGTAAAAAGCCCTTTGAAGTTATTTTAAGCAGCAGTCAAAGGGATCAGGTTCTTTTCTTTAATCACGATAGCAAATGAAGGCACGTGTTGGAGCCGTGCTCCGGAGATGCCCGTGTTGTAACTGGGATGGCGAGGCTGGCTGGGAGAGAAGGATTTCAGCTTTACTGCTTTGCTGAATCAGGGCCTTAGGACTGACCGGTGAAAATGAGTAATTTGAAAAGTACAAGCTCATTTTGCGCTTCTGCTGACTGGCACGATGCTGTTCTTGTGTAATATGGAAACTCATGAGCTAGAGGATGTCTCTCCTCCTCCCTCGTCAAACTGAGAGGGATGGCTGTTCTTGTGTGCCCACTGGGAACCAGTGACACTGACTCAGCTGATGGTTTCCACACCTTTACTGGCATTCCTCACACGGACTTTTCCTACCGATGACCTTTTGGAGCTGGAAACTCTGAACGCTGGGGAGAGAACATGATTTCCTGCCTGCTGCTGGAAGCCACCCTGGAAGCAGCAGTCCTGCGCAACAGCCCGGCAAATAAAATATGCGAATAGTAAGATCAGGTGAGGAATTACAGTGAAACAAATAAAAGAACAAGGATCAAAGTAGGCTGAAGAGGCTGATCCTACAGGACAGGAGGAACTGGTGTGCTTTTTCTACCTCAGTTTTTAATTTGTGCTGTTGGAAGCAGAATTTCAAGCACCTTATAGCCAAGACTAGTAAAAATGTGGAGATGCTCTGTCTCAGGCAAGGGAAAAAAGTGAAACTGGAGAAGTTTTTACCATTGTAGTACAACAGATAATTCGTTACTTGCAGGATGTCTCTTACTAGTCATCACAAAGCACTTGGGTCCAGCTGAAGAAGATCCCAGCATTTTATGCAGCATTTATGCAGTAAACGGGAGAAATAAGAAGGCCTATGGGGAAAAGGTTGAATTTTTCAGTTCAAAGAGGTAGAATAAACTGGAAGACAGCATGCCGCTTCCCGTAACGGCGACGCTCAGCTGCAAACGTGCAGGCAGAAAGCAGAGGGAGAGGAAGGAGCTCTCACAAGGACAGGATTAGCATACCGAGGACAGGATGATTTCAATTAAGGACGGTGCTGATCCAGGCGTGCGCAAAAATAGCTGTGGCAGAGAGTAAAATTCTTGGAAATTCCCCAGAAGGTCTCCGCCGCCCAGGCACAGGCTCAGCCTTGCTTCTGGGAGCGTGGGCTGGGAGGGAAGCGTGGGCAGAGGGACCGTGCCGCTGTCGGTGCGCGCGGCACAGCCGTCTTTTGGTCGTCGGGACTGGCGATGGCACGGAGAACACAGGAGGCCGAGCTAGAAGGCTTTGAAAGACAAAGCAGGCAAAAGGGTCACAAAACCAGCCACTCTCTTAGCGCTAATGGCTTTTTGTCATTGTGCTAAACGAAAAGTACAGTCTGTCTTCAGCAGCCTGATTAGCACAAGGGTGCAGCGACAGGCGCTGCACAGAGCAGGAAGAAATGCTGGTGTCCGCTGAGATGTCTGACGGCAGCGGGAGGCATTTTGCTCCCTCTGCCTTGAAGCCTCGAGCAGCGCACGGGGGATTTCTGCCCTTTGCCAGACTGCTTCGAAGAGCCCTACCTGAGTAAAGTGAAAATATTGGATACGTACCCCAGATAACTTGCTACAAATACATGTTCCCAAAATGCCCAGTATTCTCTCCTGATGAAATAAATGTATTTTTTCCATGGGTAGATTTCCAGAGGTGCGCATCAGGAGCACTTAGACAGGTAAGATCCTGAGCACAGAAAACCAGCAGGTCAGCTGGGAGCCCTGCCAGCGAGCAGCGGGCATTCTACTCCGCTCCCCGCAGTGCCACCGAGCAGCTTTCCTGCTCAGCCCAAGGGAGCTCTGCGTACTGCAGGGGCAGGAGGAAAAAAATCTGTTTGTCATCATGGGGGCAAAACAGTGGTAGACAAATTCATCCGTCTTGCAAGATTCCTGTCATCATCTTCTCTACAGCCTTTTTTTTTTTCCCCTTTTCCAGTACATGTGTATAGAGAAGAACAACAGAACGATGAAAGATGAAATAAGAATGAGTTGAATGACAAATTCCATAGATGTTATATAATGAACACGTTCTTCAGAATTGTTTAGGAGCAAGATTTATCTTGTATAAATAAGATGGAGTATTTCAGCATGGCACAGGACCATTTCTGTCCTTCTGGCTTTGCAAAGAAATTATGTGGGGAAAGTGGAATTATGCTTCAAGCAGTAAAAAAAAAGAACTGAAATTATATTGGTAAGAGTAAAACAAACAAAAAAGAATCCCAACTAATGCTATTTAAAAATGTGGAGCAGTTCTAGGAAATTTAAAAAGAAGTGGTAACTGATGGAAACGAAAGAACTAAGCTTTGAATTTAGTAAACGATGCTGACTTGATTACACCCCTATGCAGTCACTGATGAGCTCTTGAGCAGAACTGATGAAAAATTGGATTGTTTACATGTATTAAACCAAGCAAATGGGAATGTGAGCTCCATGTGCCAAAAAGCCTTGAGAATAAAAATGCTAGCAATAATTGCTACATTTTCTGTGTCAGTGGCATGCCAGCAAGGATTCTACATCAAATTCTGACCAATGGAAAAAGGTTGGGTATGTGAAACTGTAATATCACTTATCTACCAAGCAGGCCACCTGATGACTGACAACTTTAATTTTAGCGTGAAATTGGCTGACTAGCTGTTGAAACATCCATCCCTTTTGACAGGGATAGTAGTCTCCGGATATTTACCACTAGAAACTTCCAAAGTCAGCCTCCTGCTCTTCTCATCTTCATCTCAAGCAGCAAAGAGAGCAGCCGGAACCGAAATTACAGCTCTCCCGCGATAAGGGGGCTGTGATTTCCTCAGGGTCTCGTCGGCACGCACCGCGCCTGCCTCTGTGGAAAGGTCCGTGGGTGCTTGGGAAGATGGAAGCGCTGGGGGTTGCGCACCCAGAGGACAAAACACAGTCTTTGAGGTAGGGGCGTGTGTTAAAATTGAAGAGACTTTACTTTATAAGGAACAAATATGTGAATTGGGAAGGTACATTTTTAACCAGAGCCCTTTTTGTGTTCTTCACAGCCAAAAGCAGCCCCACCACCAAAAGAAAAGAGCTTGAATTTATTTTTGGGTTGTATGCATGTGATCTTTCATGAGAGAGCTATGAATATAATCTAGTAATGGGGTTATAGCACACATCACCTTATGGCACCTGCACAGAAAGCTACGGTCTGCCTTTTCAAAATAAATACTAAGTTGGAGAGAGAATAGTCAAAATAACCATGACTATTGTACATTTACTATATCACTAAATACCCTGAGTGTTACAGTGCTCTCCTGTCTGGACAGAAGAGATGTTTTAGACTAAAAATCGCTGTGCTTTCGTGAGCTAGGAGAAAAGCGTATCTCATTTTTAAGCTGCAGTCTCATAAAGACCTGATGTGGTTCTAAAGCCTATTGCATTTGAATGTCTTCGCTTATTTAGGAACTTCATTAGTACCTGCAATCATTTAATTATTCTGATTTTGATATTTGCCATCCACTCTGGGTTGAGGGAGTATTTACAGCTAAACAACAATTACAACAGAAGCCAGACAGCAAATTCCCAAATCCTTCCAAATAAGCCTTGAATTGCGAGCTGCCTTCCTCCAGGACAGTTTGCTACCAGAGAAACCATCAATTCCAGGAACTCTGCCACAGCACCATGTGCAGATTTTGCTTTCCCTCCAATTCTATATTTAATCACACTAAGAGTTCTCTAGATCAGTCCGGGCACTTGTGAAATATTTGTTTTCACAGTGAAAAAGGTCCACAGAGGACACCCCTCCGTTCACTGCAACGAGGCACTTTCCATCAGTCTGTGGCCAAGAGACCAAGACAGCCACTCCACAGAGAAAGAGGTGGCATTAAAAAAAGCCCCAAACCCGAAAAAGTATCTGCCAAAATAAAAATCTTTCTTATGAATTTCTGGCTTTAGGGTCTTATTTGTGCCATTGTGCTTCTGCTGTTTTGGCTGCCTGGAGCCTCAAAGTGGGTGCAAACCCGACCCATAGCAGCTCTGGAGTGACTTGGCTGTGCCAAAGCAGGACACAGGATCCTAGCGGTGTTTAACCTTCCTAAAAATGCCACCTAAACGGGTAAAGTACGTATGAAGCCTGAATGCTGCATTGACTTTTGGATTGCAACAGAGGGCTTCCACAGAATTGAAGGATTACTGCTAATTTTTATTCGAAAAGTAGAACTGATGAGTATAACTTGTACACATAGAGCATGCTGAACGCTGCATCAGCCCAGAGACTATTAGCACATGATTAATTAAAATGGCTTGGCACTCAGGCTTCTGCTACTGACACTATGAGAGCTAATGTTGGCCCACTTTCTACTCTCATTACAGTCCGTGTCAGTAGGATGGACACATTTGAAAGTCTTTCCTGCTCTGTCTTACAGTATTTGCCAATAGCAGGAGAAATTGATGCTGTAAAAGTGGGAAAGCATCTCCAGCATTGCAATGGAGGAATAAATTATTCTCTGGTACAGATAACTGCAACGTCACTCGGTGAGAAAAAATTGACTCCTCCTTCTGATGTGGCCAAGGGAATTGTTTTGTGGCACTATGAAACGATGCTTCAGTTTGTGGCGTTAAGCACTGGAGGATTCCCACGAAGAGCCCTAGCTATCTAAATAGCTCTAGCTAGTTATGGGTGTTTATGGGTAGCCCTAGCTATCTAAAGAGGTGCTTGGGTGAGCTTGAGGTCTCGCTCACCTCAGGCTTGCCTGTCCTAGGTCACGCGCTCAGTAAAGTCACCTCTCAGCAAGAAACTGTTCTCTCTTCCCAGAACTGGACCTTCCGAGCAGAACTTTCATACTGTTTTCTTAAGGACCCTTTGCTGAAACAGAAGAGAAGAAGAGGCGTGCAGCCAGCCCTCGGTGCTCTCAACAGCAGGGAGTGACACGCTCCTGCGGTGAGCGCCCCAGAGCTGCCAGGGCTTCTTGCCAGAGCATCCCACCAAGATCAGCCTTGCCCAGAGCTGAGGGTCTCCCGCTTTGGAAAACAAAGCAGGAAAGGTAGATATGTGCAATAATGAGAGAGGGAAATAATTTTTGTAAACTTCAAGAGAAAAAAATCCACTGAATCAGGAGAGGCTCTCTTTGCCAGAAAACATTTTCTTCTCAACTACTGCAGCCAAAGACTGTAGGAAAAACCCAGAGGGCTCTTGCTTTCTGAGGTTCAAGGACAAGGACTTGCTCTGACATTGCAGGCACAGGCAGACCCTCAGCGTGGGCAAGTCCTCCGAGTGCCCCCGACCTCAGCGGGGCTCTGCGGGTGCCCCGGCGCAGGGCCGTCCGGCCGGTACGGAGCTCGGAGCATCTGCACAGCACATTAAATGCCGCTCCTGAGGGTTTATTAGTGTTGCAATGTCACCGAGAGCTGATTAATTATCAAAGATTTCTGCATAGCAGCTAAAGGGAGAGAAACGTGCTTTGAAGAACAGCATCATCCATGCCAGGCGTGTAGCGGAGAGCTAATTATTTCTGCCTGTGTCATTGTTGTTGCCATCAGAGGGGAGAAGCTGGCGTTGCTCCAGCTTCTGGTACTTTAAGGTAATAACGAAGAGTGTCTCAGCATGCTGTGTGTTAGAAGGAGATTTAATGCGCTTGCTGAATATTGTATTGAGTTCCTGATTTGTGTCAGCAAGACCTGCTAATTCATAAGAAAAAGTGTCATCAGAACTTCTTTTACATACATTTAGACATGGGTACATTATGCTGGAGAAAGCCTGCCGGTAGCCGTTAGTGCGCACTACAGATCTCATCTGACTTGAAAGGTGGCTGAGGGATCCACGGGGGTACGGAGAGCGCTCCGTGTGTGGAGCCTCCGCAAACATACCCTCCAGGATAGCCGGATACCTGCTGTCATCCTTGGAAAGGCTCAGGTATTTACTCCTGCTGCTCCTCTCCTTGCAGAGAAGCCTTCCGAGACTGTCCCCACCAGCCTGGGCTTCCCGTCCCTGCACAGGCTCCCGCTCCCCTGGGCTCTGCGGCAGCTCCTCATCCATCCCATGGTGCTGCTGGGAGCCGTCTCAAACAGCCGTCGCACCCCCCCTCACCGCTCCCGCGTCGTATATCAAACGAGCCCCACATTTGCCATCTAAAAATCACTCTCAAAATACACAGGAACTCCACCGATACAAAACACTGTTTCCCCATTTACCACCAGAGAGGAGAACTACCGAAACGCGCCGTGCGGTGGATCGGTGGTCGGGCTCCTCGGGCAACACGGGGCTGCCTCCTGCCCCAGGGGACGCAGGGACCCCTCTGCTCCCCACGGGGCACCGCTGTTCAAGCTGGGGGCAGCGAGCGGCTCCGCACCGGAGTCTCCAAGCCTGCAACATGTATTCTGATGCCACGAAATCCCAGAACCCTTCATAAAACATTCATCGCTTTTTTAGTGCCGCATCTTCTAATTTTAAAATTCATCCCCTAAATAATTCAGCAGACTTATGAAAAAAAGAAAAAAAAATAAACAAGTCTCCAACAAACAAAAACCCCATCGGGGCTGTGGCACAGCTACTAGATTAAACTTGCCGAAGATTCCCGACGCGTTACTTATTTCTGGTGAGAGATTTATAGCTGTGCCCGCCACCTCCCGGCATCGCGCCTTTGGCCACGGGAAAGCCAGCAGTGAAGACCGACGGCCCGATCTGGCCAAAGGCAGCTCCTGACGGATGGGCACCGGGGAGCGGTGCGGGGAGAGCCTGCCGCAGCCCGGCCGTTGCGCTTTGCCCCACATCCCACCTTCTCGAGCTGCCACAAACCCCACAGCTCTGCTCTGTCGGTCTTACACTATTATTCCTCCCCGGGTGCCCCACATCCCTCCCACCCCCCACACGCCCTGGTCACAGTCCCCGGGGACCATTTGATCCCCCAGCCTGGACCGCTGTGTTACACTTCCAGGTGGAGACTTCAGACCTTTCTTCAGTACTTGGCTGCATAATTAAAGCACCTAATTTGGTTTGAATTCGTGTGCTCTCAGCTTCCAGTTCCTGAGCCTTGTTACAGTTTTTCTATGCTAAACAAAAAAGCCACCGTACCCCAAACTTTCTCATTTTCCTGGTACAGGAAGTGCTATCCCACAGAAACAACCCAAGTGGGCTTCTCACAGCTATTTATCAATATACAAAAAGACTGACTAGTCTTAAAGATGAAATTAAAATATAAACCTCTCTAGCCATGTACCTACTTTTCAATAACGCAGTTTTGCCTCTGTGATTTGTGGCTGTTCAGGGCTGACTTTGCAGAGGTTACTCCTCTGAACGCAAACTCAATTCACCTCTCACTGCAAAAATGCAGTATGTCCCCTGAAATGGTAAATATGCCAGCTAACTTTCCCAATTTAATTAGCTTTTCCCCAATGGCCTTGCTTAAATAGACTTCAAAGTTCAAAAGACAAGAAAAAAAAATATGAAGAATTGCATTTTAATAATGCACTCAACAAAAATGGGGAAAAAAGGAGTTTTCATTATTCGGTACTGAAGTCATGGAAACTCCTGTGCCTAGCGGCTGTTTTGCCTTTTATAACATCAATAATTTAAAACTTAATTATTGTACATTATTTGGTTAAAGAAGATTATGACTCTAACATTTGCATTTATTTATCAGTAATGGTGAGATAGCTCTTCCTCAGTTAAAATATATTTGGAAATTCATTCACCCTGCAAACAAAATCACGGGAGTAGCTCATCTCTAATGCTACTATTTAAGCACCGAGAAATTAAGCCTCCCTGCTCTGGTGTATGATGAGAAATGTCTGTTTATTACCGAGCCATTTTGGTGACTTTTCTGCGGCGCACTTTCAGACCATTTAAAAGGCATATTTTGAGGGTTATCTCTGGGAATAACAACCCCATTATATTGTGCTTAAGCAAAGGGAAGTTTCTTGGTTGTGTCTTCAAAGGGCAGGAGAGGTTTCCTAACGCCGTTCATTTATCAGGAGACACGAAGCGTCCCTGGAGCAGTCTGGCTGCAAGGGCCAGCGCGGGCGGCCGCCAGGACAGCGATGCACGCAGTGGCACGCCGTCACTTGTCACATCTTAAAGGACTTCACAGGCTGCACCTTTCAAGTCCTGCTTTCCCTTTGGATTAAAGACCACGCGGGGCCCACGGGCTTTACTTGAGGCGAGCAGAGGGCAGGGTACAAAACTACCCAGTGCCCCCAGACTGTCCCAGGGCTACGACCAGCCCCACCGCGAGCCTGCAAACCGCTGGGAAGCCGCTTTCTGCTGCCCGCTGGCCCCATGGCAGGCGGTTTGCTCCGGGGACTTCTGCCTTCTCCTCTGCCCTCCTCCTGGGAGGGCTCCGTGCCAGTCCCGCGGGAAGGGCAGGGTGTCCCTGGGGGGAGCCGGCAGCGGGGGACCCTCCCTGGTCCTCCCAGCTTTCAGCGCCACAGCTGAAAATCCCAGTCACCATTAATTATGGGGAGTTTTGATGTATTCATCTCAGAAGAATGAAGGTTTGACTGAACTTACTAAAACCAGCCCCTGTGGTCCCGCGCAGCCCCAGTAGTTCCCACCCGACGCCCAGATGGCCGTCACAGCAGCAGGAGCGGCGGCAGAGATTCAGGGGGGAGAAAAGATCTTTCAGGATTAGGAAGCAAAATGTGAACTCTGCTGGGATTAAGTGGCACAGAAAATTCATCTGCTGTTTTAAATCCAGCCATCTTGTAACATAAAGCGCTCTTGAGAGCCTAATCAGAGCAAATCAGTTTCAACTGTTGATTTAAAAAAAAAAAAAAAAGACAGAAGCAAAAAGGACTGTTATACCTTCTTTCTTTTACCAAGATCTGCGAAAAAACCTGCAGAAGGTGGGAGGTAGAGATTTCAAAGAAAGCAATTTTGGTGCTTAAATCCTCTGGAGCATTTCTATACTTACGCCCTTTTGAACATACCCCTGGTGCAGAAAGGGGAGCTCTACGGACCATGATCCTGGTGTATAGATATGTAATTAGAAAAAATTAATAGCTTTGAAAAGTTTAAAGGTTCCAGAGTACCACCAATTCCAAATTTGATGAGACTTGAATCTGTGAGCGCTTGCACACAGACCATAACATTTTCCACTGCCATACTACAAGAAATCCGCATGTTTTGCAGAACTCCGATGAATTCAACTCTGACAGCAATTAGTCTCACCACCTTATCACATACGACAAAAAGTCAAGTCACACCAAGTGCAAAACTAAAGGTTGGATTTTCTGAGGTTCCTAATGCCTGTCCAGGCATCTCTGCAAGTTTTCAAAATGTGCATTAATGAGACTCCACGGAAAACTGAAGTTACTGCTGAAAATGACTCCCCGAAATGCAGGTTCCAATCCTACTGGGAACGAATTTGGTCGTGTGTTTTGGGCAGGAGGGCGCTGTCTGCGCTCTGGAAACGGGCAGCCTGAGCAAAGCCTGCTAGTTATGGAGCTAGAGGAAGCGTGCAGGTCGATTACAAGCATCCGGAATAAAACGCAGAAATCCTCAGGAGCAATAAACGCCCATAATAAAACTTGAAGCCCCTTTAGGGACAAGAATAACCAGTGACCTTCCGAACGCCTGATGCCAGGAATACGTGAGGGGTAGCAGCCTGTCTGCGTGCAGACGGGTGAACGGTGATTAATAACAGGGACGGGGCGTCAGACGGCAAACTCCATTTTGAATGAGGATCTCTCCTGCCGTCTCCTCCCTCCGCACAGTGACAATACCCGCAGAGGTGTCAGGAGACGATCTTGCCCCTGGCGCAGAGCTAACAAGGATCATTAAACTCTGATGAACATGCATTTAAATCGATCTTTCTTAGCCAGAAAGCTGGCACCTCGCCAAGGCAACCCTTCCTGAACGCCCGACCTGCCGCGCTGGTGGGAGGAGGCTGGGCAGGGAGGGCTCAGGGGGAAGCCACAGAGGGAGCCCGTGTCCTAGAGATAGTCCAGGTAAAAGGCAGTGCCACCGTCCTTGCGACCGACACAGGCAGGGTGGTTCCCAGGAAGAGCTCGGCAGGACCAAAACCACCACCTGGACGTTCCTCTCCCAGGAGAAGGCAACGCTCAGAGGGATGTGCTGGCCGGTTGGGATTGGTGAGGGAAGCGTTAGCGAGGGAGGGGGTGTCAGACATCCCCAGCTTTGACCCCGCGCTGGCGCGGCAGCACAGAAGGTGTGAGCCCATCTGTAGTGGTCCCCGGGAGGTGTCCCCGAGGGGCTTGTGCAGCACAAACCCCAGGTTTGCCGGGCCCTTACCCCACCTTCCACGTGCGCGGGAGCAGCGCCGCGGTCGGAGCAGGCTGGCGTTCAGCACATCCCAAGGCAGTGCCACAAAGCAGCTCTGTTCAGACACTTCAGCCCAGAAAGCAGGAAACACTAAATAAAAATCCAGTAAGTCAGTTAGCATTCCCCTGCATATTTAGTGTCCATAAAAGTACTCGCATGTGCTTAGCAAAGCATTTAATTAAGTGGAGCTGGGTGGTAATATTTACTCAGCTAATGCTTCCTTGTTGGCAATTGCCTTCACCTGTGCAACACTCCTCTCTTGTGTTAAAGGCCTGTGCTTTTATCACCACACCTTGCTCTTAGGAAGGATCCGAAGTCATCTGAAAATGACTGGTATTCCAAAACCTCGGGAAAAATTACCTGCTTTCTAGATAACCAGTGCTATTTTCCTGGTTGCAAAGAATACAAACTGCCCTAGAATCATAGCCCATCTATAATCTGCTGTACTTTATCTTATATTTAAATGCTGTATTTTCACTCCAGCAGATATGTCATTTGTCTCACCTGGTCATTCACAGAGGAGGAACACTTCACCATTCCTTATCTGCCAGCACAAATTACGATTGCAAGTGGGGCATTATCTAATTATTGGTTTAAGTAGAGCAAACCGGTAAAAAAACCCCTTGAAATCCCAAAAGGTGATTTGGAGGCCGATTTAAAGGGAGACAACGCTTCAAGGCTATCTATTATTTATGCTCAGCTATACTGACCTTTGAAAAACAATCTTGGGTCACGCACAAAGAGCAGAGAAGGACCGGACCCAAACATTGCTGAAAAAGCTCATGTTGGCTGGTAGTGGGATCTAGCTCAGGCTCAACACTGAATTAATTTCTGGGTTGTTATAATCTTTATCCCTGACTATCTTTCATGTTGCACCATATGGTTATCAAAACAAATTGCATTTCCATCTGGGTGTATGCACGAGCTGTGCATTAACTCTCAAAGTGAACCTTCGTTCTGAGGAGAAAGAGGGTGTTTCTAAGGGCCAAGAAGGTCTGAAGGCACAGCTCCACCACGCAGCAGCGCGACAAGCCTGTCTTCACCCCCGTGTGTTTTATAAATGGGCGTGTTTCTTGGGTTTTCCACTTGTTTTATTTCTTGTCTAGTACTACCGGATAATATTTACTCTGTGCCACTTCATAGCCTGTGAAATGGAAGGATAGTTCAGCTGGCTGAACAACTGAAAAAAACCCCAAACCACAAAAAGACCCCATCAACCCAAACCACCCCCGTGTCGGCATCAAGCGCACTTAGAGTTTGGCTGGAGGCTGCAGAGCTAATGGAGAGGATTAGCGTTTCTCCCTCCACAGGTACTAATTTGGAAGACACTTATTTTCTTTTGCAGAGTTTCCTGTGCAAATGACACGCTCTTTTGGGAGGGAGGATCTCAGCTACAAGAAAGATCTTGTTATGCTCCGGCTTCATAAACGGGAGCCTCAAAAATCAACAGAGCCTTGTTATATATGGAATAAACAGAACTGCCGTGAAGGAACTCACTGTCTGTTGTAGATTCATGAAGTGAGAATGGGCATGATTTTCCGGCCGATAGGAAGCCATTCACTGCCTCCAAAGTTTCTGGCTCCGTAAAGATCAGAGATCCAGATGCCCAGTACCATTGCCTGCAAATACAAACTGGGAATTGTGGAAATGCAAGAAATCTTTTCACGCAGGAGTCCAGAGTCCACCTCGGTCCAACTCTGGAGCACACAATCCTCAGTGTTTTAGCTTTTTTTACTAACGGTTGGAAGGGAAGAGAGAAAGCGTAAGATGTGCAATAAATTACATTTATTTATAATTCTGCTTTAGTTTAGAACCCACTTAATTTATACCAAAAGCCCTTGGCTCAGAAACACTGTATATTTTGCATAATACACAAGTACTCGAAGAAAAATGTAGTATACAAAAAGTAGCCAAGATTTGTTGAAGTGACTAATGATTTTTGAGTGTTTAAATATAAATAACTTTAAAGGGAACATAATTTTCATAACCCTTGAATAAACCTTCTCAGCTCTTCTTAAAGTAGATGCTACACTGCATTGTGGATGTACTCTTAGAAATCTAGGTCAGCTTCTTATTTTCAAATTCCATATTTTAAAATTAAGAGGTTGTTTCTCCTCCGTGAGGACTGTGCAAGCTACTCTCCTATACAATGTACGTCCCTTTGAGATTTCTCCAAATACCCTTTCAAGGGCACGGTATTTTCTTGAAATAATGTCCCAACCATTCTGTTAAACAACCATGACATTTAAAAGCTTATTTTTTTCAATTTTACTTTGCTGGGTTTCTTAAAAAATAAAACCAAATAGATACAAAAAAAGTGTTCTGTAGTGAGCTTCTCGTCTCTTTTGCCAAGTGCATCTTCTTTTGATAAAATCTTCACCCACTATATCCACTAAGCTTCATCCTACGTTTTCTACCCTCCGTGCTTTCATGCCAATTCATGCATTTACCATTTTTCCTTCTTCCATCTTCAGTTATTCTACCCACTACTGGTTTTGTTCTCAAATACTCTTTTTCTGTTGGTTGCCTGACTGTGCTGCTCCCATACCTCTGACACCTTCCTTTGACTCCACCTCTTTCCAAACCCTATTAATTTAATTTCTACTTCTACTGCTCAGGTGGGTTCTGGCACTCAGCATCTTCCACCCCAACTCCTCCTCTTCTCCAGCCCCCTCTAATCAATTACCGTCCTATAGTCTATCATTTTCCCTCACAATTTCCCAAAATAATGCATTGACTGATAAATATTTCCACGCTCTATCCATCTTGTGTTTGTGACAACCCCAAAATGAGCTGCCTCGCTCAGCCATTAATCCAGTCTCTCGGTGGTCTATGATCAATGCGCCCTGTGCCGTCCTCGCTGCTGTCCGTCAGCTTTGCTGCATGTTCACAGCCTGAATTTCCTCTTCGGTTTCCTTTGCGCCACCATCGTCCCTCCCAGCTACTCGGGCACCACTTTGCTTCTCACAGTTGCCCCCACAGCCGAGCCTCTGGCCCGCCTTATCCCTGCCAGCATTCCCAACATGGCTCGCAGCTCACACCGTTCTCGCTGTGTTCCCATATTCGTACCAGGGGTAGGAGGCGACCGGCCCCAGATGAGAACAGAGCAGAACGTCAGGGGATGCTTGTGCAGCCTTGAGCAATCACGGGCAATGGCGTTTTGAGGCTGCTCTGCTCGACCAGAAGGCTGGAGGCACCTCCCCGGGGACCATAATTGAGGAACGAAGGCTGCCTTGCCAATAGACTCCCGTTCCTGGTCTCTGCCCAACAGACATGACTTGGAAATTATCCTTCCTCAGTGCCTTGAAATCTAGGCATACTGAGCAGTCATTTTCCCTCTTGTTCAGGTTTTAATTCAACCTCCCCGACCACAACAGGTGGTGATGCTGGAACCGCGTACTGCAGCGGTGCTCGCTGCTGTTCTCACAGGACCTGCATTTGTAGGCCAGCAGCAGCTGTTCGGTAATACTTGTATTTTCCCCCACCGATTTTAAGTGCATATTTAGCATCAGGCATTGCTCCCCTTTCAGTCTGTCTTCTCCCTTTGCTCATCTCATTATTTGCTTAATCCTGCATTGCTGAATTTGCCGTTCCCCTACGTCCTACCAAACTCGTACCTAAAATTGCACGTGCTTGTGCCCAATTCCCCTTGCACAGAGCAATGCTGACGTGAGGGGAGCACGTCAACAGGACAGGGACAAGGAAAATGAGGAGGAACTTTTTGTGACTCATTTATTTTTTCCTTCTAAGCAGGCAGGTGGTGATGGTCCCAGGTGCAGGTGGTGATGGTCCCAGGTTCAGCTGCACGGCTGAAGTTGCTGGAGAGGTTCACGGAGAGTGAAAGAGCAGAGGAATAAAAGAAATGAGAATGGCACCTGATGACAAATCTGTGTAACGGGAAATCTTTCAAAACTAATTTCTATAGACATGTTTCACCAAGGGGTCTTCATTTGAATACTTACGCACTCCGGGAAGAATCAATTTATTTCTCCGTTAAAATGCTGGAGTCCTCCTCTCCACGTCACTCTCCAAAACTGCTTCTCCAGGCTGCAGACCTGCTGAGAAACCAGACATTTTTCCTGCGCTGGAAGAGTTGTGCGTGCAAATCCCGTGCGCAGCAGGAACCGTGTGAAGGGCTGGATGTGGATGCCTGCACGGGTCAGAAGAATTGATAGGACCGATAGAGAGAACGTTCCCACCTGTCCTGTGGCTGTGTGTAAGCGGGACATCCGTCTCACCACCAGCTGTGACACACAGGCGTCCCTGGAAGAAGACAGTGAAGGGAATAACAGCAGCCTCTTCAGAAGCGCAATTAAAGCCGGGAAAAGCTGTAACAGTGGTCCTCCCTCACTTTGTAGACCTGTTCCTTGAGTATCTTTTAGATGTTAGCTTATCTGTTGAAACAGACAGAACGGAGCTCTCGTCTTTGTTTGTTTTTTCTTGTATTTCTGTTGTATATTTATATACAATTAATTTCCCAGACTGGTTTTGCAGGGAGCAGAGAAACAGTGTGAGTCAATTCAATAAATTGTTCCGGAGTAAGTAACCTGCTATGCCATGGAAAACTGGATTTGTTCTTTCTTTACTGATGTGGATGTTGGAATTCTTGAGTGTATAAATGTATGGCGTGCACTGCCAGAGTGTAAAACTGGAGCGGAATTATCTGATATTCCTGGCGGCAGGAAAGTTTTACGCCTTTTACCTCTGCCAAGTCAACCCAGCGGAAAGAGAAGGAGGGATTTTGCAGTGCCTTTCTCAGCCATGAGTACCCATGTCAGGTCCATTAGCTTGATTTTAATATTTCCCAATTTGATTAGAAGTGCTGGCAGTTGGGGAAAAAATGTCCTTGGACTCATAAACACAGCAAATCTGACAAGGGAGTAACAGAAAGACACTTTCACAAGTACCACTTCCAGAGATGATGGTAAGGCTCCCTTCAGTCTCTGCAATAGTGCGTGGAATATGAGTCATACTTAGTTCTTCATGGTGCTGCCGAGAACCTGGACTGTTGTCTGAAACACCTGAGTCGCTGAAGCGCACACAAATTTGGTTTGGGTTGTTCAGGTTTGGGTTTTTTGCGGGGTGGGGCATGTTTTAGTTTGCTTTAAAAAAAAAAAAGCTGGCTATGAACATAGCCTTGGGACTATGGCCATGAACACAGACTTGGGACTATGGCTACGAACACAGACTTGGGACTATGGGCTATGAACACAGACTTGGGACTATGGCCATGAACACAGACTTGGGACAGCAACAGACGTTCCTCACCTTGGCTCAGCAACTCCCGTGCCAGGAGAGGGACACCGAAATCGGTGGGAGAGCTGAGCACGGTCTGAGGCCATTCGGTAGCTCACGGATGGGTTTTTTTGACCTCTGCTTTACCTCTCCCTGCCTGCATGAATGTTATTGAAATGCAAAGTGAAACCAGCCCAAAATACAAACCTTAACATTTGCATTTTTTGAAAATGTTCCAGCTCTTGGTTCCATCTGTGCAAATCAAACCCCGTGGTTGGATAATACACAAAACCTTATTAAAAAATACTAAGCTGAATTATATGCAAATGAGGGTTTCATTGTCTTTCATCTCATAAAGGCTAATAACATTACAGATGACAACCTTCTTATCAAAAATAGTTTCTAATACAAATTGCCTTTGACTGTATTTACAATGTCACTTTTAATCAAGTAAATTGTCAGGCTATTGCACTTCTGCGATCTACATTATGCAAAAAACCATAATGAAGAGGGAAGCAGGTACAAGTGCTTTCAGCTTTAACTGGCTGCCCATTTCATACCAATTACTGCCTGTTTAGTGAGCTTACTCTTGTGTTCTCAGAAAAATGCTAGATATACCTGTACGGGTTCCTCTGAAGGAGACGATGTGCAGGAAAAGCTTATTCCACTTACCAAGAACATTTGTCTTTGTAATTACACTTACTTTTCTTACTCCTATGCAATTAGTAAATACAAGCTAAAACCAGCCCCTTGAATGCTGGTATGGTCCCTGACTCTCTATTATGTCACATTTAGGTGAGTTCAATGATCCATTTGTGTAAGTTAATGGCTTTACTCAGATGTTTTTATCCCTGCAGGTGTGTTTTCACTCCGTGCACACGCTCTAACCCACACGTGCATCTCCTGCCGGGACAGGGGCAATTCCAGCCGTGCCGTGCCCAGTTCCCGGGCTCTGGCCGGCATCCTACAGCTCAGCCAGGCACCGGCACGTTCGCCGTGCTTCCTCCCTGGGCGTGCTGCGACAGAGGCTTCCAACTGCAGCCGCAAGGATCTCCACGCCTTGGGCTTTTTTTGGTGGGGCTGTTTTTTCATTTTAAGCTCTGTGCAGAAGCAGCAAACTCTTCAAAGTGGCGTACGAGCGCGGAGATGGAGCCTGTGGGGGCGGACGGTGCCTCTCGACAAAATACTACTCATCAGAGAACATCCTACCCTCCTTCCAAGGAGAGGAAAAGGGGAATTTTCTTCCATACCCTCTGAAGGCAAACTTTCAAAGCCAGGTTTGCAAAGGTCACTTCACGTGCAGAGCTGCCGTCCTCCTCCTGGCAGCTCTGGTCATAAATGGAGAGCTCCAAAATGAGGAAATAAAAGTTTTGATTATATGTACTAAATTTCTATGATACTTCTCATCTCTTTCCTATCACTGGCCTCTGCTTCCTGAAAACTGCCTTGTAAAACCAGCGGCCCTATCAAGTCTCGTGTGTTATCTCCAAGAGGTGCTGATTTGGCCCCGTACCTTGCTGGTGCCAGACCTGCAGCCACAGCCACCCCGTGCCCTGGCCCCATCCTGCCTCACACCACCCCGCTGACACGTCAACCTGCCAGGCTCTTCTCCAGCCCGTCAGGTCCCATTTAGTGCCCAGTTCTGCTCCAGTAACGCCCCCTCTGCTGCTGTGGGGGGCACCAGCAGCCACTGTCGAGTCCCTCAGCTGCCATGATGTAGAGCTCATCCAGGGAAAGCTGCCAGAGCCTGGCTGTGGGACTGCTGGGACAGACCTGTCACCAGCTCCGTGCTCAGCCCGAAGAGGATTCTGTCGTTTTATTAAGGCTGGGAATTCTCACAGCCCCCTGAACGCCTCTACCAGTGGCCGATGCCGCTGCTTAACTGCCCTTCCTCACTCCTCCTCACCTTCCAAAAACCCCAGCACAACGATATAAAGCAGGTTAGGGTACCTGGGGAGGAAGGTCTCTCCTTCCCCAGCTCCAGTTCATCGAGGAAATAAATACCAAGAATGATTTACACATCCTGCTGGTCCCGGGCGGTCGCTGAGAGTCCCTGGGGCAGAGCCATCAGTTCTGGTCTCAGGAAAACGGGCTTCGAGCTTCAGTTTTCCTACAAATTTCCTCTGGGCAAGTCCTTTAATTTGCCAGCACCTCAGTTTGCCGGCAGCTGAGCGGGGATAACAACGGCTTTTCCCACTCCCTTGTACGCGGGGGTTCGAGCTCCCGGGGCCGCGTCCCGCAGGGGTGCCTGAGCCGGAGGCGGCAGCAGCCCCGATGCCCCAGGAGCACCAGCATCCCACCCCTGCGCAGCCACGTGCGGCGTCCCCGGGTTCTCCATGTGGGAAACAACAAAAGTAACAGTCGGACAAACTAAAGCGCTAGGAAACACATACAAGGAAGAGGAATAACAGATTTTAAAACCCACAGTCCTAAAATTCTCTTGTGTGCTTGACCACCACACACTCAGGAATCTGAACCTCCACCCTTTCAGGGAATAACTTGCCTTTTTCATCAGCCAACCATATTGGAAAGAACTTTGCAGCTACAAACATCAATTTTTTAAGCTTGATTAGAATGCTAAAACAGACCTCATATAAAACTAGATACACATGCACACTCCTGCCTCTCACACATGTGAAGGTTTTTCACACAGGTCAGTTGTGTGTTATTTCTGTTGCTTTTTATAGAACAGTTATTTTTATCTATAAGAATCCTGCTTTTCTTACTGAGAAAAATATTCTGCCGAACAAATAAAATATGCATTAAAATACTATAAAATGAGAAATACAGTGTCAGCTTAAGAGTTGAACAGCATCTTTTTTTCCCTAAATACAAAGAATTTAGAACATTGAAGAGGAAAGGACAAAATAATTAAGTTGATATATCTAATATTCCTTTTCTTCAGGAAAATATATTGCAGGACTAATTTTCTCGAGTCCCAAAAGAGGGAAATCTCTTTTTTGCCCCTTTCTGAATGCAATTTTCATTCTTTTGATAAATTAGAAAGACTTTAATTTCCTTTTTCATTATAGTTTGAATTATAAACACAGGCATAAGCTTCTGGGGATTACATGTTGAACAGAAAAGCACACAAACCACACGTGGCCGTTCCCAACAGTTTGTTAATGCCTGGAGAGAGGGGACGGTGCTGCTGGTCTCAGGTCAGCCAGGCCCCCCAAAACGGCCGCCCACCTCCTCTGTGCCCCGGCTCACTGCACCGCAAACCCCTCCGGTTCTCATTTCTCCAACTGGAAAACAAGTGACTTTGTCTCCTTCCAGCCAACGCTGCTGTTCCCGTGCGGAGCTCTGCCTGCACCAGCGATCTGATGTTTATCCCGCACCAAAATGAACCCCAGAAGCTGGACGCCTGCCCTGCACCGCTCCGGTTCCTGTCGCCGCACCGAGCTCGCAGTCCTGGTGCTGGCGCAGCGTGGAAGTTTCTCCTTCTTGAGGAGATTAAAGTAGACCTTTTCACTCCCAAATGGTTCCTCAGGACTGAAACCGCACGCCAAGCTACCACGTTATGGGGCTTTCTCCTTGCCAAATTACAATTGCTGGCTGTAACACTAGTGTTACACCCCCAAAACCCCACTAGGAACAACAGTAAAAATGCGCCGGCTTGTCCAGGCGCAGAGCCGCCAGCTTGCCAGTGAGCTGGGTTTCTGTCTTAAAGCCAAACCCTCAGGATGTGACGTGTGGGTCCCTTCGGCAAAGGAGAGGTCTCGGGGGACTCAGCCGCGCGTCACCAGCCCCTGTCATGCAGAGACGGTCTCGAAGAACTGACAGTTTGGGCACGGGAGAAAAGCCTCACCAAGACGGCAAGAGCTGCCCGCGTCCCGCAGGAGCTGGGCCGGCTCGCACGAGGGTGCAGGACACCTTCCCAGGCGCCTTCGCCGGCACACACCACGGCCAGACCTGCAGTGCCCGAGAGGTCCTGGAGTCCTCGTCACATCATGCATTTATAAACAGGGCTAAGCAAGAAACCACCTTTTTTAGCCCCAGAACATGCAGGCTTTCCAATATTCTTTCCACATTTGCAAGCAAACCTTGTTTGCACAGCACTTTGTTTCACAGGCCTGTCTCCGTTCTCCTGTCTCCATTCAGCTGCCAGAGGAGGATCTCAGCATAAACGTGCCAAACAACAGAGAATGTTTTTTGGGGACAAACCAATGCTACTATAGAAATAATCATGTGTGCTTGCTCCCCTTGAGCCTTTTAATTTACAAAAGTCTAATTAGGGAAGACTTAACGTATAGCATACATAAGGAAGCTGAAACTTCTAACAAAATACGTTCCGTACCATTTTCTTCATGCTTCATTAATAAAGAACAAAATGTCTCTACACTTTCTGTAACATATGCACAGAGTGATTTCAAACCAGACTGAGATTCTTTTCAAATGAGGATTATAATATATTCAAGCAATAACAATGCATTTTTTTATTGCTTTGCTTCTAAAGTTGTTTCCATGTTCTTCTAGGACAAAGTTATTTGTCATTTTTGCAAAGTATAACTTGTTACTTTGATGGTTTTTAGGACCTTTCTATTTCAGCTATCAATTCAAGGTTGAGCGTAGCCTACAGCAGCGCTGAGCTTGGGGAATCGGAGTGCAAGAGGAAGACTTGTCTTTTGCTATAGAAATGAGATCTTTTCATACAAATTAGAGACGCAGGAAAACAAAGTTTTGATTCATCTTCTAAATCACATGTAACGCGCAGGGCTCTGTGCTATCAGATCACAGGAGAGCAAGAGGGATTTCTAGCTCTTCCACATTTGCTCCTCTTGCTCAGCAGTTTATTCATTGGACAGGCCTGAAACAAAGAACTTCCAAGAAACAAACGCAACTTTCACGATTTCTACCACAGACTGCACGGACAAGCCCGCGGATGTGTCCCGTTTTTCCTGCAGATGCCAAGCCGCCACTCTCCAGCGGCCGTCGGAGCTGAAGAGCTGGGCTGGAGCAGGCTGGGCAACAGAACTCTCTGCCCTCGTAGCGATAAATGGGGCAGGTCTGCAGAGCGGAGAATTCCCCTTTCCAGACCCACTTCCAGAAGGCATGAGACAGAGGCAGTTCCCTGGGGGATCTTTCACTGAACACCGTGTGGGCAAAGGGGAATCAAAACGGTCTCACGAGTATAGACTGAGACAATCTGGGGGAGAACCTTTGCCCAGGAGATTAAAAACCCAAAAATTCAACTCGTTTTAAAAATGCGCGGATGCTCCTACAGCGAGGCGTTAAATTGCATCGTAAGCATTGAGACAGCCACGTTTACTGGTGTTTGCAAGTCAAATACAAGCACAGAGTGGAAAAGTGTGAAACTGTTTAAAGGTGTCAGCGTCTGGATTTGTAAGCAGAGGTTTGTATGTCATTTGATAGCTATTTATTTCTTGTTAATGTTTACGACGGCCTCACTTCCCATGTGATGAGCATCATATCTGATACGTAAGTGGCACCGAATGAGTGTTTTGCAAATACAGAATGTTTTCATATTTGGCCAGTGAAACAAAAAGACTTCCTAGAGCGAGCATGTTATTAAAATGCTAATAGACTGTATTTGAGAAAGTTTACTCAGACCTCAGCAGGAAACATATATATACCATTTACAAAGATCTAGTTATGTGTTTTTAACATAAAAGGGTTTCCCTTCTCATGGAACTGTAAGAACCTTTAGAAGAGAGCCAGGACAATTTGAGAAGTCCCATGCAAATGAATAAAGAAGAAAACTATAGGAAGGGTTAGGGAACTTAATTATGTTTAAATACAGGTATAATTGTAAGCATGAAGTACGTGCACACAACGTGATAGCAAGCTTTTCTGTTTAATGTCCTAAAAAGTAACCAATCCAGTGAACTGCTGGTGAGAAACACCATCGATATTGTGACAATGTGTTTCATCCCATCAGAGATTTTAACCTCAAGATGTCCAAGTTTGACTTTTTTTTTTCCATTTGTTTCTGGATACTTGTGCAGGTCGGCCCTCCAAATTGTTCAGTACCCAGGGACCGCTCAGGTGGTGGTGGGGATTTTGCCTATGGCAGGAGAAGCAAACCGTAATAAACGCAACGAGGGCAGAGCTCTGACTGACTTGGGGAGGATCCGTACGTGCAGACCTGCCTCCGCCAGACGCGAGAGCCGGGCACTGAGCTCGGGGCAGGTCACAAACGGAGGGGCTTGCTGTATCACAGGATCACTGAACCACAGTGTCACCCCGCTTGGAGGCGACCTTTAAGATCATGGAGTCCAACCATCAACCCAGCACTGCCTAACCCACCCCTGACCCATGTCCCTCAGCACCGCGTCTGCCCAGCTGGGACATACCTCCAGCAATTCCACCACTTCCCTGGGCAGCCTGGTCCAACACACGACAACGCTTTCGGTGAAGAAATTCTTCCTAATATCCAACCTAAACCTCCCCTGATGTGACTTGGGGCCGTTTCCTCTCGTCCTATCTCCTGTTCCTTGGGAGAAGAGACCGACCCCCCCTGGCTACAGCCTCCTCTCCAGCAGCTGCAGAGAGCGAGAAGGTCTCCCCTCAGCCTCCTCTTCTCCAGGCGGAACAACCCCAGCTCCCTCAGCCGCTCCTCAGGAGAACTGCCCTGAGCTGTAACACAAAGTTCAGAATGAGAAAATAAAGAGGAAAAGCTGGATGTACCACTCAGCCCCTGGTGACTTCATGGGCAAAGCCGGCACTGGCTTCAGCAGCGGTGACTGGGTTTGTTCTGCATCGAGTAACTGAATTGAACCGAAACTGCAGGGTCAAAGAGAGCAGAGAATTCGAGAAGCCTATAAAAACCGAGTCCAGATTTGCTGGAGAGCTGTAACCTTCCAGAAATGTAATTAAACAAACAGGCAAGGAGTGTTTGGGATTGAAACCTCTGTGTAAACATCCACTGTTACTTTATTTGAATATCAGAATGGAAGATAGAGTTCACATGTTGAAAAAGGCCAAAAGAGTCCTTTTGTCTTCTTTTTGTCTTCTTTTGTTGTTTGTTTTTTTTTCTTTTCACTCATTCTGAATATTGAATAAACATAACATCAATTGGATCATGTCTGATGGTCAGTAGGGTGACAGGACTTGAACTCTTACATTAGGAAACAAATTCCTTGCTGAAAACAAATTCTTCTACTCTGGCTCACACATTCCCAGCTCCATAAAAATAAAATACACAAAGTCAGCTCACTGACAAATGGCACGGATATTCAAAGATATCTGTGTCTCAGAAACATCTAATAAGCAGTTTGGATTTTTTTTTTTATGTTTTGGCTCCACTTTTACCCTGAAATGTATGCACATAAATTATTTTATGCAAATGTCAGTACAATCCATTGCCATCAGCTCAACACATTTCCTCCAAATGGTTGAACTCCTTTCCATTGTAGGGAAAGAGCAAGGTTTAAGACTTCTCCCAGTCATTTAAAAAAAAATAAATGGAGGAGAAAATGAGAGATTATTTAGCTCATGGATTTGTTTTGCTTTCCTAAAACAAAATAATTCTGGATTCTACTTACTGGAAATCTGCTTGGTTAAGAAATATTTAAATGAAAACAGCATAGGGCTGTTTTGCTTTGTTGGCTTTTTGTTGCTTAGGATTTTTGGAAAGGTTTACAGTGGAATTACAAAAACAAAATTAAACAGTAGTTTAGCATTTTGCAGAATCACACGGAAGAACAAGACATTCTGATTAAGGAGGCTAAATCCCACAAAGAAAGTATATCAGAAATTTTCTGATGAACTGTTCATTGCTAGAAAATGCTGGTTGGCCATAAAAATCTCCTTTTCTAGATACATATTGGTAATGAGCAATTTTTATGAGAAATGTCCTCCCACATAACCATCCTAACTGCTGTCTCCACGGCTTCTGGGTCTGAAGGACTTCCAGGAGTGGTGGCTGCTGGCCTGTGGTACCACCTCCGTGCCTCCCAGTGCCAAGCGTAGATGGAGAGGGGTGTCCCCATTTACTTCTTGGCCTGCGGCGTTCCTTGTGAGACCTCAGCAAACCCCAGCACACCCTCACTGAAGCCGCGACCCTTGGAGCTACCAGGTTCCTCCTGAGAGCCCACAAAGACAGGGCTCAGCTACTGGTTTTTGGAAAAGGGAAACGGCACTTGTGTGAATCCTAAGTGGAGCCAAGGATGCGGGAAAGCCTAAATTTGCTAACAGTACTGGCTCAGAGCAGAGGCCCCAGTTATCTTCCGTGATGCAGAGCTGAGGAGCTGGCAGGGCTGTAGCCAAGCCCAGCTTGGCCGTGCTCACAAGCTTCCCCAGCTCTTATGGTCACGACAATCCTTTGGTGTGCTGGTGGCCAAGAGCGTCCATCCCACTATTCCCAGAGGAAGGGTTCCCCATGCCTATATATTCTGTTTTCCTCCCGCACTTTTGGTGTGACTATTTATCTTGGGGGGGAAGGAGGCAGGGAGAGAAAATAATTAAAAATAAATACTGTTTTTCTTGTGTAGGCACCTGGAGAGATGAGCACAATAGAGCCCTGATCTCATCTGAGGCCTTAAGGCTTATACTCCTTTAATGTAACCATCTCTTAGAAAATACACAACAAAGACCAGAGAAGAACTAATTTTCTGCTTTCTTTCTATTTAAATATACTGCCAATTCAAAAGACAGGATCCTTTCATCATCTAAATATCTCTCCCGTGTACAGCGTTCCAGCGATTACAGATAGGAAGAAAGCTGAAGTTGTGCAGTAGTTTCAGCAGCTGAAGTTCATGATCTCAGAGAGACGGTGTCTCCAGCAGCTGGCTGGAATCAAAGCGAGTGGCTAGAAAACCTTCCAGAGCCTGGAAATCATACCGTTTCCAGGATTCAGGTGTACGTGCTGCTGGTCGTCATGTTTAGCTCGTACACGAGCCATGTGTAAGTATTTTCCCAACCTGCACTATCAGTTTATCTCTTAAATTCATGCACTTGAATATCCTAGAAACCTTGAGTCATAAAAGCCACACAGTGGAATATTGATCTGAATTACTGCTTCACAACAGCTTTGTTAATTTTTTTCAATAGGCCTTAATTATACTGAAATTACAGCACTATGAAAGTGCCCATTTCACGTATATCAGTATCACGTTATCTTGAATATTAGTTTTTCAATAATAGCAATACTGAACACAGAAAATATCAAGTACATCGTGTTAACCAGAAGGCATTCCTCTCATCCACATACTCCTTCTATAGCAAAAAACAGTTAAGACATAGACTCAATTAATTTTGTTGCTAAGATGTCAGTACAATCTGCCGCACTCTCATAGCAAATGTGAGTAAGTCTTGGTTTATACCTCCTAGGCTTTTTTGGAATGTGTAGAATTAGAGCAATTAATTGCTGCTGTTTAAAGAAAATGTGAAAAACTATTTTGACATGTATGCTGGGTGGTTGTGAGTTCAACACACAGAAGAGAATAAGTAGTGGGTGGGAGTTTCAGCTGACTGGTAAATAACAGAAGTGTAGTGATTTGCAGTCTTTAAAAAATCAGAGGATAGATTATTGACTGGCATAAAAGACGGCAATGGAAAAAGCGAAAAATGGACCTAATACTGCAAGACACAATCAATTAAGATCTGATTGAGTGAAATAATGTTGACTTCTTGTAGATAAGTTAGCCTCCTCATTGCATTCAAATGCCAATAAAAACAAGGTAATTCCAATGCTGCCTTTGTGTAAATATAACTCTTTTACATGTAGTATTTTCTTTCCTCTTTAGAGCATAGTCTACCAAAGAAACCAAAAAGGAGATTAGCTTTTATTGGGATCCAGGTGCTGCCTAGAAGATGGCACGGTTGCAAGTAACACACTCACAGCCTGTCACTCGGTGCTGCTGAGGGTGTCAAGCCTGGAAGTTCTCTTATGCTCACGTTCCTCACGGGAAGCGTGCGGTAAACTGACTCTTAGCCCTGCTCGGAAATGTGGGAAAACAAAGTGCATAATCTGGGTGCTCTCAGTGTAATAATACCTCACTGCCAACTTTAAGTTCAGTGTCTTGAAAACAGCTTGGGGTTTTTTTGAGTTTGCAGTTCATAATGGCATTATCCTGTAGAAGAGAATTTGCTTTTTATATTTTGTTTTACACGTTCCTCATTCAAGAAGCTGCATAGTCCAAGAAAACTAGTATTTTATCTCACTGGGCCATAACTGGCCCCAGTTTACCTGAAACAGTATTTTGAGCATCACCACTAGGAATTGTACAGGTCACAGAATAAGCCATTTGCTAGCACAGTTGAACTTTTAATCCTCATTTTACAAAGGAGGACAGAGAAGCGTTTCAGAGGCTTCTTCAAGTCACACCAGACAAATTATGTACTTGAGACAAGAACTGTATAATTTCTCTCTCCTGTTAGACACAGTTCTTGGCTGCCCTGTTCCTTCCTAGCAGGGTCCAGATGTCTTCAGCCCTTTGCAAAACAGGGATAAACCAAACCCACTGATTTCAGCAAATTAATTTTGCAGGCAGTTGACCAATGACCTGCTCTGCTGTCGCACAGAGCGGCCGGGGAGCATCCCTCTGCCGGGCTCCGGCCGCGGCACCGTCCCTCAGATGCCCAACTGGCTCAGGACCCCAGCCACGCTCCCGCGCACGTACACACGCGCGTCCACGCAGACGTATAGAGGACAATTTCAGTTAAAGCTGCAAAAGAGAAGTGCTACCTTTAAACAATTACTGGTTTTGTTAATGTACTTTGCTACATGTGAATTCATTACTTTTTCAACTGCAGTTAGTGGTTTCTAGACGAAATCATAACAACCGCTAATCACTGGCAACCAGGTCATGTTCACAAAGGAAAATAAAAGCTTCACAATACATATTAACTTCTGGACTACGATGTTTACAGAGCCTCCAGCATTTTGATCTGTGCGCGTCCCTAATGTACCAAATGTTGAAAATCCAAAACAACTGCCAAAACTCACATTTGGCCCTGATTATTTTCTTGTTTATGGTGGTTAGCATTCCCCAGATAAGAGATAATGTTGCAAGCTCAATAACCACAGAAAGTTTTGAAGACACACTTAAAGAGAAACAGCTATTTTCCTAAAACTTGGTTCAAAAAGAAATTAGTGTAAAACTTGGTAGATTTTAATTGAATGGTGCACAGCAATGCTCAGGTCTCACTTGTGAAAAATTCCACCTGATTTATATCCTAACTAGATAGATGAAAAATTGAACCTTCACTTACGCATTTGTCTTTCATCTACTGAAAGTGTATTTCAGCTGTCTTTTTATCTATGGCTGTAAAATAATCCCTGAAATCCCACCAGTAAGTCATTTCTCAACAGAAATGGAAGCGTCTTGTCCATTTCTTCCTAAATCTAGGTTATGGCTATAGAAATAGCAGTTGTTGTATTGCTCTTACGAGTTACCCCATGAAGACACCAACGAGTCTACGGAACTTATTGCCACATCAGGCTCGATTGCGTAGCAGATTTCAAACAGGTCAGTGTTTTGTTCGTTGAACAAGAATGTGCAGAGGTAGACACCAAAATTTTTGCTGGAGAAAAAGAGCCGGTGTAGTTCACACCAAGTCAGCACCACACCGTCGGGACTTGGAAGGAAATTACAAAGCAAGGACAGAGTCATAAGGGTCATTGCAAGCTTTTCCCTCTTTTAAACCTTTTTCCCCGAGCCTTTGCTGGCTCTTGGACGGATTAGGTGGTTGATGGCTCCCATGAGCAGAGCAATCTCCTGATTCATAGAGAGCCTTGTTGTCCCCCAGCACTCTTGGCAGGGTGCATCTGGCACGTCTGCAGTTGGGTAGCACTCCATAAACAGGTGAAGCAGACATGCAAAAAGTTAATATTCTGCTGTTGTGACAGTATAATTATCTCTAATAATAAAGGGAAACAGCTGCTTCAAATAGTCTTTCACTTAGAAAGTGTTTGGATCATTATACTTTAACTTTTATCATCTGTTTTTTGGATAAACTCCCAATGTGGTTTATGGTTCTGCAAAATGGCAACATCTCCTTTTATGAATGACAGACAGATGGGGTTTGCTGCAAGGCGTATTGGTAGTGAAGCACGTAAGACCATTCAAGATACTTAACTGCAAGAAATACTGGAGATAACAAAATATCGCCTTCTCTCACTTTTTAGGACTCCCGTTATTTATTTTCAGTGGTTTCAAGTTTTCTTTTTTTTCAGTGTTCAGTATTATCACCTGGCAATCCTAAAACTTTGAGATTTGTTGTTTCAGCGCACGGAGGGAGAGGAGCAGCTGTTTCACAATTAATTGAAAGGCAGCGGAGCCGCGGTCCAGGCTCCGGAGCAGGTCTGTGCCGGGGATTTGTATGCCATTCAGCTCTCCCTCTCCCTGTCTCCCTCCCACCCCCAGCAATCGTCTAATTGGATTTTCGTGTCCAAATCCTGTTCTCTTAATCAAAAGGCAAACAAAATCAATCTTTTGGGTTCCCAGAATCCAAGTGAAGCATTTAGTCCTAAAGCACTGAGAGACTTATTCCGCAAAGCTCTGTCAGACCCAGCTTACTAAATTGGTTAACCCTTGTCACTGAAAGCTGCAGTAATCATCCGTGAGATCTGCTCCAGTAACGTTACTTTTTATTATATTAGGAAGGGTTTTATTTTCCCAAACCTTTGCCAAATCCGTACAATTGACAGGGNTTAAATTATTTGTTCTCAAAAATTAAGCTTTTGGAAGCAGATACTTCAAATGCGTGGTGCCATTATGCAACGTTTGACCTGGAAAGAAAAACATCTAAAGTGGGTTTTTATGAGTTGCTAGCTATTTACTCTGACGGACCAAATCCTTGAAGTCGGAAGTTCAGCTCCGGTACCTGCCTTCGTCGGCCGCGACTTGTGCCCGAGGAGCCCGAGCGGGGCCGATGCTTCCCCGCACCGCCTTCCCCCGCTGCAGCCTTCGGCAGCGCAGAGGCGCCCGCTCCGGAGTGCTGCCGCCGGGGCAGAGCCTACCTGTGCCCGTCACTTCTGGGCAGGAAAGGTGGGACGATAACCGGAGCCCCAGCTCCCGGCTGCCCGAGCAGCTTCCCGAGGTGCTGGGGAGTTGGGGGTCAGCCTGGAGGACAGGGGCAGGGGGGGGCTTATGGTCCCCAAATCCATCAGCCACGAAGAAGGGACAAGAAAAGTCAATGGATCTTGCTCAGACAAGTCTGCATGGAGCCAAGCGAGGCAGACGGATCTGCAGTGCTCCATGAGCAACAGTGATTCTACAGGCCGCCAACTTCCCGCAGAACACAGCACCTTAAATCATCCGTGTATGGACCGCAGCAAACAGCTGGAGACCGTTTTCCACGTAAGAAATGGAGACTTCTGGTAGTCAACCAGCAACGGTGAACCTTCCCAGCGTCGCACACAGCTCTTTGGTAAAGGTGTTCGACGAGGATTCACTGGGAAAATTCCCGACTCATATTTGACACAAACCAGACAAGTTGGCACAGGACAGGCCTTTAAAAAAATAGTGAGAAAACCAAGTGGCTATGAGGCATAATTCTGCGGGCCTGCTAAATTCTGTGATAGCTGAAAAATAGCTCTGTTTTACAATTCCCTTGCTGCATTAAAAATCTGCGTATCCATACCCTGAGCTACATCTATGCTGAAAAGGGAATAATGAGAGATTGTGGTGTCCCCAGTGATGCTTAGTCAAAACAGTACATTGAATTGTAACATCAACAATTTCAGGAAAATTATTCCGCGGGAAAGTAGTCAGGCATGTATACCATTGATGTTTTACTGAAATGTGTACTAGCAGCATGGAAAGTATGTTTTAACTTCCCCTTTCATTTTCATGTCGAAAGAAACAAGTTCCTTTTTTGCTCATCCAAATCTTTGAATATTCAAGTTGCTTAACTGAAAATGCTCGGAAGGAACAGAGAGCAGTGAAAATGGTAATGTGTAGCTCTTTAAACAGGGGGAGCTTGGAAGAATGCAAAGTTCAATTTTCAACACATCACCAGCGCCTCTTTTAGAGAGAAGGATTTGTCTGCAACAACGTCAGCGCTTCTGTTCTCCTCAAAAAGGACCTTACAAGCGCCGTCAGGGGCACAAGCAACGAAAGCTACAATTTCCCTTGTCTGCTGCCGTCAACGTAGAGCACAAACCCTGTCCCACGCCATCCCCATTATTATGCTGGGAAGAATTTGAAAATTGCACAGTTCAAAGAACATGGCAGAAGTGGGCACAGAAACAATACGACACAGGCACCGCGGTGAGCTGCAGCCGCAAAACATCATTTAAAAGCAGACACCTCTTTGGCGGGTGTTTTCCGCAGCCCCGCGGTCTCTCTCGGTCGCTCCAGCACGGGCCTCCCCCGGCACCGCTGCCGTCGTACCTTTCTGGTCATCTTGTGCCAGGACCACCCTGCGGGTGAGACCCGCCGGCGCTGCAGACCCTGGGACCTCACTAGGGTCTGGGGGAGCTCTGCTCCCCTTCGGGCACCGCCGTCTCGCTCATCCCGAGGCTCAACCACCATCTGAGCAAGCAAATAATCTCTTGGCACATATTTTTGGTTGCTTTTCACCAGCGGCTGCCAACATGCTGTCTTTCTCAGCTTTCTCACTGAGAGAATCACCAAAAAGGAAGATCCCTCTGTTGGTCACTCCCTGTCTGTGGAGTGGCCGCCTGATGTCCAACCTCTCCCATGACCAATGCTCACCTGGGAGCCCCGCTACGCTTCACTATGCTGAAGTTTCCTTTTTGTATCCACAGGCTAAATCCAGCTCCAGACACCCTAACCAGGAACCTCCGGCTCATAAAAAGCACTTTTACAGAGAGTGTTTATAAAGACATCGCAGCGGTCCTTGCTTCTGCAGTCCTGCTGCGGTGGGGCCCCTACTCACCACAAGGACCCAGAGGAGACCTCTGGTCCTGGAGAGGAGCCTCCAACCAGGACCCACCAAGTGATTTAGAGCTCTCTGTCCTTTCCCAAATTTTTCAGTGGGCTGAAGGACAGTCTGCTTGAGCAAAAGTGAAGAAAACGACCTTTAACGAGAAACAAAGGGAAGTACAAAGATTGCTCATGTCTCATGATAGACTCATAAAGTAGCTGTATTGAGTGTCAGTGTTGACTGCTGGTTGCAGTTCAACACTGCAAGATAGATTCCCAGCTGGAAAAACACAACTTGATCCCAAAACAAATGTTTCACAATAATCTTTGCTGGAAAGTCACCGCGTAGCTTTGGGAACCCTACAAAATTCCTCCAGGGAAGAATTTCCCTCTTGCTGTAGCGAAGCCAGTGTTTCTTCTAGCATTTACCACATACCTCCCAGCTTTATAACCTTTTGAAATGTGCAATAGCTGGGCTTGTGACAAGCTTCTCAATCTTTCTTTTACAGGAGGCGTGTAATATTTTGCATCCATTATGCAAATTCAGATTGCAAAATAATTCTCCAGGAACTGCCTGCATAAATCCAGCAAGGCAAGTTCAGAAGCTCTTCGAGCCAACAGACCAGGTCGATAAGGACGGGGTAGCCGAACCCGCGAGGCTGCCTTTGCGATTCAAGGCAAACACGTAACTAAAGGCGCAGGTAGAAGACTGAGACGCTGATTTGTACAGTCGTGTTACGAATCCCTTGGTTGGGGGGTTGTGGAGTTGGACCTGAAGAAGCAAAAATCAGCAGAGGCGCAAAACCCTCGGTACATCCCGCTGCCTCTCTGGACTGTCTGTCCCGCAGGGGAGCAGCCAGGTCTGCGGTTGTCTCCTCTTCGCCGGCTGCGCGCGGCGAGGGTGCGCGGGCACGGGAGGGCGAGGGCAGAGCTGCGGCCGCGCTGAGCGCCCTCCAGAAGGCAGGGACGCAGGACATGCGACAGCCTCAGGACTGGAAACGCGGCGGCTTAGTGCAAAGAGCAACAGCAATTGAAAAGCCACATCTGAACAGGCGCCAGGAGCTCATGGATCTTCCTCTTTGGCACCTCCTTTGCATACATCAGAGCGGGAAAACACTAATTACACCACAGGAATCCACGGCTTCCAAAAACCAGAGTCTGCGCTGTTTTCCCACGCCGCTGTCAGCCCTCACCCGAGTCCTGCAAGCATCACTACGGCCGACAACGCACACCGGGCACTGCCGCTGCCGAAACACCAACCCCGCGCTGAACGCAGCCCGGCAGCCCACTGAGGGAGCGGAGGAGACAACTCCAGGCCTCTATGGAATCTTCTTATTCCCACCAGGTCCTCGGCACTCCCAGGCTCTCCCCCCGCCCAGGCAGGAAGTAAGCAGACATCACGTCCCAGGTTTGCACCAGACTCTCTAGGAGCCTTATGGGTTTGCGGTACGAATGGAGCACTTCGCACCCCAAAGATGTGAGACCAAGCCCTACTCCAAATGTTATTCAGAGCTCGGTGATCCATATCCTCCTACAAGCAATCAGCTGCTTCCTGCTCCGGCCAGCATCTGCCCTGATGGTGTCTCAATACAAAATTTCCTCCAAACAACAGCTATTGAAATGGAAAAAATCCAATTAAAATAGAAATCTTAAAATCCACCATATAAACTACCGATGAACTTTATGATCTAATCTTGAGCCAGCAGAAAAGATGTAGCAAGGGAAGAGACAAGTTCAAAAGGCCAGAGGTAGAAGCAGTAACCTTTTAAGAGTTAGTTATCCAGATCCTAATTGAAATACGTTTATAGGACTCCTGGAAGAATGTGTATTTTTTAAATGTAATATGCAAAAGAAAACACTGCTGGCTTGAAAGTATGTGTAGAGTGTGAGAGATGAAAGACTCTGTGACGCATCCATTCAACTGTCCAACAGTGTCAGCAGCTGATGTCTGCAGAACGAGCCCTGATGGAACGCAGACATAAGTGAGATTTGAAAATTGACAGCCGTGCATAAGTCTTCTCTTCAAATGAAAATACAGAGGGGAACCAGCATTCAAAACTCAGCACCTCGTGTTGCGTCTCCCCTCAAAACACATCCAGGTTTATTTCTGTTTAGTGTGAACGCTTCTGCCCATTTTTCATTTTACACAAACATCTGTGGGGCGATAAGGTGCGCTGGAACACGTGCTGTTGAATGTTCACATCCACAAACTCTTCTATATGAACCTAACGTATTGGCCATGCTTTCCATCAGTCTTGACCTGGTTTACAGGGTTATAAATCAGAGCAAATTAGATTTAGGGTGTAGTAAAAACAAAGCAATTTCATCGGACATTAACTTTTAAAGCTTTTGCAGCTGACAATAGCGAAGCGTGCATGAGAACAGCTCTTGGACACCTGATACAACATTGTGTAAACTTTCTGGGTCTTTAAACTGCTACACAAGCACAAAAAGAATAAATAAAATAAGACGGATATTTCGATTCCACGTGAGCTCACGTTCTGTTTCAAAGGCAGCTTAGATATCTCAGTGTAAAGCCAGGCCACAACCAAGCCATTCCTCAGGTGCAGACATGTATTTGCGGCTTTCATTGACAGCCTGTGAGATTCTTTGTTCCCATCCTGGTCACACATCTGGGTGGTTTTAACGGGTTGGCTCATTATCAAGGCTGAGCATCCCCCCATCTTACACATACAGCATTTGCTGCAGTAAAATTTTCCGATTTGCAAAAAATTGGATAAATTCAAAAGAGAAAAACACTTTATCAATGGAGTTAATGGAAACTATAAAAGCAATTCTTGTTAGTTGCTCCTGGGGAAAAAAGCACTGCCATGTTATTCCAATCCTAACTTCTAGGAATCGAAGATCCTTTTAGAAAACCGTATCCAGCTATGGATTGAGAGCTCTGCCTCAGTATTCCCAAGCTTGACCATGTGCTGATGTCTGTTCACCCAGGCCTGCAGGACGTTCACACTCCTGTCTTTGGAGTATAGTGTATACAGTGTATATTCCTGAACCGGCACCGTTCCTGAAATCCCCATAAAATGAAAAGTATGGCCTCAGAGGATTCAGTGAAGTCAGTGATGACCTAAAACATACATGGCAAAGCCCAATCCTTTACATGGTATCCTGGCTGGAACAGATAACATAGCACATTGCGCAGATATGAAAATCGGTTACTGAAAAAAATAAAGTGCTTTGCCCAAGGTCACACATAAAATCGATTGCTTGAGAGTTACCCCACGCCGCAGGAGAGGCCAAGATGAGAAGAAATCAGCCAGTGTCTACATACCCCAAAGATGTCACGAAGTGAGAACTCCCTGCAAAACACCGTTTTCCTCGATGTCACATTTTGGTGCGCAGATGCAGGGCAGGGCTGGACCCGGCTTTGCTTTGGCTCAAACAAATCCAAGCGGTGCATTTTGTGCCCCGTGTGCTCGGCTGCCTCCCTGGCTGCAAGGGCAGAGCACAAACAGAACTCACTTGGGGGCTGGAAAGCCAAGAGCAAAACGGGCAGAAATAGAGGGGAAGATTGTATTTTGATTTATTTTGTTTTATTCTATTTGCCTGTGGCTTGGGAACAAGGTTTAAAAGCTGCCGAGAGAGAGGGTGGTGCGGCGCAGGCTGAATGAAGAGACCAATATGGTAGAGGCTTTTAAAAAAGCTGCAGGATTAGAGACTGAGAGGAACACAGAAATTTTATGATAGTAAAATCACGCACAGCGTGAGGGAGGAGAAATGTTGAAATACCCAGCAATATTTTCTACAGTTTATTTATTAAAAATCATTTCTCAGAAATAGCCATCTGCCTCCACAGCAACTGCTCTTCTCCAGAGAACAAATGTAGTCTATTAGTTTTTCTTTCTGTGCCCTGCATTGTTGTAATACTGAGCAATACTTGAATCTAATTCTTCTGACACACAGTTATGAAAAATGTCATTTTTAAACCTTAAAATATTTACACAGCCAGTGAAACTTACACAATTAAAGTCTGAATCAAATTGTCATTTATATGTGGTACACAACAACAGATTTGTTAAATTCAATCAGTTAAAATAAAAGCAGCAGTAAAGTCTCACCAGACAAGAGGAACCCATTTTTGTCTGCATCCAGCTGTTTCTTTATTTATGTATTCATCTGCTTAATAAATTTCCCCCAGCCTTGCGAACGTGCACATTTTAACGACAGTTTTGGAGAGGCAACTGACGGGAGCGGGGCTGGGAGGACACAGGTTTTCTGCTCAGCCGGGAACACGGTGAACTTAAGTTTCCATCGGCAGGAAATTCATTTACTCCTGTGGTAGCCCTGGTTATAGAAATATTTGGCTGCTGAAATACCCTTTTTGGCCTTGCGCACCCAGCTTAGCGTCTCCAAACCCGCTGCGAGGAGCACAACGTCGCCGTAAAGCAGCTCGGGGAAAGCCGGTTGCATCAGCAGCCAGGTCGGTGACGTACTGGCTCAAAACAGCTCCGGTGAGGTTTGAGGGCATCCTCAGGATCTTACACTTCTTTTCTGCCAAGCAGGTAGGAACCTTTTCGGTCCGATAACTTCAGAGTCACATTGCACAGTGCCTTGAAAGATCGCATTCTGTCCCGTGAGTGAAGCTCATAAAAAATCACGGGATCAATAAATTAGGAGCATCGCTACTTATTACTAGTAACAGTTTGCCAAGCTGATTAATTCAGTTTTTCTCACTTGATTCATCTCTACTGCCTGCACGACCCTCTGCGACGCACAAATCAGGGCAAGAGACCTGAGTGCCGACCTGCACCTACTCTCATTGAAGGATTTCTTGCCATTAGCGGGACGGAGGCACCTCGCGGCACCCAGCCCTCCGCTCCCGCTCCTCGGCTTTGGCCGAACCCTTTTAACATGGTTAAAATAAACAAAGATCAATGCGGCCAGCATTCCTCACAATGACAAAGACGAGCCTAATTGCTATTGAAACTTCGCAAAGGAAACAAAAAAGCTAAAACTTTTTTCCTTTTTTTTAACTTAGGGAAAAAAAAGCCAAATTGATTGTGATTAGTAAAGCCGATACTTTGAGACGTTGTCTAGGTTACCGGATTTATTGTCCCTTTTCAGCAGTCCTGGCCGTTACTTAACTATTGGATTAATTGTATGCAGAACAAATCATCTGCCATTTCATTTTATGACTCATTAAGCAAGTATAGCAGATAACCATTACTGCTTTTTGGTGTAAGAAGATTTCAAAACTCAAGCGCTGCTAATGATGCTAGAATTAGGAAAAGCAAATACCTTGCTGTGTGCAAAGGTCAGAGTAAGCACTAATGGAATACTTATCTGCCCAAAGAGTAAATTAAATCAATTTCCTGAGCCTTGTAAGAGGTATAAAGCCAAGACAGGAGGCTGCAGGATGAAGAAATTGCGGTTCGTTGGCAGGTGGCTCTGGGTGACGGCCCCAGGACGAGCCCGGCGCAGCCTCTGCAAGGGGGGGGTGCTTTGGGAGGAGCTGCCAGCCAGGAACAGGTCTGGATTTTGGGGAGACTGATGCCTAGTGAAAGGAAAAAGGTTTTACCGAGAGACACCCACGGCACAATTGGGAAGGACAAAGAGGGGAGGAAGAGGCTCCCCTTGCCAGGCTGGGGAGAGCGCGTGTCCGTGTTTCTGGAGGTGGCTCGAGCTCGCTCACCCTCAGCCTGGGCTCTCCCGCAAACCCCGTCTCCCTCTGCAAAATCCCAGGAGGTGCAACGCCTTCCCGGGCTGCCCTGGCACGGCACAGCCTCACCATTTCTCCGGGAAGCATCGCCTGCCATCCTGATCACACGCTGCAGCGCCCGACGCAGATCCGGGGGAAACGGGGGAAAGCAGGGCACCGAGTGAAAGGACAGAAAATGGCTGGTTGTGCACCAGTAACACTCCCGTTTCTTTGGAAGGAGGGTGTGGGTCTGTGCACTGGGGGATGCAGAGCAGAGGGCCATTTAAACTCAATTGCAGATGTGCTTTCTCCGCTCTGTTCTACGTTTCTCTCTCTCTCCCCTTTTTTTTTTTCTGGAGCCCAAGTGCTTACGCTGTTCCTTTCCAGGGAACTGGTGACAGCAGCAGCAGTGATCACCGAGAGCTGCACACTGAATTCTCACTAGTGCCATTAAAAGTATCTTTTATGCCAATCCTGATCCCTATATATTTGTTGCAATCTGACCTTTATTAATTTCTGTTCTCAATATTAATCACATTCTAACCATTTTTCTACCCTAATTCTCTTAAAAATATAAAGTTTCTTTCCCCTGTCATTCTTAAACTATTGAAACTATGGAAACTTAAAGGGGATTCTCCTGGTGAAACCCACTGCCACAGGTAAGATGTTTTTAGGAGATGGGAAGAGGCGGGTAGGACACACACAACGTCAGCCCTGGCCCTCTGTGTCTCACTGGGTTAGGCACATCCTGTGCCTGTGGGGTCATTCCCCCAGGCTGAAATGTGGAAAAGGGGACAGCAGGCCCTAAGCATTCACTAAGAAAAATCAAAGTGCCCCTGCAAACGCTGGCCTGTAGCGAGGAAACTCACATTACAGTGTGAAACCCTGGAGCGTGGGAGACTCCTGGGGCTCGTCTGGGAAAGGGAAGGGCAGAAGCTGGCGCTGGGCTCCTCGTGTCCGTGTTTCCACCACCTCTGCCTGCCCCGTTTCAAAGGCCGGATGCCAACCGAGCGACCCACAGTGTCACAGCAAGAGGAAAGCTGAAACACCGCTATCCTCTTCTTCTAAATGCCTGGAGTTGTCATTTCCGATGCAAAATCTGGGCGATTGAACAGCAGGGGGGCACCGGGCTTGTGTGGCCCCACGGCAGCCCCAGGAGCGGGCAGATGAAGTCTTTGGGGTGACTTACTGGCGGTGGTTACAGCCTGCTCCGAGGACTTGCAGGATGTTTGTGAGCCGTTTGGCTTCATCCTCTCCCTGATGAATGAGTTTTCGTGGATCCAGGACAAACTCCTCATTTTTCTTTTCCTTTTAATAGAACTCTACTGTGCAGCTCCTCTGGAGCTGGCACCTTGTAGGGCTGTTTTGTCACTACCCAAGTTGCTGTAATGCTCTCCTTTGAGTAAATGCTAAACTTTGTATTTTTCCCCGCTCCAACACACTTTTCTCCCATCATTCTGTGTAACTGCATTAGCTAGGAAAGATGTCTCAGCTGTTTACCAAGAGAAAAAAAGATTGCCTTATCCTGCTTAGGAATATAAATATTTCCTTGTTCTGCCAGCTTTCCTCACTTAAAAATCGGAAAACACTTAACTTGAAAGTGTCCCATGTTTTGTAAATACAACATATTTTGAGGCTATCAACTACAGGTCAGGTAAACAGTTTGTTATTACCTTTCCATTAATTTCTATCACCAGAGAAGAGAGGAGAAAAAAAAAAAGGGCAACTACAGACTGTCTGAAGGTCTCACAGCAAGTCTCCCCCTTGCACGAGAGTCCAAACCTTTACAGCTTTGTCAGTTACTGTTTACAAAATAGTCTATACTGAAACAATCCCTAAAATTGCTATTATTAATAATAATTTAATATTATATGCATTTTGGTTCATAAAACACTCTTCTGCCTTAGCGCCACAGAAAAGCTCATTCATCACATCCCAGCTTCTCCCCCGGCTTTGTTTGATACCACCCAAAGTGTACCAAGGAGGGGACTGTTCCCTCAGACACCTTGTCTTTCCTCCCCCCGTTTCTATTTCATCTTATTTAGCATACAAAGTGCACGCAAAAAGAAGAATTGCCATACATTACCATCTGAATGCAATGAGAACCCATTAAATGCTACCTTAACTTTGGATTTCTAGCGCTTTGAATGAAACGGGTAAGCATTTTGCTTAACAATGGGATGCTATTATTAAGAAAATAACAGTTAATGGCCATATCTTCTTGCTCTGAGAACCTTTAACTGCATTGAGACACGAGGCAAATCCACTATTTTGCTGTTCTAGATGAACGCACAACTATAGGTGAGATGTTTTGATTGTGATGCCAAGTGCTCTCCTTCACTCGGAATTTAACCCGCTCAAGAAATTTAACTAATACATAGCATTATCTTAGATATTTTTTTATTGTTTGTGGACAATTATAGCTTATTATCTTGTGCATTTACTAAAGCATCTATTTAACTCCCCTGGTGTTGCAAGTCATTTTAATTGACCCCACGAGCATCTCGGGTTCCCGGTGACACGTCTGTTCCTGGGATTACAGCGTGGCAGGGCCTAACTGGAGGCTGGGAATCAGGTGAAACAGTTTAAACTGGAGCACACTGGCTGTCACTGGCCACAGGACTGGGCAGGTTCACAAGTGCCCGGTCTGCAGGTGGGTGAGCGCAAGGTGCCAGTCACCGCTCGCCGTCACAACCCCAACTTCGGGTTTCTACCGTTACAACGATCCTGTGACAACTGTAAAGTCTCCCGGGTGGCCAGAGGCTCGTAACAACACGCGAGCGTTCATAAACACATGAGAGCTTGTGCCTTGCTCGCTGAATTCATCGACCCTGGCATTTCCACACGACGGGGATATATACACTGAGTTAGCACTCAGTGGAGCAGGGCAAAGGGCTCCCAGCACTCGCTCTAAAAAGATTTGGCATTCGACGGGCCACATGAGGCTTCTCAGCAGGGAACCAACATGGGTTGTCTATCAATCTGTCACAGCAAAAACAAGCTCCAAGCAGGGGCATTGCTGCTCTTCTGGCCAAGGATGCATGGAGCTGCACGGGACGTGGGCTGCAAGAAACGCGTTAAATAGAGCGACCCGGGAGCAGCGAGAGAGGGGAGAGACGGAAGCGAGAGCGGGGATGTTATTGAGGCAGACAGCCGAGAGAGCCTTGGAGCCACCAGCATATGTGTCAAATAGCCGCTCGGTCAAAGAGTTTTAGTCACTGTTCTCCCGGTTCCTCATCAGCAGACCCTGACTAGTCACCGAATTAATTCCTTTCCACATCTCCTTGCATTACTTTTCGAAACGCAACTTTGGTACCTTTTCCTGTATCCACTTTATCAGCAAAGTTTAAAACGCTCCACAGAAGTTTCCAAGGGGTTAAAATATATGCCCCCTGCATTTTATTTATAGTCTTGTGGGAGAAAGCTTCACATTCCTGACATAATAAGTGAAAATAACTCTTTTGTATTTTAAACGACTTCCACTGCCATCTGGAGCAGTTTAACACTAGGTGACTCGCTAGCAAGTATAAAAGCCAAAGTGTTTATAAGAAAGATATAAGGCTATAAGTTAGCCTATTAGCATCCGATGGTTTGTTTTATAACTTTTGAAGATATCAGGCTCTGATCTGCATGCAACTCCAATTAATGTTAATGGGAACTGTGCGAACATCCACAGTAGTTATGTGGCCCTTAAACTCCTGGTACAACAACTCTCATTGTCTACTACTCTAAATTTGCATAAGCAATTAATGTCTCATTAGTGTCTCATTAGGAACTCATATGGTGTGAGGGAGGAAAGAGCATTAGTGCCGCTGTGGAAACTGTATTAGGTCACACATGAAAATGACTTTACTAGTTTCATCGTGTTTTCTATTTGTACGTGCAGAAAAAGATGAAGCTGGAGAGACGCGGCCGGTGGCAGGGATCAGCGTGACCACTGTGGCGTATGGCAGGTCTGCACGCGCAGAAGGTGTTTCCAGTTAGACACAAGATGTTCAGGCAGGCATGAAAAAAAGCCCTCTGAGCTCCTCCGACAGCAGAGCAAGCTCGAACCATGTGCTTTCATGTCTGCAACTGGTAAATCCCATATTTAACTTCAAACAATTGAGTAGTCCCACTGAAGTCAATTAAAGTCCTGTACCTTGCTGGCCTGCAGCCATCATCCCTTCACACTTACAGAAATCAAAACCACTTAGGTTTGAGGTTGTTCTGTTACGTTCAATGAACCACCGGGCAAAACCCATAAGGACCTTCCATCCCATAGCCTGAAAGCTCCTCCTGGTTGCTTTGCAAGGCTGGAAGGTCCCCCAACATCTGTAACTCCTGGCTCACTGTTCATCCTCCAAACATCTCACTGGAAAAGAAGCGGCAGCATGGGGGACAGTATTTTGATCAGTGATATTTCTAAATGCATGCACTGGAGTTACAACACTTTGTGAGACAAAGTATTAACATCCACAGGTGCCAAATTTGCCAAAATTTGGCAAATTTGACATCGGACCCCGTCTCAAACAACAGATTCTAAAAATCTCCATACAAATGATACCTTCCTGGTAGGAAGCCTGGTTGTTGCTGAAGGACCTGGGCTTTTCTCTGTGCTCTGCATTTAGATAAGATCCAAAAATTTCATTCAGAACACTCTGAACAGAGCACTGGCCTATGAACACTGACACTGAAGATCAAAATCATCAGTCTGTCCTACCGAAGCTCTCTGTGAAAAGCCCCAGTCCTTTGCGATACCCTGCCGCGCTGAGACGCCCTAGTGCAGCTCCTACACGGAGTGTTTTAGGGACCAGCAGCTGAAGGAGCATGGGAATGACTGACACGTTCAAGAGGGTCCACTGGAACAACAGTTGGGAGCTGGATGGAGCGTCTTTGCTAAACACACGCCAAAAAAGCTTTATGTTGCCTGAGAGAACCCATTTCTTTCCCAAGAAAATCTAAGAGGATTCAAACTCTGAAGTCAAAGAACATCCTACCTACTATCCGGAAGTGTACCTAAACATTCTCCGCGTGCTCACAAACCCAAGGAGAGCACATCCACTGCTCTCAGCTCCCGTAGCGGTTACTTGTACCCCCGGCGTTATTTTGGGCTGCGTCAGCAAGTACAGCTGCACAGAGCAGCACCTTTAGTCGGAGAGTCCCAAAGGGATTCAGCAGCTCGCGCCAGGCTGTGCTTCCATACCTGCAGTGCCATTTCTTACATTACTGACATTCCTGCTGCTTCAGCTGGAACGCTACGGCGCCTTCCCTTCAGCGGGGTCACACAGCCCGTCGGAGCGCCGGCTCCTCTCGGCCACCGAGCCCCTGGCCAAAGCTCACAGCTGGCACAGAAAAGGCAGCAGCATAAAGCGCTCTGATTTTCAGTGGAAAAGGAGATGAAAGAATTAAAACAAGCAGTCCAAAAATTAAAACAAGTGCAGTCTAAAATGGAGAGACATGCAGCAAATCAGAAGAGCAGGCACAATGCTTAAATGCACCTCTCTTAAATGGAGAGGGTATTTTTTCTGGATAAGCTGTTTGCCATGCAAGTACACAGAGTTAATCCAGCACTGGTTTGTCAGGATACGGACCACAGCACCTGAAGAATACTCCTGGCAAGAAGTTCAGATCCAGCTACTCTGAACTGTACCCCCGGTACCTCTCCAAGCTGCTGGAACTGGTGTTGGCTGGATCGCAGGAACACCTGAAATGAAGAAGACCTTAGCCTGGGAAATGGTGAAGATCTGGAAACAAAGACTGCTCCACAACCAATGGGAATGTCGGGGGATAGCGGGGATGACGCAGATACAAGCAGGAAAAGCACAACAAAATACTGACAACAATTTTCATGTGAAGCTTTCATCGGTTTGAAATCCCTTTAGGTCTGCTGTTGAAATTAAACAATATAGCCATTTGTTGGAGAAAGCGGTTTAGGGTCCTGGCATTCCCATTCTGAAGCTTGTAAGACAGCGTGAAGATTGGCAGGTGGTAATTACACAAACAGAAGCGTCCTTAACTCTACGCAGAGAGAAATCTATGCGTTTTCTGATGTGTTCCTCAAAACAGTAGTTGTAAATGTAAATTTCCAAGTGCAACTTGGAAATCTTTAAAGGGATGAAGGTTTCTATGAGGAACTAAATTTACGCACTGAGCCTGGACACAGCAATGTTGCCCACAAAACCAAACGAGAGTCCAAAGGAAGGAAAACACTGCTCCTCCTTTTATCCCCCTGCCCCTGCCCTGGGAAGGCAGCTGATAAATCACCTCCAAAAGCAGACTCAGTGAGCAACACAACCACAGGTTCTGCCTGGGGTCTCACAGGGATGCGATTCTTCTTTGGTTCTGTATTACTTTTTTAATGGTAATTTCTACATTTTAGGGTCATTGAGATAACTACAAGGAATTAGCAACCAGAGTGGGTGTAAAATGTCCCCTGGGGCTGGTCAGAGCCGTTACTCTAAAATGGTTTTATTTATTATTCTTTCTGGTTTCTATGAGTAAAATCCATCTCTCCGAGATGGGAATTGATTGCTACCCTGTAGAAAAATTAATACTTCTAAGCTATGTTTTAAAACGATTTGAATCGGAGGCTTCTGAGTTTGACCCATTTGCATCTGCTAAAAATAGGGGTAGCAACTCAAATGGCTGGAGGTTGAAGCTGGTGCCAACACATTTTTCTCTCTTCAGACAATCACGAACTCCAAGTGCATCAGAAATGAATTAAAAATACTGAAAATAGAATAAAGTCCCTTCTTTAATTGGGCTAAGGACTGAATTACGGACTCCAAACTGCTAGACGGCTGACTAGACCATACTCTTATCTCCTGTCCAAGAAAGGGACCTTGGTTTTAACAAAATTATTTTAGTAACTAGAATTTCAAGGCTTGCATCTAGAGAAAATTGAAAAGCAGGGGAAGCTGGGCAGCCACTGATGTGCCCACAGCGATACGGGCACGAAGGCAGTGACTCGCTGGGGCCACTGGGCAGGTTGGTCCGAGAGACACTTGTGCCTGTGGAGGACGGAGCGTCCGGAGCTGCCCCTGCGCGGGGAGGGTCTGGCTCGGTGCCTGCGGGGACGCCCTGACCGCTGGGAGCTGACCTGGCAAAGCAGGACAAGCCAGGCCGTTTTTATTGCTCAGGACCAAAAGGCAGCATGTGGCCAGGTCAGAATGGTGGTCATTTGCCGGTCTGTCTCCATCTCCGTGATGCCACAGAGGTTTCACTGTTTTGCCGAGTCCCTCTGTATTTCTCATGGAAACCCAACAAACCCTGCGCTTACCCAACCATTTTGATCAAAATGGAATTTCACCTGCGTACGTTGGGGGCAGCTCTCCAAGCAGAGTCGTCCTACATCTTTGACTGTAAAACAACCGATGTTTTCTGGACAGAAACCCTCGGCAGTGTGCCACGAGCCTGCCAGCGGTGGGCTGCTCTTCTAGCAAATCAGGACAGAGCTGATATATTTTCCTCTCCGTATGCAGGATCAGAGTAACAGCACACTTTGCCTTAATTGTCTTTCAACATACTGCCATGGAGAAAAAGCCAGTGCCACCACAGAAGCCAGTGAAAGAAGTCACCTCCCGTAGGAAGCGCTGGCTCCAGCGGGGCTGAGCTCCTCGGGCTGCGCGTGCTGCCGCCGAGCTCCCATTCTGCGCGTTTGTGGGGAAAACCAGATGAAACGTGAACAGTCTCTATCTCCACATTTCTGTCCTTCCCTTTTGTAAGAACTGATGCATGATCAATACTTCCAGAAATGAACACAGCGTTAAAAAATACTCTTGATTAAACAGTTGTACCGCTAGTGGGGTTTTGAAACACAGATTTTAATGCTACAGACAATCTGTTAAATTTCAGTAGTGAGTATGCTTTATTATGCTACAGGACTCGCTCTGGACTTTGCAAGTAAAATTTTCCATCACCTTTTAATTAAGAGTCTTTCTGTAAAAGCGTAATTTATCTCCAGTTGAGGCAACAGACTACATGAATAGAGCCTGCCTCCATCTCAATAGATCAGCCCAAAGCACCAGATGTTTTCTGTGAGGAATAAAAGCCTTTTGGGTTGGGTTTTTTTTTTTTCAGTTCTTAGTTGCAATCCCCAGGCCAACACACCCCATCACGTTGGCGTCCAACAGAACAATCAAATGGATGGTTAATAACGATCATTTCTTCAGGCTTTGATTTACTCAAGTGAATGATCAGAAAAACATTTGCGAAACGGGGCTAACAATTATATCCTCCAGCGAGGTTTAAAAAAGGGAACTAAAGGAAAAGAAATAGGCACAATATGGAGATACTGACGAGCAGGATTGTACGCAACCCCTAGTCGTAAGGAAAATCGGTGGGTCTACGTGCTGCGGAGGCAGAGCACGAGCCAGCTCCGAAGCGGAGGCCGTGGAGGTCCCTCGGCGCCGTCCTGGGCTGGGGCTGGGGCGCCCAGGCTCTCAGCGGGGCTCAGCCCTGCGCTGCGCCCGGGCAACTTGGCGACGGGGCTCCTGGCCCAGACCTGCTTTGTGTGGGGCAAACCCGGCAGCCCCAGGGCCGGCGGCTTCACCGCTGCCACCGCCTGCCCTTCTGCTGGGCTCTGCCACCCGCGGCCAGCGCTGCTGGGAACTGGCCAGGGCATCCGCCCCCAGACCGCTGGGGCTCTACGGGAGCGGGCAAACTGGCACCACATCTGCTTTTCGGGTCAGCACCCCACTGCTGGCAGCAGCCAAAGGCAGCGGTGGTTTAGTGCAACAGGAGGGACTGGGCAGACGCGCCTGGTGGGGACGCACGGATCCCTCTGCCACCTCTGCAGCCGGAGCGGTGACAGCCAGCAGGCGGGCAGCAAAGGGAAGCGGGAGCACAGGTCAGAGCCCTCAGTCTTCTCCTTGTGTCCCTAAGTGTTCTCAGATGGAAATCTCAGTCCCTTATCTGTCTCACTTTCTGCATTTCGTACATTGGGACACTCAGGCGCAACCCTGAAACAAAACACACATGCTGCTCGTGCCGACAAACTTGGCTCTGCAGCTTCAACGGTTCACCTTAAAATATGAAAACTTTGTTTTGCCAAAAGAGAAGGCTGTCTGCACAAGCAAGCGTATTGGCAAGAGTTTTCTCCCACATTCTTTCTCTCCCTTCTGCTTAAAAAATTATTGTCTTATCACCAGTAGCTCCCATAAAACAGCTCAGTGTTCATATCCTTGGCTACCAGATGGCACAAGTAAGGAACAAAAGCAAACGTGCCGCTCTGTCCCGAGATATGCTGAGGTTCATAGAAATGGTACAAATTTCTAACATCCTGTTTGCTTTCCTGGTATTATGGAAAGTGTGTGTATAACCCAGTTTTCAGTGTTTCACTTCTTGATGCCTTGTTAGCAACAATCGCGGCTCCCGGGAGGACCCAAGAGTGTGGAGTCTTGTACTAACTCTGTATAGAGCAATTCTTTGGGGAATTTCATACTTCACAGTACAAGCTATCAATACAAAAAACCATAACTGCCTGTGGCTGCACAAACCTTAATGCAGTTACTGTAGAGGCAGGAACATTAACTCTTTAAAGCCCCTTTATCTGATACTCTCATTTCAAACCACATTTATCCCCCAGTTTAGCAAGTCTTGTCTGAAATGCCATATTGTAATTCCTTTCCTTCCACCCTCCTCCCCAGTACATATAAATAAAGGCTTTTGCATCTTACCTCCCAAGCTACTATGAAATGCCTTTGTTTTTGAACACCGTAGAACAAAAACAATGTTGTATTATTCAGTAGCCGTGGGAAATAGTGCTTTATTTGGATGCAATTAAACTTAAATGGTTAGTTCTGCTTTTTATCAAAGCCTCTATGAAATATGTATAAACACAGCAATCTTTGCCTGCTCATTTATTCACTTTGAATAAACTATGCAGAATTAAATTGAGCTTTATTTCATTCTTGCTGTTAATAAGGTGGATAACTAGCTAGTAAGTTCTCAGGACATGTTACATGGTGTATTGATCTTGTTTCTTTAATCTGCTTCCAGAAAAAAAGGGGCAGGATTCTGGATGCTTCAACTGCCAGTATTTTCCCTTACTGAAAGTGTAGCTCCATGCACCAGCTGAAACCGGTGGGTTTTGGCCCATCTAGTTCTCAGGAAGTCAATGGGTATTTTCTCATTGACGGTGACATCTGAGAGCCCGTGGCTGATTCTCATGGCATAAATCCACAGTGCTTTGGAAATCACAATTTAATCTACAACGTGTCTTAAGCTTGTTCTTTGGCCAAGTTTTTGGGAGTGGGAGGAGATCTAGCTGGAGGTGTCTGGGAAGTGTCATTACAAGGAAGCTTTAGGGCAAACAGAGGGACACTCCCCGTAAGAGATGGCCTGAGGAAAAAAAAAAATCACTACCAGTTTACTACCAAAAGTCAGCATCGCTGGTGCCAAGCGCTCGGGCTGCTGCGAGGCAGAGGCAGAGTCACGCAGCGCAGCCTCGGGGCTCCACACGCGCTGGGGCTCCCCCTGCACGGAAGAAAACTTTATCCCCACCATCCAGTTAAAGATCACAACCATTTTGTTTGGGAAACAACCACCAACATTTTGCTTTCTTCACCCCCAAAACAAAATTACACCATTTTTTCCCCAAAGGAAAAACAGGCTCATTTTCATCATAATTCTGAATGAAAACTTGTTCACCACGAGGGGAGCTCCTGTAGGATGGAAATGGTGGAGATGTTACAATTTTACCTATTGCAACCACCAGACAGCCGAAGCCACAAAGTTATGAAAAAGATCAGGTTGCCTGGGCAACAATTTTTTCACCGTCAGCAGATCAGTCTTGCAACTTATATTTAGCTTTTCTCAAGGAGAGAAATACCATTGCAGAGGAACGCTGGCAACAAACAAAAAAACCCGCACTGTTCCTAGAAGTAGTAAAAATTACTAGTTTGATTACACTGGTATGAAAAAAATATGAACTATGCTTCTGCAAAAAGGCAAAACCCCAAGCTTTTTGAAGGGAGAAGTCGTGACATGCATGGCAAACGCTCTGATTTTGCACCTGATTTGCATTAGCACAAAGTCAGCTACTCACACGTATAAACGGTTAGTTATACATCTAAGAGATAAACATGCTTTCCTTGCACAGAACTCAAAATCTGTTGCTACATCCTACAAAGCAGCTATAATCATTTATTTAGCAAGTCCCTGAAATTTATATTCATATGACATGCATTTCAACATTTGCGTCGAGTAAATATATTTGAGAATTTGCCACACTTCTCAGATGACATGAATTTTATTTTGGTGCTTGTTTATGTGAAGTGACATGAAAAAAAAAAAGAAACGAAACAGGAAAGACAAAAACGTATAGAATTAGTTTTGATGCTCTACAACAGCTTTTATTACCATTTGTCCTTGTGAGCAGCAACATGTGCTCAGAAATCGAGACTCAAGTAAATAGGCTCGAGCGGTGCCTTTTGCCCACCACCACACTGCGATCTCTAAGGAAACACCAGCATTTCAGGGGGAAGCAATGGGGGAAAAGCATTTTCTGAAGAACCTGACTTGCCATCCCTCGCTGAAGAGGTGCCATTTCCATCTCCATGAGAGCGGAACTTCCCAATGACCAATAAACCTGGTCTACAGGCACTCTGGAAACAGGGCTCATCCCAGCATCACGGATTCTACCCTGTTTAGAAGCCCACCTGAAACTCAATTTTAAGAAGAGGATCTCTCTGACAGCCCCTTCCCAATCCGAGGCAACTGTTGGGAAACAACAACCCTCTCCAACCACCGCGGGTTTTATTGCCCAGCTCAGCGCACTCTTCTGCTCAGGGTTCGCACGTGCAGAGGAGACGCGGGTAGATGTTTGATTCCTCGTTAAGCCTCTAACACTAGTTTTATCTCGTAAATGCAGGTCCAGGTGTGCTTTCAGACAAGCAGGAGTGCTTTACGCCATTAAACAGCCTCGTTCTTCCCAGGCAGCTGCCACAGCCCGTGGCTTTCCGGACCTGCACGGACTTGCTTGGGCTCGGACTCCGCAGCGGAGAGAGGGAGAGAGGGATGGAGGGAGGGAGGCAGGATGGCAGCACCAAGAACATTTCCATCGTAATTCCCCATTTCAAGAATTTTCACTCTTTGGAGGGGCTGAGCCAGGACTCTGAGCTCTGGATTCGGGTGGCTGCCAGTAACCCCACAGCCTTGGGCCAGGCGCGCTGCCCTCTGCCCATCAGACACGTCAGAAAGCCCCGGGGGACAGTACTGCCCAGAGGGGCCGGAGCTGGGTGCAAGCCCAGGGTAACACGCAGCCCACCAGGTAACTCCCGTTCCCACACAATATCTGCCTCTCGGATAATCAGGGACGTGGGGGAGGAGAAGGGAAGAAAGACCAATTCAAGTACGGAACGAACGGCCAGCCCTCGGCCAAAAGGCATTACGTCACGGGTAGCATCTGTGCAAATTGCCCCACTTTGGGAAGCCTCCTCAGTTCTGTTGCATAATTCTGCCACAACATTAATTAATAACATGCACTAATCTGCACTTAAACTCCCTTTGTACCCAGATGTTGATATGACCCCTAGCTAGTCACTCATGTCTAGGTCGATATATCATCTCGCAAACTCCGGCAGCTTTCCTTCGCTCCGAAACTGAAAACCTCAGGAGCATAAAGCATCTAGTATCTCAAATCATGATTCCCTGTGTATGTTTTTGCATCCTGCTCCTATCTGTTATTTCTCCATAACTGGGACACACTATGACTTGTACCCCCTTACCTGTCACCCTTAATTTTGGTCTGAACGTCTGTGATTCAGCTGTGTATTTCAGATGCTACCGGCATTTCAAAACCCGGTGCAACATGAAGGTTTCCTTAGCAACAGTCACCATAGGAAGCCCTTTAAAGATGCCTTTCCTGACTCTTGTAATTCTGCTTTTCAGAGATTTATACAGGTAAATCAGATATAAAGTTTTGACATGAACTTACCAAACAGCAGCAGAAAAATAAGCGTATTGATTTGGAATGCAAATAACTTCCGAACACGCTCTGAAAACATACCTCCCGTTTAAGCTCATAGTATTACATCCAGGAAGCTGTACAAAAGAAAGCAGAAGGGATAACTTTTCTAAAAAGAGTAGCCAAAAAAAATTCCCTTCTTTCGAGAAAGCTTGTTTGTGTGATCACCTCTGACAGGAATGTGCCATTCTATATATTTATTATCTGTCACGTTAAGATAATTAAACAGCTGGTTTATGAACCATTGAACTGGTGTGTTGGTTGATGATGCTGTAGGTTTAGTTGCAATTCATACTCTAGTCCATCTTTCATAATAATCTAATAATGAGGTATCGATTAATTATCACGGCTTTGAAAGGAGAGTGTGGAAAATGCCATCGCTTCAGTAATGTCTCCAGTAATATTTTATTTTCTCTTTAATTATACCCCGAAAGCAAATCCAGCCGAGATAGCTGCAGCGAAGCCACCATGTGTAAATGGCAGGCTAGCAGAGCATTAATCAATGGGCTCTCTGGAAGGAGATACCTCTTCTATGCTGAGCGAAACACGAGTCTGATTTTACAGGAGGCATAAGCAATAAAATACCTACTGCTAATACCTAATGTGATGATTCCCTTTTACTTGTGTACCTGCCACTGTGAAATATTACTGAAATAACCTGTTTTCAAGCATGATGCTTTCAGCATCAGTAAATCAGCATTTCACTGGCAAGGAGAAAAACCACCCTTATTTATGCAAGACCCCTTGCAGAAACGTGCTATTTCTGGAAGAGGCAGCCATCGTAAAATATTTTTCTCAGAAAACATAGCTGTTGTCCATGATAAAGAACTGTGCAGATCTCAAAGCAGGGCAGAAGCATGGAGGGTGACGTGAAGAATATGAAGAAAAGCTGTCAAAGCTTTCTTAGGGCAGGGACCTCATTATAACTCTTTGCTCGGGAGGCTGGCAAGCTTTTCCTGCTGCTGTTAAGAAGGGTTTATTTTCTCCAGCAGCCTCTGGATAGAGCTCTCTCCCAGCCCTTCCCTCAGCACACAGTTGCATGAGAACCATTTAATAAATACAAAATTTCGAGTTGTATGAGCCTGTGAACCACAGGTAGAGCCCAGGCTGCAGACAGGAGGCGGCAGAAACCCAGAGCCCTTTAACGGGCAGGAGGAAAGCGGGTGCAGAGGGCAGCCAGCCCAGCCAGGAGCTCCTGGGGGAATTTGGTAGCGTGATCGAAGCGTGGCTAATATTTTTTGCAGTAGGCAGCTGCAGTCCTCCGTGTTTGCTGCCCCTTTGCCCAGCAGAAACCAAATGTGGTCTGGTAAAAGCTCGCATGCCTGATCGGAGCAAAAATACAAATTAAGAGCCAGTGGCGCGGTAGAAGCTGCCCTTTTAGAAGAATTGGGTTTTCTGCGCCTTTTTTGATGTCCAGAGGCACGCAGGCAGAAGAGTCTGTCCCCCTGAGGATCCGTCCCGCTCCCAGAAGCAGCACCTCCCTCCCTCCCCCCGTTCCCCAGGTCCCGACTGCCTTTCCCACATCTCCTCCCGTCCAGGTCCGGGGAAGGGGAGAGCACCCAGCCCAGGCTGCCGCTGGGACCACGCGCCCTGCGGAACCCAGCCCGGGGACTCCACGGCTGCTGCGAGGCACCCACTGCCAGGATAAAGGCACCGCCTAAACCCACCCAACGCCGGAAGGAAGTCCTGCGGTATCACCAATGCAGCATATTCCGGGGACGGTCAGAAATTCTTTCAAAACCACTTAGCAAGTGTCGTTTTCCAAAGAGCGTGCTGTCCGGGAGCAGGCGCGGGGCTGCACCACTCTCTGCCCCCCCCCGCTAACGGGCAGCGGGGGCTGCGCAGGACGACCACGTCACGAGCCCCTTGGGTACAAGAGGCTCCGCCAAAAGGCCAGGTCTTCGCTGCTGTTTACGTACTCTTTTTAAAGCCCACTTATCAAGGAACACAAGGAGATTATATAGACGCGCTTTTTCAAAGCAGCTGGAGTAAAGGCCCGCGAGTTTGGAAAGGTCAGTCATGGTTATTGACTGCTTCATAACAGTACTAAAAGCCTTTTCATAGCAAAAGCACTTGATCACTGAAAAAAATATCGATTCCGGCACCAGAAAATACCACTATGTAGGACATGAAGAATATTGCGGAGCAGGAGAACTTAAACACACACAAAGAACAATTCAGAAAAGCTTTTCACAGTCGGCCGCTTCAGGAAGGGGACATTTAAATGTGGTTTTGGACAATTGCGTGAACAGACAAAGTGTCAGGTTGTCCCTCAGGGGTAAGTTCACAAAGTCCATGGCAGCAATGTTTACATGGGATGCCATCCTAGAGATACGGAAGATGCTTAATCCGGGATTAAGAGATTACAGTCCCTTCTCTCCGGTTCCCACATGGAGCACAGATAGGTTTCCAAAGCTCGAGTGGCAAACAAGGACAACCAGGTCACGCATCCTCTGGGTCTATGCCATAAGCGGGACTTAAATAACTAGTCCTAGTATCACGCGGTGGCATTTTCTGGGGTTAAATCCTAGAAGAGGGGGTTAGTTGGCCTCAAATAACGTCACCGTGGAACGGATCGTGCAGGTGCGCACAGCAGTTTGCATCTACCTGGGACTGGGGTTTTTCCGGTTTTGGAATGAAGGCATAGATTGACTGGTTCGAGCTTGGGAGTGTTTCTCTTTACAAACTTATTAAAGAAATCTAAACTGCGTGTGTTCAGGCTTCTAAAATTAGATCGGCTGGGACAACAGGGAGCAAGGGGCATTGCAAATTCAGTCTTTTTTTTCTTGGAAAATCTAGGAGGAATACCAAAAAAAAAAATAATCCACCCACAAAGAAAAACACACACACAAAAAAAGAAGGAAAAAAAAAAAGGAATTAGCTGATGTCTACAGAAACTGAATGCATCTCCCTGTGGCTCACATACATTAACATCTAGAGAATTTCTCTGCAGGGAGTGTGCTCAGTAAAGGGTAACATACGGGGCTTCTGCTGCCTGACAGACAGGAACTTCCATTAACCTGTTAGTAAACGTGGACAATATGCTTTGTGAATTTCTTAGTGGACATTTTAACTGAGCTGTAAAATACAGCAGTGTGAAACCCCTTCCCAGGGTGCGGATCAGCACATAAGAAACGAGCTGTGGTGGCAGCTGCGCGTACCTGGAGCCAGCCTCTTCCACAGCGTCAGTGGCAGAAGAAACCATAAGAAACATAATTAGGACTTTGAAAAATGTACCTTACGACACTGAATAAAGCATCAACTTGGCTGGTGTTTGCTTTGAAGCTTGAATAACACCTTATGTTTTAGTATTTACTGCACAAGATGTACCTTGATCAGTATCAAAATACAATGTCTTCCCCAACACCGCACAATTCCTGCATGTGCTGCTGATGTCCATCAACAAATGCTGTTCAAAAGCTTCTTAACTACTCAAACAACAAGAATTTGGGAGTGTGGCTTGCATCAGTGTTCAGAATTCAAGTATACATGCCAGAAAAATTCTTGGTTTGATTCCCTGATCAGAACGGCAACTTCGACGCTCCCCAGGCGGTGGAACGGTCGGTTGGTCCCCAGGGCCCCTCACTCCGTGCGGCTCAGAAACGCCTCCCGGAAGGAACGCGGCTCAGCTAATTGCTACGACACCTTCTCGTCTGAGGTTGCCGCAAGGGGCCATCCAGGTTTCCATCACAAATACTACGATTCACCAGGGGACAGGGGCAACCCTCACAGCCCACCCGCAGCAGCCACCGCCGGAGCATCCACCATCCCGCACCCTCTGGGGCGGAAAAGGCCCTTTTCCCAGCTGCAGTTCTATCTCCAGGGGCTGGGTGCTCCTGCAAACACACACACGCTTCCTCAGAGCATCACTGCAAAAGACAGCCGCTGGTGACGGTAACAGGAGCAAAAGAAACATCAAATCTCCTGGGATCATCAGACCAATCCCTCAAACCAATACCTAAATCCCAATGCACTCGGTGCGATGCTCACACGTAAGTTAGTGCAGTCTTTAAGACCTGACAGTGTAGGCTTTTTCCCTTTTCTTTGTATTTTCTCTTTTTTTATGCACTGTGCCTGCTATTCCCCTTCCTCCATTACTGTTTCTCCCTGTTTGCCCTTTCTCTACTCGACCTCTCAAACCGGCACGATAAAGACCAAGAAAAATGTTTTTATGCTGCGAGAGCTTCCTTTCTTGAAGTGACGATCTTGTGTTTCATACACTTAGGGAAAGTCCAGTTGCTCCGCAAGGTTCCACCCCTGCTGATGCAGGAGAAAGACACATCTGAAGTTATTTACCTCTGGCCAAAACGCTCTCGCCGTGCGAGTGGGCACCGAGCCCTGCCTTCTCCTCCAGAGGCAGGTGACCTTCCTCCGGCACGCGCTTCCAGGGGTCACCTAGTCACAAGCACGGAATCAAGATGTTTTACTCCAAGCCTCTGGGTAAAGAGGTGCGTGAAGAGAACCACTTTAGAGGGATTTTGGAGAAGAAGTCCTGGCTTCACAGACACCTTGACAATTATTCCCATTTATGTAAAGAGGGAAAGATTTAAATCCCAGTGAACAGGTTTGCACCATAAAAACAAGACAACGTGTCATTTCCTGACTCATGTGCACAGAAATAATTTGTGGACTGCTTATGTATAGAAAACACATTTTTCACGCCAGATAGCAAATATGTTCTTCCGAAAACTGAAACCGTACTCTGTGGCAACGCGTGCTATATGTTCATTAGAGAAAAATTAATCATAGGGGCTAGCTTTTGAAGACGAGCCGTGTCGCACTTGGTTCCCGTGCTGTTGTACTGAGCATATGTTTGCTGCTACAGTTGACAGGTGGCACCGCTTTTTTATTGAAAACAATTAACATCAGGGACAAAACGGTTGGATGTTTTATTTTTCTGCTCCAGGTCTGGAAAAACGTAATAAAAATAATAGACAGGTACTCACTTTGATTTTTAACTGTGTGCATGCCCGCCTGTGCGCGCGAGGAGCAGTTCCAGGGGAAGCGGGTTACCTTCCTCACCTCCACAGGCAAATCCACACACTGCAGCTGAAAAGCACTTTTTCCTCGAAGTGACACAAGACAGAAATACTAAACTATATAGAAATAGAGTCTTTCAGCAGCACGGGGGGACCCACTTGGCTTATAGACAGACGAACCTCATTTAAGAGGCGTGTTTAGCAAATCTTCCCCTCTGGTGACTCCTGCATTTGTGCAGCCAGTGCTTACTCGACCACTTACAGAGAGATAAAGAAGATTGTAAATCTGACTCCTGCCTAAGTTTGGGGTGTTTTTCTCCCCAGCAAATACTTAACAAGTAAGTACAAAATCACACATTTATTTTAGCCCATTTGAAAGACTCGCCACAATTTCAGTAGCTCCTAAAATCCTAGGCAACATTTTCTTGGAAAATCAAGCCCTGATTTTCCCCAACTGACTAGTGACCTTTGCTTCCGGAGAAGAGGGCACCTGTCCTTTAGCTCTGTCATCAGGTGCTCCCAATTGCCTGTTACTCGTATAAATAAATAAATGTATATAAGTATCTTTCAAATTGCAGGAGATTTAAAAAGTTGCAAGGTCTGTTCTTGAAAAAAAAAAAGTTTTTTGGTCTACTTTCTGCTAAAAGAAGTCTGGATTTCTGTGATTTGGTTTTTTCTGCAGCCAACAAGGATAAAGGGCAGCGTGACAGTGCTAGGTGTTGAAATAAAGAGGAAAAAGCCTCAGAGCAGTTGTGGAAATGAGTAATAAGGGTAATAGCAGAAGAATGTTACAACTGGATTTTTATTTACAAGGATCTTCCCATTCTTTGGTTTACCCAAATGACCCCTTTAAACTAATAACTAAGTGGAAAGTTAGTAAGATATTCCATTAATTACAGATTATCCTCCAGTCTGAAGCACTTGTAGCCACAGTACAGACTAAATCCGACCAGCATTTAAGTGCACTTGTATCACAGCACAGACAGAAGTGAGATTAAAATCCCCATCAAACGGAAAAACCACCCAGCTTGTTCAAATTTATTCACTTCATTGGGAAAAATTTGTACCGACTACAGACAAATCAAGAACACGAAACTAATCTAACAGAATAAATGTCTAAGCAAAGCTAATCATTGACCTGCCACATTATGATCATTCCAACCAAAACGAATTTTATAAATTGTGCTGGTTTGTGTATTGGACCACCTAAAACAAGAATAAAAGCTACTGCCTTCATAAAACACATTGCCAGAGATGTGGGAAAACAAACATCAGTGTAATGTGAGAAAATAAACATCAGTGTAATGTTTCGCATGAAACCAGTATTAATGTAGCTATTAAAACTATTAATTATGTGCACAGCTCTGTGATTTCTTAACCAGTTTCGATACAGTACTACTGTTACTGCTGTTGAGATTTATTTCCTGGCTTAATGTCCTCTTTTAAATTTTAATTTCAAGCCATTTTAAACTTAGCATATAAACTATCAGTTCAGAAAGCACGTTCATTAAATCATAGAAACGGTCAGAAATTTTGCAATTATCTGAGCTAGAATCCAGCTTTTAAACCACACATCCTGAATTGCCCGTTATTTAAGAAAAACACATACAAAGGGGGGAAAAGAGGGCGTCTGAAGTTTATTTCAAGGGAATTGCGTTCCTAGGGATTATTTGCCTTGCTGAAGTGGGTGTTATTTAGTCCCGGGGTGGCTCCACGGAGGAGCACCAAGGGGCTGCAGCGCTGCGGGAGGCGCGCGGGGCTCGGTGGTTACCCAACATCCCGCATGAACCCCTCATCGCCGCACGAGCTTCTCGCCGGCAGGGAGGAGAGGCCCCATCCCGATGGGATGGTCAGGAGTGACCTATTCCTTCCGCTCCTTGCAGCCCAGACCTGCTTTTCTTCCCAGCATGCAGAGTGCTTTGCCTGCGCTGGCCTGCAGCGCCTAAACCACCCTCGTCTTTGCCCACTCTCAAACGCGTGTTGTGGCAGATTATTTTTAAGAATCCATAAAATGAAGCCGAACATTTTACTGCAAGTAAGACACAGGGCTTATCTTACGGCCACAATAAAGCCTTTGCCTTTAGTGGGAACGCGGGATTCAGCGGCATCACACCAGCACGCTGCAGTGCAAGGGGGACCGTGGGAAGCCCAGCCTGTCCATAAATCACCCAGAGCTACCCCTCGCCTACCATGCCGTTAACAGAGCTGACATTTCTTTTTCTCCCCAGGACGTTCTGAAGCCAATTAATCTGTTGCACAGACTAATGAGATGAAAGGACACCCTGACAGGTAGAAAACCCGGAACAACCATTTTGCCACATCATCTTATTTTAAATGTGAGAAGTGAGCATAGGGTATTGTGAAAATTTTAATTGATAAAAGCAAAGTTGTAGGTGGGTAACGAATGAATCCAGAAGCCCTGGTGTGATAGCACGTTGCTTTTGAGCACATACAGTTAAAATGCACTCCTGCTAATAAGAGGCTTAAAAGTCAAGTTTTTATCACCCACTCACACTGTGCTTGCAAAAATCTGATCCATCGTTTTGCAATACCACCTCTGTTGGTGGGACCTAAGGGGTTTACGGTAGCTAATAGATTATAATTTAAGCAGGGATGTGCCAGATCAGGGCTCTAATCAATTATTCTTACATTGCAACACCCACCAGCAGCAGGAACTACAGCTCAGACACAGTGATCTCAACAGACGGATGCATTTTATCTGTCTGAATGAGGGTTTTTACAGCTCATACGGTGGTACCTGCGATGCTCTCCCAGACTCTGCTGGTGCTCACTGAAACTGAGCGCTTCCTTAGTTTTGGTAAATGTCTGTGGGGATTCGGGAAAACGGGTTGGAGTAATTTTTATTTAGACAGGGGGTTGAAAACTTCATTTGCCACCCCTTAAATAAGACGACCACAATCTAGCCCAAAAGAGACAAGAACCCTAATTGAAAAGTCATTCTCCTCCCATCCAGCATCTCAGAGGAGCTTTATACTCCATTTTCTGGCCTTTTATATCCTTGACGAGCCTTTTCCCTGAAGTGGTCAAGCTGGCTGTGGGGACAGTAAACTCCACTTTAAAGCTTGTCACCTACCAGACTGCTAATTCATAGAAATAAAAGGCCTAAGCATGTTAAAAAATGTCAGCCCTTGAATAATACTTTGATTTGACGCAGAAGCATCTCCATTATTGTTCCCAAATTTAAATCCTGATTTGTCTTTTGCCAACTACTTCAAACAGAGCTACTTACTGAAAAAAATCTAGAACCGTGGAAAATATTTCATAGAAACTTGTATGGCCTATCCAAGGCAGCTCAAGTAACTGAACTATTTCCTCCCTAGAACCTGCCAAGACAAATAGTCTGTGTCATAAGATACGGATCCACATCTCAGACTAGAACGAAACTGAGATGAGAGCAACAAGAGAGAAAATGAACGTAGTCCAGTTATTGGAGCTCTGAAGCAGCAGAACAGACGACCATGATATGTTGCTCACATCATTAAATATGCTTTAATGCAGACAGTTGTGTTTTAAGAGGATCCTCTGGTTGGAGCCATGTAACATGGGCCATCAAACTTCACCTTGAACTCCCCCTCCGGAGCCTGGGGCAGTGCTCTGGCTTAAGGGCACAGCCTGTGCTAGGATAACACCTTTTTGTCTCTGTCTTGACTGAAAGCCCCAGAAGGCTGTTGTTTCACCTGAGGGCTTGTTTTTAGGGGTGTTCCACCTCAAATGAGAAGCGTGCCTCATTTCTTGGCGTTTGCCTTACTCAACCTTTCAGCCACTGCCCCCTGCAAACCCCACAGCTTAGTTTCAGCACAGAATAAAACGCACAAATAAAAAAAAAATAATCCTCAAGGGTCCAATCCCACAAGGGTCCTTATGAACCCTCGTGTAGGACACAGAAATCCACCGGCAGCCTCAGAAGGAGCCCTGCTTCGGTACGCGCGTCCCAGCCTGAAAACCACCGCTGGAGCCTCCGGTGCTCTCAAGGGGGACACGGCCGCCACTTGCCCTCCAGCTCCAGCACAGACAAGCCTTCTTCTGCTCTCCCTCCCGGCTTTCCCCAGCAATCTTTTCCTCTCCTTACCAGATGCTGCAAGTGCTGTTGCAAATAATAATAAAATAATAATAATAATCAAACAAACCCACCCTAACCCCCTTAAACGCTTATTTTGAACATCTCACACAAAAGATGCTCTTTGGCCCAAGGGGGTCACAAATCAATTGGCGGTTTTTGAGCGGAGTATCCATAGCATTCCACATAGGCTGTAGCAACTTAAAACTGTACAGAATGAGCTGGGGCTGTTTTGTCACCATTTATTATGTTGATCGTGTATTTATTCCTTGAAGCAGGATTCTGCTTAATGTTCTGTGCTTTGAAAAAGCCTGGCAGCTGGTGTAAATGAGTTATAGACCCATTTGCCACCAAATCAAAGCCCAGAGCCAGATCAAAGCCAGATAAAAAAAAATCTTTCTTCTGTCACAGACTGGATGGCTTCTTCTCTGCCCTGTAAATAAAATTGATATTATTTCATCCAACTTCTATTTTCTCCTGATCAAAATATGATTATGTCTAATGCTATCCTGTCCAGGGCACTGAAGTTATACGAGATGTGAAAGCTTATTGATGTATTCAATTACTGGATGCTGCTCCATTGTCTGCTGAGCAGAGATGCTCAGTTATCGGTCCTTTAGAGCTGTACATTTCTGCCTAACAAAGTCATAACTCCCGCAATTACCTGCCTGATGGATGGAAAACAGAAATATCTCACGAGTCCAATGCTGTTATCGGCTCTTCTCCATCTCTAAAATGGCTTTATATTAATGAGATTAGGGCTGTGAAAGAGGTATCACAAGATTTAATTATTTATATTTTTCTTCCTATGGTAGCAACACGCTCATGTTTCTTGATCTGCATAACAATTTTTCTGTAGCACAGCAGTTCCACAGCAAGAACTGGATGAAATGTGAAAAGCAATGAAACGTAACCTTTCCACGGGCTTACATGTCTCTCTTCTCGCCAGCCAGCCACCGAACCCACACCCCGCGACGGCTGTCACCAGGACCCTCCGCAGCTCTGCCGCTGAAAATAAGCGACACCCTTGCATTTAATGAGGCTGAAACTCACAGGCTGAGCTCTCAGGTGCTGGGGGCTGCAGGTATCCACACTATTTATAAACGTGCCGAGTATCGGTGACGTTCTACTCCCTGTGGCTGCCCAGCAGCAACTGCCCGTGCTTTACACGGGGCCGAGTGACGAGCTGGCACAGGCAGAACCCCGCTCTCCAGGCGCCAGCGCCCTCTCACCGCTGCGCGTTTCCGCAGAAATCTAGTTGGAGGTGATCTGGCCACCAGGGCTGTGGTTTTACCCGTGCCTTGGGCTTGCAAGAGATTTTTTTTTTCCCCATCAAACAGAAGCCCCTTCTCTTTCTACAGCTTATTCTGATGAGATGGGCAAGGAGAGGCATTTTCCGCACCGTTGTTCCGGGTTGCCATCCCTGCAGCAAGCACCGAGCTCTTAACAGAAACGATATAGCTGGGATACAACACAACTGCCCTACAGGCTGTCGAGGTCGGGTTTATGTTTATTATTTGCGTTACACAAAAAAAGCATTTTGGCTTTGTCATCGTTAAACAGAGCAAGTTTCAGTCCCACAAGGAAGGAGTTATTGTGGGAGTGAAGCACCTACACAAGGAAGTAAAGCAACCTGAAAAAAAACCCGGTCCAAACTGGGCTGTTAAGAAATGCTGCTGCTGCCCGAGGCGCGCAGGCAAAATATTGAACTGAGACACTAAATTTTCCCTCCTTAACATTTAGAAATAGGTGATCGGGGCCGGGTGCAGCCCAGGGCGCAGTTTGCTGCCGAGGCTCCCTCAGCCCGCCGGGAGCCATCAGATCACCGAGCAGCTCCTTCTGCCACTCCCGACTGCGTCGTGCGCGCCGTTGGTGACATTTCATCCATCATCCTCCGCTCCCAGGAGGCAGAATTACGGCGCTCCCCGAAGTGACCGCACGGCCCCACGTCCCGCCGCTCCTCCCACCCACTCCTCCCCGTCCCGCTGCCGTCCTTCCGACAAAAAGGGCTGAAGCGTCACTGCCACACAGATGATTTCCAGCAGCATTTCTCCCTCTCAGCTCATCGTTCTGTAGCAGCCTGACTGCTGCCACCCTCCTTTATCACACACAGCGGATGACAGCAGTAATCTGTGGTTCAGAGTTGCCTGTTTTATAAAATCTTAGCCTGGTGCAAGCAGCACTGCTCGGTATCGCTGGCATAAAGCTCGAGATACCCACACCAATGCTGGAGATCCTTCCCCTTTAGGCCCCAAATTTCTTTTGGATGCACTAATATAGCATTTTTGCCAGCATTCAGTCTGCTGTAACCTTTAAGGAGGGAGATCTGTTACACTTAAGATCTATACTGCATTTCATACAGAAAAGCAAAACGAGAATTTTTCAGATCAGAGCAGTGAAAGCAGGATAGATGAAATCCTGGGACAACAGCTTGGAAGACTAGACCTCTGCCTTTATTTAATGATTAATCTCTTTGGACTTGTACTTTTCTCCATACCTCAAATACTGTTTTCCTTCTTTGCTCAGGAGCCCGTAACTCTACTGTAAGAAACTACGAATCGAGATAGTTCGTCGGTATTTGTTTGGAAAGCGTATGTTATCATGTGAAGTGGAACTACTTATGACATTTTCAGAAAGCTATGAATAATCACACATCATTAAAACTGTTGATTGAAACAGTGTTTTGCCATGACATTTTTAATCCATGGCATAAGTAAATGCAAGGTCTCCATAGCAAAAGGAAAAAAACCTCCCAAAACCTGAGAGTATTATACCCTAAAGTGTTCTGCCTGCTGTACCCTAGGTGCAAAATAACGCAAAGGAAGGCATTGCTGACAAAGCCAATAGCAAAACTTCCATTGATTTCAGTGGGATCATGTTTACTCCAGTTGTGGCCATTTCCTAAGGAATAAAGAGCATATGTTGCCTTTGGAAGGGTGCTCAAGGCTCCTTTCTATCACACGTAGAATCTTTCAATAGCTCTACATTCTTTGTGTTAAAAAGCTGCTTTATTTTGCTGAATTCAGAATATCAGCCTACTCTCTGTTAAAAAAAACAAAATCCCAAAACAGTAGTTTCACATAATGTACATGCTGGGAATAAATCCGTGGTTTTATGATATTGTTAAGACCCAGGAGCGTGAGAAACTGAAGGAATAAAATTGAGGCAGCACAAAGCTCAGGAGAACTGGCGTACCAGAATATGGAACAAGTTCTCCTCATACCCCACGTGGTGGGAGCTGAGAGATTTATCCCCTCTGCAGGCAACACCTCCTGCACAGGAGCTCGGTACGTCTGAAACACAGGCTGCCATTCCAAACGGCCCAGGAAACCGTCCTGCCGAACACCAAGATCCTGCTTATTTCCAAACATGCCTACTGTGAGCAGGAAAGCCCTAGGAAGAGGCAGTCATTTCCAGCCTGGTTTCTTAGTGACCAAGAGGAAGGAAGCAAAGTACATTATAGGCAATAGTGTTTCGTACCCGGCATGCCAGGCAGTGCTACTTCAAGAAAGGTTCCTTCCTGTAAAGCTAAATCTGACTTTTTTTAGTAAATAAACTACTAACAGAGATGTGTGTGGCTAACACTTCAGAAAAAAACAATTAGAAAAAACTAATCAGTGAAGAACATGACCCAAATTCTACTGGAAAGAAGGGCATCTTGCTACAGGAGCTATCCCGAGGAGACCAATCCCCACCTCGTCTGCAAAATCTCTGTCCTCTGCTAGAAACGTTTTCAGCCAGTACCCAAAGCACTCTGCCACCTAGACGTCAGAGAGGACGCCACCGGCCAGGCACCTTTTCCTTGCCTCCTAAGCCCATTTCTCTAGTAGAGCTACATGCCCTGGTGTTCTGCACTTCCTTTGGGGAGGGGAGGTTGCGCAAGCGCAGCAAACAGCTGGTCCGACTGAAGCTTTGAACCTTACCACAAGTTCAGGCTCCTCCTGGACCTACCTACTTGCCCGCACCCCAGCTCCTGGTCCTTTTTCACTCTGAGTTGCTCTTCCCATCACTCTTAGCCCTGCTCACCTCCCAGCAACGCCACCACGAGCTGGCCACAGCTTTGAGACAACAGTGGCCGTCCGCACACACGCACATGAGATGCGAGCTTGCCGAAGACAGAATTTAAGTCCCTACATCTTTCTCCTAAGAAACCAAAGCCAAGCATTTCTTTAAACAGAAAAACAAAGACAAATCCTGTTCAATTCCAAATTAAAGCATGCTCAGCCAGAGTGTAACGGCGTTGGAGCGCTTCAGGCTGGATGGTATTGCTCAAACTCTTTTGCTCCATCACTGCCACACTCAAAGCATGGCCAGAAAGCCGTGTCCTATCCTCCTAGGCCTGCAAATATTTACAGTATTTATCTGAATAACACACGTTTATTCTCCATGAGACAAGGACATCACTGAATGAGGACACAGTATCTGCCCAATTTCAAAGGGCTACACTAGACCACTATAGGAGCATTCAATTTTGACCTGAAGAAAAAGCACGGTTTCTCACTGGGCTTTCTGGCTAACTTTCACAGGAAACTTTGGTCCAAGACAGACAACTAATGAACTTCCTCTCCAGCTGGTAAAAGCTTGCCAAAATTACAAGCAGCTGAAAATGGCTGACCGATGCTTCCCAGTGTTGCTGTTTTCACCTTGCACATGAGGCCAATTTACATATTCTAAGAAGAAATCCCCTCTGAGAATTTCTCAACATCCTGCATTTATCCATCTGATGGCTCAGACAAAATTGCCCCAAAACAGTCTCTGCTATCAAGTAGCAGCCTGTGCAGGTGGCTCGTATTAAATCCTGTATTCTAAATTTTTGAAAGTCATTTGACTTCTCGGTTATTTTTGAAGGCCAACAGCAAAGTTACAGGTGTGTCTGGTTCCTGTATGTAAGAAGGTGCGAGATATGACAATATCTTGAGGTGAATTAAAGAAGAGAAATGCACACACTGAAGTAAATCCTCACTGATGCCTTCTGTATGCCACTCATTTCAGACCTAATCCAAAATCCACTGAATTCAGAAGAATCATATTCATTATATTTGGATAAAGCCATTCATGAAAAATACTTCTGCTTCCAAGCATGCTCTGATTAAACATAATAATACAGCCACATCTCACGAGCAGCAAATAGTCAAAGCAAACAATTTACAAGCTTTATTTACAAGATCTATGCAGTGAATACCAAGGAACGAATAATCCCTTTGCTGAAATCAGGGTCAACTCACACATCAGAGGGACAGAAAACCAAGACTAAATCGGGAGTGGATTCATTTTCACTACATGGTTTAGCCAGCTCCCAGTATGAACTGGCTGGACAGAAGCTGCACTGGTTTTGGCTTCATTTGATTTGGATTATTTTATGGCACCGCCGGAAATCTGGTTTTGGACAGAGGAATCTAAGCTTTAAAAATCTATAGCCCTTCCCCCCCGAAATTCCTTTTTCCCCCCAGAGCATCATGAAAGAGCACGGCAGGCGGCAGCAGGAAGGGCCCTACACCCCAAAGGAGTGGCTGCCTGTGCGGCGCGGGAACTGCCGCGGGACCCTGCCCGACCCGGCCACCGCCGGCAGCGAGCGACGAGCGCTCAACACGGGCAGCGAGGACCGGCTGGCCTGCCCAGCCCTGCCCAAAATGGCTGCTCATTGCCTGGTACAAAAGCCTATGAATCCCGCAGAAGTGTCGTCCGAGGTGCCAAAGAGACGCAGGACGCGCGGCTGCCGGGGGCCGTCTGCTGGACCCCGCGCGTCGCTGCTCTCCTCCCTTCACGCACTTCATGGTGTCCTTCTCCACTGGCAACTGCTTTTTAGAGCTGCTGGCTTCCGTGAGTTTTTAGCATATTCATTAAAAAGCTTGGACTAAACCTGCTGCCTTTCTGCCAAGCAGATCTGTGTATGAAAGTAGTGTCAGTGGGGGAGATATTTATTTGGAAAAAAAAAATAAAAATCAACCTTTCAAGCTTCTATTGCCCAGTGAAATGTTCAAACAACCTCAGATGTCAAATAGTTCAACAGAACAGAGGGGAAACTTTATTCCCGTTTACGTAAGCACTACTCCTCTTGTAGTTTAACCCAGAGGTGAAGTCTGAGACTTCTGGATTTGTTTACTGGCTGAAAGGAAAGTTTAGATGACCATTTCATCCTTGGAAAATAGTCTGATAAAGCAGTCAAGTACACATCTCCCTTATAAGCACAGCTCTCAGAAAGCAGTATGACTACTTGGCTTATGCAGATTAATTTTTTAAGTGGGCAATTTTATTTCTGCCACGGCACGTGATGCGATACTGGTCGCTGCTGTAAACTAGCATTCCCGGGATGCTGAGTTACAATCCACTACACCTGTTGCAAGTCCAACCTAACTTGCTCTAGAAATGTCAGCGAGAGGCAAAACTCATTAGCTATTAAATATTGTCCCAAAAGTAATTAAAAGTATCAATGATACTGCATGCCCAGTCTGAAGCCGTAAAAATAAGTCATAGAAACAGAACATGGTGAATAGCTGGATTTCAGAGATTTCTTCGCACAATAACAATATTTATTTCAACTCCTTCAATATAAAATGAAAGCTGTAGCACTTCCAAAAACATAGTTAGCGCTCAACAGCAGCACCTGCTTATGCGCTTCTCTTCTGAATGCCAAATTCACAGGCAGGAAATCTTTAAACTCATTTAACTTTACAATTTTAACAAAATAAGAACTGAACCCATGCCAGATCTGAAAAACATCTAAATTTGGTTCAAGTTCAGTGAAATAATCACATTTGATTTGTTTGCACTGAAATACTGCCTTTGACTCAGCTCTCTTGCGGTATAGATGGTCATAAATTTTAAGCCCCGAGAGGTTTTTATAGTGTCATCCTTTTTAAACACCAATATTCTGCTTTGCAATGCTTCCCCCCAAAATCTCACAAGCCATAATGTTCTTAACCGCAAAGTCAGTTTGAGGGGATGCAGTTCTTAAAATGAGCCTCTATTAAAATTCCTTGCAACCGGATCACAGTATCTGGCAGTATTAGCAATAATCATCAAACCCAGCCAAAACCCCTTTGACAGAAATCTGGGGGTTTGACCAGAGAGAATATTTATGAAAAGTATGCGGTTTTATTTTAAAGGAGCTTTCCTCGGAGAAAGAACTTGCTCTGATTGCTTTTGGTTTACAAAAACAAGAAGTTGACATTTTCTGCAGGAAGTACAGCATTTTCTGATTAGCTCTAATAGCCACCGTTGGGAGATGCTGCAATTTATCCCAGCATTTGAAGTGGCTGAGCGTCATTAATTGCTATTCACCGGGGTGTTCGAGGCACTTGGTACCTGGGAAAGATGGCAGTAAAGATGGGAGCTAGAAATCAGCCTGCAGGCCAGGACGGAGCAAAACACTTCAGTGCCCGGCTGAGGGCTGAGCTGAGCAAACACGAACCGCCCGTGTTTTGCTGACCTGGCGTTGTGCTTCACACACTTCGAGTGTGAGTTGAAGCCTCTGCTAGCAAAACAGGCAGCCATTATTTGGTTTCTTCATTTCAAAAGCTAGGCATCTTTTTCATGCATAAAGCGCCACGAGAAAGTTTCCCAAATTTTTTTTTCCCCCCCTGTACCACTCTCTTCTCTCTCCCCATTTCTCAAAAACACTCCCTCCAAACTAAATACGTCTCAGTCTGCATTAAAAACACATAATTTCGTTACCCTGGTAAACCAGATCTTGATAATGCCAAAGCTACAGCAATATGTAATTCTTGTCAAAAGAGTCACTTATTTCATTTCCCATCCTCAGAGACACACTCTCTAAGTCGCTTTCTGATGGAAACAAATGAAGACGATGATTTATCTTGAATAATAAAGCACCTGCAGCTGTTTGCAGCATTTAGAATGATGGCTTATCATTAGCAGAAACGCTTCTATATTCCAAGCAGCCTACATGCCTCGCAGGTAGGACGCCAGGGTCTGTGTCATTTACCTCAGTTTCCCATCGTTTTCCAAGAACGAGGATATCAAGGATGCAGCACATACACCACCTGCCCAGGAGTCTGGATCTGCTCTAGACAGCAGCCTTGGAGTCAGCCCCCTCTGCCCCCCGAGCATCAACGGGAGAGGTTTCCTTCGGATTGAGTCACTTTGGATTGAGTTTCCTTTGGATTGAGCGGGGCGCAGCCCGCTCCACAGCTGGCCAGCGGTGAGCGCCAAGGAGCTTCAGCGGGGACTCGAACGGCCCCTGCGCAGGCAGATACTGCCCAAGCTGGCAAAGCCAGCAACTGTTGGGGTTGGGTTTGCCCGTTCTCCACAGTCCCCGCAAGGCCCGACCTGTGCCCGTCTCCCTCGGTGGCCCCCGGCAGCCTCACGCCGGGCAGCGGGACGTGGGGCTCCGCCGGCCGCTGGCACCGAGCTGCGGCAGCCTTCACCCTGCCGTCGTGCAGCCAGGAGCTCGACTTCATTCAAAATAGATCAACTCATTACAGAAAACAGGAGAGCAAATTGCACGGGAATGAGTGTGGGATTTTCAAGGGAGTTAACGCGCTCTAAAACACCACGAAGCTCCGGTATGACTAGAAAGGATGAACTTGCAGCAGTATAATTTACAATTTAGAAAGTTCAAATAATTACACATGAATTGCTAAAATATTCATTAAGCGAACACAAGATCCCTTTGCTTTATAGAACGGCTTAGTTCCTCAGCCATTCCATAAACACAGCCAGGTGAACCGGTTACCCGTCACCACCATCCAAGTCTTTGGTGATTTGTTGAGAAATAAAAACTCCATCCAGTTGGCGTTTCACATGGCTGCGGCTTTGAGTCAGCGTTATCTCCGGCTGTAAACTCACAAGTTACAGCTCCAGTGCAAAGTTAATAGTAGATCAATTACTATAACTACAATTAACAAGATCAGTAACAGGTTAGCAATCACGCGTTTTTCCTCTTGGGACAAAGTGCCTGCATAGATGCAGCTCAACCGGACCCAGAGCTGGGGCAGCGAGGTGACCGTCAGGCAGGGTCAGGGCACCGGGGTGAGCACAGAGGAGCTTTTCCCCCTTCCCCACCTCAGCCCGACCCCCGGCTCTGCCCGGGACGGACGGGAACCGGCGCACAAACCCAACCAAGTGGATTCGCGCCGCGCTACGGCATGAAACGCCGCTGCCCCAGGAACGCGCCTGCGGAAGGAGCTGCGGCCGCCGGCGGCTTCAGTGCGCTGGGAGCCACGTGTGGCGCTGCCTCCCCGGGCACCCTGCACAGCTCTGGCTTCTCCAACTCTCAGCTTATTTCAGCTTTGCCACCTCTGCCTTCCATTTCCTCCTGCCCAGGAAAGGATATTCCCAATTCCGCTCTCCCACTCTTTTGCCCTCCCCAGCCTCTGCTCCTGCCGAGCAGCAGTACTCGCAGGGACACGCCAGAGGACATCTCGCTGCCCTACCCGTCCGTCCCCACATCTGGTGGCATGCTGGAGCGTGCTCCTCAGCCCGATGCATCTCCGCTGCGTGCCATGCGCCGCGCATCACCATCCCAGCCCACAACGCGCTCTCCCAGGAGACGTGAGGAATGGAGGGGGCGACTGCCCGACCTCCTTTCGGCAGCAGGAGGCTCCGTGCTGTGGAGGAGGGGAGCGGCTTTGGACAAACATGACCAGTTCTCCCCAGACAGCTCCGGAAGATTGTGGAAGTGCCACCAGACACACAGGAGCAACAGTCTGCAGATAGCAAGATACCGCGCTCCCTTGCCAAAAGGCTGATTTTAGTAGCCAGGAGGTCACCTGGCTGTATTTGCGCTTTCAAGCCAGGGCATGGGAGAAAAGCAGGGAGCTTCCGTTCAACAGCCTGGCGGTCTACTGGTGGTCCTCTCCTGCTGCCTCTGCCGTCCCCTCCCATGGCAAGGTGGGGCCTCTGGAGGCACTTGCTGGTCCTGGAGCCTCTACGCACTGGGCTTCCAGCCTCCAGGTGCACCGTCAGGGCTCCCGCGGGAGAAGCCAGCAGTGCTGCTCGCTCCTGGGTCAGCGCTGGCCTCCGGCCACCCTTCCGGCCAAAGCCCCCAGGTACACAAGCCGCAGTCTCCGATCTGCGGGAGATCCCAGAGTCTCCGAGTCTCTGGGATCTCCCGCAGAGCCAACGGCAGCGCTGGCCATCTCCATCAGCCTTACAGCAGCCCCCCACGGGCAGAGAGGGGGACAGGCTCCTGGAGAGGCGCGAGAGGCAGTGCAGGACCACCGCTTCTCCAGGATGCTTTATGGAAACCAACCTCAGCGCTGGGAAAGGAGTGGAGCCTCACGGGCAAATCTCTCGGGCCACATCCAGGAGCTGAGGGAACGGCGCCTCTCCCTTGCGTGGTGCTTGGAGACAGCTACGCTCATACAGGAGTTCAGTGAAACCGATTTACGCTGCCACCACCACCATGTGATGGAGCAAACTCTCCTTCCTCTGCTCCCCTCCACAGAAACATGAAATCCTAATAGTGCTTCAGAAATCACCTAATATGTGGCCTCAACCCCAAATCAACATCAAGTCTATTCCTAGCAGACGTTTCTCTAATCTAGCCTTAAAAAGCTCTGAGGATGGAGGTATTTTTTACCCTGCTTGGTTAGGCTATGCATAAGAGTTAAGAGATTTTAGGTAACGGCGTACAAGCTGCTACAGCAAATTTTGCAAGCCTGTGCACAGGGCTATTATCATATTCCAATATTATTGGCATTTACTTTTGCTGTGGGTTGCTGAAATAATATGCAATTCTGATTGAATTTGTGCTGCCAGTGGAAAAGCTGGAAATCAGTAAACACGCTAAGAGCAGGCTGTGTCTGCCAGAGCAGCAGGCAAAGGACTGCCACAGGGAAAGAGAGAAGCCTTGAAGAGACGCTTCAGAGCAAATAAGCTCTGCTGAGCCCTCCGGAATTGCGGTGGGAATGTCTGCCCTCGTCGCAGGGGGCCCGGCAGCGGTTTGAAGCCAGTGGGTAACGTATCATCCCACGGCCATTGAGACGAGAGCAGAAAGGAGAAGAAAAGCAGAGAGGAAGAGATGATTTCAGAAGCTTTGCTCACACCAGCAAGGGTTTTCTGCTGTATAGAAACTATCACATTACCTCGGGTTTCTGCTACAACTGGAGCTTTCTACACAGCCTGTCAGAGATTACAGTTCGGGTTTATTTCCATGCAGTTTCACGTGTCTTTGGGATGACCTTGAGAGCTGCCATTCTGCAGCAGCCATTTCAGGGAATTGGCTGGGCTGAAGCATCCATCTGCGTTTCTCGTTTTCCTTCCACAAGCTTCCATCAGCTTGTGTGTGGAGGTTAGTTACCAAACACAGGCACTTTTGACGGGGCTCACCTCGTCACTCTGGCCCCCCAAAGGCTTCTTCTCTTGCATTAAAGGTCTCCCAGGAACATTTTCCACGCTCCGAGATGCAGAAGCCCCACCTCCTCCAAGGAAGAGGACAGCTCAGGGGCAATGCCCAGAGGCAGTGCTGCCCCATCCCCGGGCAGGCTCACAGGCTCCTTGTGCCAAGGGAATCCACACTAAATACTACACACAGCAATGCTCCCTCCTCGCTCCCAGCCACTGCAACAGCCTCCACCCACGCGCAGTTTATCCAGGGAATGCGCTTACTTCCAAGCAGGGCTGCAGACAGACAGGAACGCATCTGTCTCTCTTCAGTCCTTAACCAACGTCTTCAAACCGATGTTTCATCTAAGCGTAGACACATCCCATAGGGTCGTCTGCTAAAAAACCTAGTTTTTCTGAACCAGTGTAGCAACAATAAGAAAGCAATAGCGGGGGGGACGGGGGACGACGGTCCCTCACTGTCTTGCTGCAGCCGTGCCCCAGCAGGGCAGAATTCTGTCCCTCAAAGACAATCCAACCAGAACGCGGACAGGAGTTCAGGATACACCAGAAAATAACTACATGCAGAAAATACAGTCCAAGGGCTACATTTGCAAACCTTTGCAGGCATCTAGAACCCTGTCAAGCCTCACCACAATTTATGCGGTCACCCTAGAAATTAATCACCACCCTGACTATCGGTTTTGGTTGTTCCCAAGCGATGACGGCGCACGAGCAATGTAGACGTGAAGTTCTAAATTATGTACGGTGTTCAAACCCCTTGGCAAAAACGCTAGTCCCTTTTGTGTTCACACTGGCTCTTGGATTAGGAGCAGAGAGCAGAAATTAGGGCTAGGGGCAGAGCAGAAAGAGTCAGGGCAGAGATCAGGATCCAGGGGTTTTTTTTAGCCTCCCACTCAGCCTTGAGGCACATTTTCTTCTCCACTATCAAGTCTCTCACACTGGGCTTCAGGAGAGCTGCTCCCAGCTCCTGTACAGATCTAATCAAGCTGCGACCAGGACAGCTCATCTCTCTATGACTCAGTTTCCCACACAGGAGAAACAGAAAAAAGGCAATTTGCTTCGCTATTACTGCGATGGTCTATGTGAGCAGAAAAATAGCTCGAGGCAGTACTCATTTAAGAGAAGGTGTGGGGCAAACCAGCTTTCTAGATCACAACAGGTGAACCTAATTTCAAAACAGAAAGGTATTTTTCATTTATTTAATTATCTTGCCATTAATGTGTTCACTTTTTTTTTTAAAAAAGGGAGGATGTTCAGTTTCCTGAAGTGATTCTACTGAAGCTTCTTTTAAACCTTAATTTCTCCGAATGTACCAGCCAATTTCAGGACTAAATAATGATTACAACTGCCATTCATTCAGAAAAGCAATTTAATTTTGATCAGGACCTACCAGCTTTGAATTCAAATTAAGACAGGCCGCGATTTTTTAATGTAGTTACTTCTAAAATGGAAGATAATTTCCTGCCTGCAAGAGACACGTGAACTCTTACCATACCAAAAATTCGTGTTAGATAGCTGGTACTTGAAACACAGTTCACATTAAAATGGATTGTGGCATTCACATCCTGGAAACACAAAGAATAGAGACTAATGGATTAATCCACAGAGCGCGCCACAATGATCTTTACCTTGTCGCTGCTCGAATAGCCCTCCCACAACCATTCTTCCTTCATTCAACTTCTAAGGAACAAGGATGCTCCAGCTGAAAAGAACTCACTGAAATCAAAGTGGCCAAGAATCCTAAACATCCTAAACCTCCAGCTGCACATTGTGACATAGGCAATGGCCCATTTGACTTTGCTCAGTGAATCCCAAACTGCCTTGTCTTATAATATCTGCATGTAAGAAAATCTACATCCAAAAAATGTTTCTAATATTTACATTAGATACATTTTAATGAAAGCACACCGTAAAAATAAAAAAGCCTGCACCCGTGAAAAGCCTCACTTGCATAATATTCAACGTCTGAGATCAGGTGGAATCAAATTTCATTCTTTTCCAGCTGTAGTGATTTTTAAAAAAAATAATTTCAAGATGGCATTTATCATCATGTACTTTTCTAAAAGGAGAATACATTGACTGGTTCATTGTATTTTAAAGCTCCTGTGATAAAGCCGGGAATTGGGCATTTGCATACGAAAATTTCTGCAGAGGAATGCTCTTATTATGCCCGTAATTCTGCTAGCTTCAGCACAGCCACCACCGAGTACAGGACTCAACACCATCTACGTTTCTTTTCTACCACCTCACCAGTCATCTAAAATGTGTCCACTGTAGATGCTAGCTATATTTAGAGATCAACTCTATAAAGATCTCAAAAGTGATTAAATCACCCAGCATTTCAATAGCAGATGACGACTCATTGATGCCGGGGATCACTTTCGGTCCAATGTCCTGATTTCAAAAAAAACCCCAACCCCCTGTACCCAGATATCTGTGCTGCTCTAAAAGTGGTATTTCATCCACATTTCTGCTTTGCTGCTAGAACACAGGGACAATAAGGGACCTGGAGAGGTCACGGAGGTCATACAGCTACAGCGACAAAGTGCGAGTGACGCCTGGGTCACCTGTGATCTAACATTAACCACTTCCAAGGAGAGAGGCCCCACAGCTCCTCTCAGGCAGGACATCCCTGGGCAATCCTTCCTGCAAAGGACGCTTTTCCTTCTGCCTAACTTGAAGTCTTCCTTGCTCTAATCACTTGAAATATGTCCAGGTTTATTCATTGTAGACATGAAGAAGTAACCACTTTTCTTAGATTAGAGAGTCACTGCCTAAACAAGATGCACCTCTAAAAGTGAATATTCAAGTGTGCGACTTCAGTTCAACTGAGAAGCAAATTCTACTTCTCCCAGCTTTCGCCCTGCAGCCAGATCAAAAGATATAGGTCAACTTGAAAGAAAAAAAAACCACCAAACCCAGAAGATTTTGATCACAGTTTACTGCAGAAACTTTAGATCATTCACAACTTAATTTCAACCCACCGCTTTTCTCTTAAGACCAGTATTGAATACTGGGGCAAAGTAGTACCCTTACTGTACAGCAATTGCAGTTTTCAAACAAAGAATCTGATTTTTTTCAGCCCAGCAAATAGCAAGTTACAGCAGTCCATTTTCAAAGTATTAAGAGCAATGAAGAAGTGTTTGAAGACTGTAGCACTACAAAGCAATGGAGCCTTCCAGTGCCTTGCCTGGCAGGAGCAGTACGGAATTTAAAAACTGAGGAAACGCAGCTTCAAAAGAAGAAATAAGGCCATAAAAGTCCCCTTGACTTTTCTATAGAGGTGGAATTAATTTAATTGCCTCAAAAGGAATCGGAGTTCCAACCCCACTTCCCCTGCCAGCAGGGACTTTTGAGAAGAGCAGGAGGGAGGAGAGGAACTGGGGAAGGGGTGGAGAGGGAGAGTCCCGCAGCTCCAGGAAGGGCAGGTGACAGGGACGGCAGGTTCGAGCTGTTCGGCTTTTGTGGTTGCTCTCCCGTAGCCCTGCTGGCATCAGGCAGTTCCACCTCTGCACCTCAGCAGCTCTGAGCCCCCAGGGCCTCCCTGCCTGAGCCCCCACGGGGACGGCGCCCTGTCCCTCACCGACACAAGTCCACGTTTGGTATTTTACAGCCAGTAACACAAGTGAGCCTGAACTCTTACGCCAAGAGATTGGGTAGTGTTACACCAGCTGACCCCATTCCTGCTTGGCTGGACCCAGACCTGCACGAATCATAGAACCACTTGGGTTGGAAGAGACCTTCAAGATCATCAAGTCCAACCATAAACCTACACTGCCAAAACCACCCCTAACCTTTCTATATAGATGATGATTAAAATCTTATCATATGAGGCAGTTAACCCTACATTGTTGCTCAAAAGCAGACACTGGTTTTGAAAGAAGTATTCTGGCCCATCATCTTATATTTATTTTTGGGAGAGTGAATTTTAGTTGGAGACGCTTCTGTGCGCAGCATAAGACAAAGAATCACAGTCCAAGATGGGGATTTTGTAGTTCAGCATCGTTCCGCATGGCTGCCCATTTGGCACACATAATCCACTACCAAATCCCAACCCTGCTTGCTCATTGTCATGTACAGGTTGGATTTAGTTTGAAATGGTATTTAAATGGTCACTAGCAGCATTTCAAAATGAATCTATAGAAGTATGGTTACACAAAGTCCAATTAGTAGTCCACGTCTGAAGACCTCACTCCATTCCAACACTTGTTTTGTATTTAACAGCAGGTCATCGCTACAAAGGTTAATGGAATACCAGAATAAAACAAAATCCCGTGTGAATGTTCACTCTTCATTGAGCTACTAGCAGATGAACTGCTTTTCTCAGATGAATGGCCCATGATAAAATTAACAGGGCATTTGGATTATCTTAAGGAAGAAGGTATCCTTTGCTTTATGTTCGTAATTTGCTTTCCTTTACATTGCATTAACAGTGTAGATTTATTATGTATCTTGACTAGCTCTGATACTACTCAACCCCCAAACCAACTTTTTAACTTCTGGATCAAACATTCTGTTAATAGTGTATTTTCCTGAAAGAAGTTTCCGGTAGAGCTTTATAGATCTCATAGAAAGAGCCTTACAGTCTTGGAGAGCCAACAGCACAACAAGGCAAAGAATGGCAACAACCATCCAGGTGTCTGGTCACTGTAATCAATCATCAACTCAAAGACAGGAGAAGGATTTAGCCTTGACTGCTCTAGCTCTCCACTGTGAGCGCTCCTCCTGCGTAACGCTGAGGCAAAAAGACAAGAGGAGCAGAGACACGGCCCTCGGATGACGCTGGCATTGCCAATGGCAAGTCCATGCCTTTGGCATCGGTTCCTCAGCTGGAGGAACCGTTTTTCCCGACACAATGCTGCCAGTCCCCAAGCTGGGGAACGAGATGGGCCCACAGGTGAAAAGCAGATGATATCTACGCTGCTCTTGGTCACAATCTGCTGTTATGGGACCTGCTGTTGTACTCCTGAGATGCGTGCAGGGCAGGTGCGTGGTGAGAAGCCACACGTTTCAAGCTAGAGTTATGTGGACACACAGGCACAGATGCCTGGCACACGTCAAGCCAGGAAAAGCTCCAAATACTGAGTGATGGAGACACTGCCAGCCTGCTCCAGAGCAACACGCACCACGACGTACCACTCGGTCTGGGAAAAAGAAGAGGTTGCTTTAGCATGGCTAGGCACAGGCAAAGCAGGTCTAGAGGTTAACATGGGCTTAGACAGCTTGCACTTCTCAGAGTACACTGTTATGCTTCCATCTGACCAAAGAACCAATTTCACTAGAAAGAAAATCTAAAAGACAACGCCTGCCTTCTCCCTCCAAAGGAATGGCACCATGGAGCCCGCTAGGACAGCAAAAACTGGGGCCGAAAGCATCAGCCTGACCTTGAGACCTGCAACACGTGCTGCAGCCTTCCCTCGTGTCCAAACCGTGGCAACTCGTCATGGACTCTGAGACCAAGTGACTGGAAATAAACACGCCCTCAATGGAATTATAAATTCATAACGAAAATTATGCATTATATTTATAAATTTTTAATGGATTTGCGTGTATACAGACACGTGAAATGATAAACCACCACTCTAAAGGAAGAGCAAAAACCTTGTGACATTCCTCCTGAACTTCCATCCCTGCTGTTTACCATTACCTGCACTGCAGCTGACACACTTAATATTGGTCCAGGCTTACACATCTACCAGAAATGTTACCTTAAAAGACAATGCAAAAAGTGGACAAAACTTAATTTCAACAAAACACCTAATTAAAATAGCATACTTAGTTGTAAATTGAAATAGCCATTCCACCTAAAAGACATACCTAGTCTGAAGTACCATGCAAATACCTGTAGATAGCTATAAATAAGGCAAAGCCAGAAAGAATGAAGATTTGGAGAACTGGTGTAAGTTAGAGGCAAGTTCTTGTCTATTTCAGTTCATCTGTGGAATTCACTACAGGCAAAAATGCCTGAGTTACTCCATGTGTGATTATATGATAAAATGAGAAAGATACTCTGTACCAACAGCTCCTTAACGTGTCTGCATCACTGAGCAATACGGCAAAGGCAGTTTAGATTCAAGACCTTTTACTTATTTTGGGGCATACTTGGAAACACAGAGAATCACCTGACAAACCCCTCCCATATTTTCATCTATTGAAATAAAGTTCCAGCACCAGATTTCTAAAATATCTGTAGAGCAGAGTAGGAGGCAGCATTGTCTTCAGAGATGTAAAGCATCAGAGTAACAGAAACTCAGGCTGACAACTGGCTGGATTTGTTCAGTGTTCGGAACAATCTGGTGGAAACAAAAGGAATTCAGAGCCTGGAATTGCTTTTGATTGTTATTTTCCAACTAGAGCATGAAAAATAACATGAGAGAAAAGAATCCATTGGGAAAGATGCAACACTATCAGTTTTGGATCAAACCCATTGTCTGGTTAAAACTGAATGTATTCTTTCAAAATCATGGTCAACGAAAAGAGCTCAAACACCCTTTTTTGTTGTAGGTGCTCGGGCAGTTTTTTTATTCAATAAAATTTTACTAGCTTTGTGAGGGTTTTCTAATAATCTTATTGAGGGCTTTTGCAAAAGTTACATCAAAGGGGTACCCTGACACCTGAATCAAAAAGATTTTGAAATATGGAAAAATCAAAGCTTTTTCTACAGCTCCTGTGCATTCTGCCAGACAAAACCAAGTCAAGCTACCACGTGCCACTCGTGCCCTGCAGTCTGAGGTCGAAGGCTTCGTCTCCAGCCCTCACCCTGCAGCGCTCCCGCAGTCAGCTGCGGATGAGCAATTCCCATCGGCTGCGGCGAGGCTCAGCCAACGCTTCGGGTCTGGTGTGTGCAAAGCACAGCCTGGCCCCTTCCAGCAGCAGGTGCCAGCACTTCATGGCACTCAGAACCGGAGTTTTTACTTTTTTCTTTTAATTCTTTCCACTGCAGCTGGGAAATAGTTTGCACTTTCCATTAGACATCCTGGACTACTGACTGCTTTGGTGCTAAACCCGTACCCCTGTCCCTCCTGTCCTGCCGTCCACTCAATCCCGGCACTCCCTGAGGCTGTGGGACAGTGAAACTCAGGTGTTCAGTCTCCTCCTCTCCACCTGCAAGCCCTCTTTTCTACTGTAATGACACCATAATGCATCTAGACTGGGGGAAAACCATTTGGAAAGCAGGACCTCCAGGACTGGTGGGATATTGCTCACGCCCGCTTTCCCTTTTCAAGTGGAGAGCTCGGAGGGCACCTGGAATGCAAATCCCGAATCATGAAAACCAAAACCAGTTAGTCCCTGAGCGTCTCGGAGAGCAGATGTGCGATGTTACAGAGGCCCCAGGGGAGGCTGCAAGTACATAAAGGCACTTTTCATGGTCAGGCACACATTGACCTCGCCGTCGCAAGATGGGTCCGTGCCTTCAAATGCTAACACACTCTTCCGCCACCCTAATTCTGCCCCAGCCTGGTTACAGGGGACACATCTGATCTGGAGGATCTAGAATTGCCCAAATCCTATTTTCGTCCTGACTCCCTGCAGCGGAAACTGTGATGCCCTGAGAAGAGATTAGCCCAAAACAGCAAGGGACACATATTCCCCAAGAACACAACCCCAGTCCAATAGAGCTGCTGACTCAAACCCGCCGCCCAGCTTTTGTAGGGACACTCAGTTTGTCCCTTCAGCCCACCGCAGGACTGGCCCCAAGTCTCCTTTAGCAGCGGTGGCCGGCTGGCTCAGGTGGGAACGCACTAATGCTCTGCAGGCACTCCTCAGGATCAGGAAAAAACCTCCTCCCACTCACCACCACCACAAACCAAAAAAAGGAAGAGAAAAAAAAGGAAAAAGAAGAGACAAGGAGCACAGGAGATAAGCCTCTTGTTACAGCTTGGCTTGGCAAAGAGAAATCACAGCTCTAGAGTGGAATGGAAGAAGCAAACATGAAAGTTATTAGCTGAGCTACACCAGGTCATAAAAGGCAACTGGCCTTTCAGTTCCTTCATAAATAACATCAACAAATACTTAGTCTTTTAAAAAAACCGGTTGATGCCTAGCAGGAAAACAAAAAGCAGTATCATGCAGGTTATCGTGATGATTTCGAGCTGCGGCAGCTGCCCCACTCCGTTCTCTGCTGCTCTCGAGCTCACGCAGCCTCTCAGGCCACGCTGGGCAGTGTCACACGCGGGCAGGGGGGGATAAGCTCTTTACTCCCCTTAGTGCTCTTAAATTTCAGGCAGCGAAAGCATTTCCAGAGAACAGGAAAACATCAAGTATATGAACTCCAGCGGTCTTGGATCATTGAGGAAGTTTAGTTTTTAAGTGATAAAACTATACAACAACGGCACAGCCAATGTGAATCTTTGCAGATTTATAAGTAGGTAGCTATAAATTGCAGTATATTCTGACATTCTTTACCAAATACAACATTAAGCTGACAAATTATACTAATACAGTATGATTTCAAGGTGTATCCACATTTGCAGCATGTGTAAATTTCTCAAATAGAATCCGATGTTTGCTAATATGGTACGATCTAAGTTAATAAGATCAAATTATGTCTGATCATACTACATTAGTAAATGTCACATCAAATTAGTCATTTTCAGAATTATAATGAAGCACAGAAAGCAACCAAAAATAACTTTTCCAACACAAGTAAGCAGTGCTGAAACTGAAAACTGAGCTAAATACCAAGCCCCCAGAGAACGCTTTTTGAATGCAAGGTTAGCTGGATTTTCTTTTCAGTCTTTTTTCAGAGAGCTCTCATACATGATTTAAATCACAGTTTGAGTCACAGTACAGTCCTGTCCAAAGGTCACTAACGGGGGCTGGAGATAAGGTCAAGGACAAGGAGAAGCTGGCAAAATCTCTTCTAAAAGGCTGTCAGCCATGGGGTAGGCGTCTTTCTGCGTGGTTGTGGTGCTCACTGCAATGGTTCCAAGCAGGAAAATTCATGAAAATCCACTGAACAGAAGTTCTGAAAGGGAAAGCACTTTAAACAGGAAGCTGCTTAAACAGCTATTAAACTTTCTTCTTTTCAAGTATATTTTTCTTCAAGTATATTATCTGAACTGTCGTAATTAGTCAGGCCTCGTAAGTTTTATTTTTCTTTTCTGTTACTGAAACCAAGTAGCCCTCAGGTGTATATTTGGTATAATCTCATTTATTTGTAAACATACAGAGTTTGGTTTCTTTGAATGCAGGAGGAAAAACAAACAGCTTCTTGGCTCCGAAAGCCCCGAGTCCGCCCTCAGCAGGTTCCTCAGCCCAACGTCCCCAGCCATATGCTGGATTTCAGAGCCCCAGTCATCTTTTCCATGTTCTTCTGCCCATTTGGAAAGCTTCCTACAGATTTCCTCCATGTCCCTGCATCTAAAGGTAGGGAATATCTCCTGAAATGCCCACATGAAAGCCGACCTGCTGGGCAGCAGAGGTTACCCAAGTAGGGTGCCCACAATGTTAAAGCCTGAGAAGAGAAGGCTGAAGTCAGTCCTGTCAAGCCTCAAGGATGTCTCACACTCAGCCTTTCCCAGAGCCTCTAACAAGGGGAAAAGAACCCGGCATGTGTCAGGAAAAGGAATTTGAAGGAACATTCAATAGTTCCACATTCTCTATGAACACTGGGAACACCAACCTCTCCAAAGCTCCCCATCATCTATTTCATTGTGAGAGCGCAAAGAAAACAGGAAAAAAAAAGTCTACCCAAGACAGTCCAGTAAAAGCAGCTTAGGACGGGCAAGATTTCTTCTGCAAGGCTGAGCAGTCCCCCATCCCTGACCGGGAATTTTGCCCCTGTGCCACCAGGTAAGGCAGAGTCTAGGATTGCCCCAGGCCACCGTATCAGTGCCAAGGGACGAGGCTTTTGTCCCCTTTGATGACCTGAGATGTCGGAAGGGAACAAACAGTTGAGTGAGTTCACTTCTATCTTTACCCAGTTAAAACACACCCATATAACTACAGCCATCGAAGTCTGCCGGATAAATCGCCTTTATTCCCAGCCGAATAAATTAGTGCCAGCTGAAAGCATTGCATGCTCCAAGCAAGAAGCATTTTTCTGTGCAGAGTGTTTAGGGAAGTGGAGGCCAAAGTGGTAGCGAATACCTAAGTTAATAGTTCGGGGTTTTTCGTTTTTTTTTTTTTTTTTTTTTAAAGTAAGATTAAAACACACATTAAACAAGATGTCCACTGTTGAAAGAAGGATTTCTAGCTTATTTCTCAGAAGGTGGAACATACGTTCATTATTTTGACCTGTAGTGTTAATATTAATTTTCTTGATTTAGTATACGCTGGCATATGCTTCAAAGAATATTTCTCCCCACAATGGCTTTACCAGCCCCTGTTGCTCATGACTTTTGTTTATTTGCTTGATATTTGTTTCTTTTTAATCCAAGCTGTCTGCATGAATTTTAACTCAATTATGGGTGTTTATATAAGGCAGTCTGTTCAGGGACAGAGTTGTTGATCCCCAGAGAAAGCATTGTTCCTATCCTGTCTGTATTTCAGCAGATTAGGTTTAAACCAGACCTATCATCAAAACACACTCACTAGCACACAAGCTTTACATGCGTTTTAGTTTGAATAGAGTTGTTATAATAGACCAGCCTTTTGTTATTAGTAATTATGAATACTTCTGTCGGATTCTGGCGTGTCAGTGGACTAGGAACCCTTTGTTTTCTTTAAGCTAATGTCTACATTATTCTGCATTCTCTTCTTCTAATCCTTCCTCTATCCTGGAGGATTTTAGCAACGTTTTACTGTCATTCTGTTATGAAACTTGTTTTCCCTTGAGCATGTGGCAATTTCATTAGGTACCTGAGGATCGTATAAAAATCAAATAACAACATAAGCTCAGCCAAAGAAAAAAGAAAAAACCCAACATTTCTACTTAGCTCAAGACAAAAATAAAAGCACATGGGAGGAGGAGGGGAGAGAAAGAGCAAAATAAGGGAAGCATTATTTTCTGCATCGTGGTTAACTCCTTGCTGGCTCTGCTTTGGGGACGTGGCTGGGATATCTCAGGGGTGGCACAGCTGAAGGGGCCGGGCAGGTCCCCCCTGCGCCCCCGGGTGCCGCTGCAGCCTGGGAGGGGGCCAGGAGCATCCCCCGGCCGCTGGCGCTACTCTACATCTGGCAACAGCAAGTGGGACTTGAAGTGGGCAGCTGTGCACTGCTTTTGTCCGGACGCCTTGGCCTCTTTAACGTGGAAACACAAACTACACCCCACAGTGATGTCTTTCTTCCATCACCCTCCCCTCCAAAAAAAGCCTCACTTCTGGCCGAACACAGCTTGAAAGGAAAGCGTTGGAGAAAGCCAAGTGTAATCACCCAGGACTACACGTGATGACCCAGCAGACCCTTCTGATCTTTTCCCAGGGAAATCATCCCAGCTAATCCCAGAAACACACACTGGAGTTGCATGTGTCACACCCGTCTGAGCAAATCAGGTCGCCTGGGACAACCTAGTCATTTTGATGGTACAGGGAGACTTTCCACCATTTTAACAGGCCAAAAAGCTATTAAAAATAATAATAATCAAGTGAAACAAGACGTTCCTTCTCCTTGGGACCTGTTAATTACATGCTTGAGTATTTCCTGAAATATTATTTAGCTATACCTGGACATGAGAGGTGTCTGCTCATAGGACCCAAAGACACTCTTATAACCACCTCACTCACTCACGTTCACTTGAGGTGCTCATTCAGAAACTCAAGAGCTTGGAACGTTTAGTGCATTTACCAGGTAAGTGACCTGACTCTAACGAACGTCATCTGAAGGGGGTACAAATCAGGAGTAAACCTCTCAAGCCAGCTTTCTGTGTAACGTCACCGAACAATCAAGAGTTTGAATACACGTACGAGTTCCAGCTAATTAAGCGCAGTGCACTGACACCGGCACAGCGAGCAGCGTAGCAGGGCTGGCCGCAGAGAGAGCAGAAGTGCTGGTAACGCCGTACGAAACGCGTTTTAACCAAAGCCAGGTTTCCACAAGTCACGAGCCTCAATCCCTTGGCTTTTGCTTAAATCTTGGGTCATTTTTCTGTTACACCCAAGCCCATCTCTTAGGATATAACACTGCTATGATTTTACGTACGCACACACAGCCTGGAGAAAATTAACAACATCGGTAAAGAGCAACATCAATAAACCAAGCTTTTCACACGTAAATTTACGGCCGCAATGCACAGAGTCCCACGCAGTCCTTCGCCAGGCACAGGAACACTGAGCATGAACTGGTCCTGGAGGTGTCAGTGGAACGGCTGTAATGGATCGCTTTTTTCCAACAAGGAGATTTTGAAGTTGAAAATGGCTTCTATACAGTTAGCTTAAAATGCAGTGGTGCCAAATTAAACTGAATGTTTTTTAATTTTTTTTTTTTTTTTTTTTTAAATAGGGTTAAAAGACAGCAGGAACTTTTTCCCTGGGGTTAAGTACCTTGACTGGAATTTTCAAAGCAAAAGGGATTTAATGGGCCAACGATCATTACCCCAGTGAGAACAGGGGCAAACTAGTCCTTGAACTGGCGTTGATAATTGCAGTTTAAGATTGAGGAATAGAGATAAGATTTCTCCTTTTGTTTGTAAAATTAAGTTTTGTTTACGAGCAAGAAAATGAAAGCGGGTCTTTGTTCATGGCAGGAGAGTTCAGATACATCTGAAGACAGAAACATGCAAAACTGCTGCTGTTGATTCCCCCAGGCTTCCCCAGTGGAGCCTGAGGAGCGGTCCAGCCCTGCCGGCCCTCCCACCCCTGGGACAGGGGGTGCCCAGGAAGAGCCCCGCACTGGGGGACGTCCGGCAGGATGACTGGAGACCAGTTCCAGTGAACCGAAGAGCCTCCCGCACCGCCAGCCCGGCTGGAGCGCTCCGCGGTGCGCGTCCTGCCTCCCCCCAGGCAGACACTACGAGATCTCAATTTTATCATCTCCAGCGTCATCGATCGATCGATCCCAGCCTCCTCTAGTGCCCTTGAATTAAGGGACATAACAGCGTTTTCATCGTCGCTTCCTAGCGAGCGTCCCTTGGTGACCTCCGTGAAGCGAGGCTGGCCCCGCGCGTTGTTCTGTCTGGGCACGTTGCAGCAGCCCAGGGGACAGAGGGGACAGTCCTGCTGCGCCGCTGCCCCTGCCCGGACCCCCGGCAGCACCGCGGGGCTCACCCAGGGAGGGGCTGCTGGGCTTCAAACTCTCCGGCCACCAAAGTCCCGTTCCATCGTAGCGCTGGATGAAACGCAGACCCGTGTTTAAGGCAGTGGCGGGCAAGGGTGGGCTGGGATTTCCAAGGTGATCCAAAACCCAATTATTCCTCTGTTTCTTTGCCAACAGAGGCCTGTGCCTACAGCTCAGCAGACAGACAGACACACACAAGGTTCAGCCCATTCCTTGGGCATCCGCCCCGAGCTGGGATTAAACACGTACAGCATCTGTTCTCTCCCAAAGGGCTGTTCTGCACAGAGACAAAGAATCTCCCAATTTCTCTCTTACACGCGTGCATTGATAATTAATGAGCCCCATGCAGTCAATTGCTCCTTCCAAGAGACGAACCCCCCCAAGATAACTCACTCTTCATTCACACAGTGCAGAGCATGTTCTAGGCAGAGACCCTATGTGACCAGAAAAGTTAAAATACTGCCCTTTTTGCAGTCTCTCAGTAATTCTGAGGATTTAGCCATACCCTACAAAGCGCCATGGTGTCAGGATACTTTTGAAATCCTGCTTTCTGCTTGCAGAAACGAGCAGCCAGGTGGACACCAGCCTCCTTCCTTACAGGACACATAAAGCACAGAAGGGTCATGGAGACATCTAGTTACCAAGGCTGAGCCCCACTCTGGGGAAACAACCTCTTAGCTCAAAGATCTAGTCATCAACAAGGAGCACTTACTAAAAAACCAGAAATCTGAGGTCTGGAGACATTTTTGTATAAAGCTTTGTGTGAAGAGACCTTAACTTATCTCAGATCTATTGGGCTGTTTCATCAGTATTTGTTTCTCTTCCTCCCATTCCCTTCTCGGGTTTAATCTCCTGAGACATCTTGTCCCCAGCTGATTTTTTCCATTGTGGAAAAGGCACAGACAGAGAAGCAAACAGAGCTTCCTAGAAGCAGCATCCAAGTAGTCTCCCCCCAAAAATGAAGCAACTAGGTACTGCAGAAAAGGCATAAAAAGACGCTGCTCCTTTACCTAACACCAACCGCTCTCACAAGGGGGGGGGACAAATATGGGGAGGGAGGGGAAAGCACAATTTTCTCCCTACCCCAGAGCCTCACCAAGTCCAAGCTCCATGCACCCCAGTTCCAGTCAAGCGAGTTTGCTGGAGCAGAGTCATTTTATGTGTGAGGGAATGCGGTAATTGGGGACAGCTGTCCCTGCCCTGCCACCCCATGTACTTCGGGCATGCAGCTGCGGCCTCTTCTGCTGAAGAGAAGCACTTAACCCCTTCCCGGCGAAGGCTACAGCCCCTGGAGCAGAGAGAAGGTGAACGATGACTTTTTATGAAGCCTTGTGCACGTGATTGCCATCAGCCTTACAGCCGAAACAGATTCCATTTCCAAACAGGAACAACTGCCAGACTTCCCTCTTCCCCTGCAGAGGGACCACACCACGTGCCATCCTGCTTTCCCCTTTTAATTTCAAATTTCTTATTTTCTGGGATTTCATCACCTGGCAATGAAACACAGTCCCCAGAGGTTGCTGAATTCGGCAAGTCTGCAGCATATAGGGCAGAGATAACAGATGGCGTGTTTGCATTAGTGTGATAGCTCAAACCAGATAGGCACTTTAAAGACGATTTCCCAAAGGTCCCCAAATTTGGTTCACCCTGCAGAGAGATGCAGGGCCACGTGAAGGGGATTGCTTGGGTAACTTCAGAAGCATTACCCCATGTGCCAGGGGAAAATATCTCCCTGCAGCAAGGGTACGGCCAGCAGCTGGAAAAACCAGGCGGCAGAGGAAGAGGAGTAGGGATTGTCACGGAGCGGACCGTGCTCCTCAGTCAGGTGACGGTGGCAGCTGAAGAGGGAAGGGGGATGTATTAGTGAGCAGGCATCCCCCACCTTCCTGAAGGCATTTTGCTCCCTCAGCCGCACCGTTTCCCACACATACGCTCACTTCTAAGCCTCCTGACCTGAACCTTCTGTAAGGACCGTACCTCACTCTCCACCACACCACTCCACGTGGGGGAAATTTGTTGTTTTACAGTGGTTTTACTGGAAGGACAGAGAGCCACATGTAGAATTACAGAAAAAGGATTCTGTAAAAAACAATTCGTATAAAAACACGGTGCTCAGCCTGAAGCTTACTGAGCCTGTGTGAATCAGGAGCAGCTTGATAAGCTGGTGAAGCTAAATGGACACAAGTCAGAGCAGAGAAAAAAGCAGCCCTTTTAGCCTCACGAAAACCAGTACATCTGTGTGGATTTATCCAAAGGCATTAGGGAGAGGGGATCTCACCCCACACTAGTACCACCAGCTGCCACATTCCCACTTCGCATGGTAGCAGTCGTACGGCCTCAAGACACCTCGATAGAGCTGTGTCTGCCGTTGGCACAGTTCAGGTCTGATTCTGGACTCTGGTTTGCCCTGCAAGCTCCCGCACGCCGTTTGGCAGGGGTCACATCATTATACACAATTAATCCGAAGCCTTCTCCCTTTGGGTTGGGAAGAACAAGCCATGACTGTACTCAGCACACACCCTCGCTGGTCTGCAGCTTTTATCCTACATCTGGATCTGCTCACTAAGGAAGTCAAGCACTGTAAATATATTTTAAAAACACCAAGACTTGTAAACACTGCAAGAAAGGATTACTGTCTCTAAGTGATCAAGAAGAAATATGCCCTTTCATAAATGTGAACCATCTGACCCCAGAAAAGAAAAAAAATAATAAAGAACAAACAAGGGCAAGAAACTACTATTGCTTACCGTTGGCTTCATCCTAACTGCGCTGCGCAGAGCTGCTGGCATCAGGGTCACATCAAGCGTCGCTGCCTGCTGACCCCACCTACAGCTGCAAGAGGTGGATGATCCCTTCTTGCTTTTCAACAGCTGGAGCTCGTGTGGGCTTAAATACTGTGGTCAGGTGGCGACAACAGCAGAGCCTTCCTGGTCCATGGCTACATGGGGATGATTAGTTTAATTAATTTCTGGGTCATTACATTATAAGGATCAATTCCAGTGTTGTGGCCCATTAAGCTAGTTTGGTTTGGCCCAAAGCACTTGGCCATTATTAGCTCAGAGTCAATAAGCCACATCACACAACCCTAATCAATAGATGAAAAAGAATTTTGAAGGAAAAGAAAGAAAAGGATGGATTTTGATCTCACTAAATCAATAATTTCCCAGAAATCGGTGGAATTCCCTGATGTAAAATCAATGTGAGCAAGTTCAAAATTGAGTTGTTTTGCTTTGTCAAGAAGATAAAATGGAGAGCTTGGATCGTGCCTTTAAAGAGTGACATTTATAGATTAAATTTTATTTGCTATATCTTGCTCTCCAGAGATTGTCACCCCATTTAGAACCTTGAAATATCTGTGTTCAGGGGGAAATAGAGGGATTTTGCACATGTGCCCAAAAGGAGCCTTTGACAGTACTTCAGGTCAATCATCGTTCGCAAAAATATTTGCCCTCCGTCCTTGCCTAAGATACAGTAACTGACGCTCCATTTAAAAACAGTATTTTCACTTAGGACACGGCACCGGAGATGTCTGACGTTTATTCCCCAGGGTGTCAGTATGAAGCTAATGTGTAGCCTGGCTGAATGCGAGTGCCGTGAAGCGAGCACCCCAGTGCCCCATGCAGCCGGGGCAGGCGCGCTGCCGTCCCAGTACCGTCACGCTGCCCCATCCTGCGCTACGGCGCTCCACGGGGACGGATCCCAGAGGGACAGAGCTGGTGGCAGCCTTTAGGGCCCCCTTGAGAGAAAAGCTGTCGAAGGATACGTAGATGGATCACGTCCATACGGTAGGTGTTCCCAAGTTGTAGACCGAAATACGTACGTAGGCAAAATAAGCTTTTTTGCCAGTGATCCTTTGAAAAAGCTCCAAGGTGGTATTAGATTACTAATTGGCAAATATTGAAGCACATTTCACATAGGACTCCAAAATGTGCATAAAACGCACGTAGTAGGTAAATGCTGCTCTGCTGAGTTGAGATATAACTAGTGCGTACGGCAGCATTCAGTAGAGCCAACAGCAGGTTGTAAAATCGTAGTTGAATGCATTAACTCTCGGGCTACGCACAAGCTAAAGAGGATGCCCTTACGCCTGCAAGTGAAGGAGTTCTAGAAAGCTCTTCTTCCAAGCCCAAGCAGGACAGGGCATTAGTGAAATCGGTTTTCACCTCCGGAGTTTGAACTCGCCTTTGACCACTCACCCGAGGAAGGTGCGAGTGAGTCACGCGGTCGGTCGGTCTCATCCTTGTGAATGTAATGAAACCCGTGAACGTTACAAAACAGCGAAACACACCTCGACGTCGGGATCAGGCTCTGCTCAGCATTTCGAAGGCGGCTTTGGGAGGGAGGCTCAGAGGGTGTGCTGAGCACGGCTCCGAGAGCGCGGCTGTCTCCGGGGCTGTGGTGCCTGAACAGCACGACGGAAGCTGCCGTCTTCAAAGGGCAGGGACAGGGCTGACTGCAGGGTTACCACAGCACGAACCTGCGGGCACCCGGTTATTTCACAGTAATTGCCCGTTTCTGGCTGCTACAGCCTTTCCTGCACAGAAGAAAGTCTCGACTGAGGTGCCCCTGGTTTACTGGGGAGCCGCGAGGAGCAGCTCGCAGGGACCGTCAAGGAGCTGCAACTTCAACGCCTCTTTTTCACTGCAGTGACTTGCTCAGCTCCTTCTTCTGAAAGGGAGTTACAGCTCCAGCAGCAGTTTGTAATCACTGATAATGCTGCTCCTCCCAGCTTCTCTGAAAAGCCAGCCAAACTGGTCATCTCCTTTGGCTATCCACTACCCCATTCGCTTACAGTGTAAGCCCGGAAGACAGAAACACTAGAAAAGTCACTCCACTAGGTTTTTTTGGTTGGGTTTGGTTGTGTTTTTTTTTCCTGTAAAATATTACATCTGTGCCTGCAGTAGTCATTTTGGAGTTGTGACTTTTGGCAAGTCCCCAGAAGCCCCAAGTGTTCACTAACAGCACAAGCCAAACGCTCTGCAAGGGGACTGACAGCGGGACTCTGAACCCACCTCGTCAGGCTGAATCTGTGCAGAGAAGCAAAAATGCGATCGCTTAGAAGAGATGCAGATAGAAACTTCACAGCCATCCTGCCCACCCTACTGAGTATCTGCTCCTGTCCCTGTTTCAACTCTTCTCCAGGTACTGGTTGCTTTTTAATGACTGTTGACTGTTAGGATGGGAAGCACTGTCAGCATGGAGTAAAGGTCGTGATTAAGAACACAGATTTGTTTCCAAATTATCTGGAAAAAATACCGGAGCGTCATTACAAATCTCCAAGGGCTTCGGGCGATTCAGTCTCCAACACCATTTATGGCCTGGTTTGCTACAGCTGCCCAAAGGATGGCAGTGACAGCAAGCTGTGATGACAAATGTTGCTCTGTCGACACTGGTGGTGGATTCTTTGCCTCTACCTTTCATCGTCTAAGGAAGGCGAAATTATCGCTGCTGTGAGCTTTATGCAGTTGAGGGTGCAATGGAAAGGTTGGGTGAGTCCAGCTTTGAAGGTGGAGATCGAAGTTTAGGCCTGGGGACAATAAGGACCTTCTGTCAGCCGTTCCAGAGCGCCGATCAGTGTGCGAAGCCGAACTCTGCCACGAGGCACAGCAGCCGCTCCGTCGCCGTGCCGGTGTGCCTGCTGCTGATGTGCAGCACATCTGGGCTTCCAGAAAGTCACATGAATTGGTGTTCTGTACATTTTAATGTTTTGCTTGCTCTCCTTCCCTCTAAGATAATAATGATGGTCTTACCTCCTCTCATTCATTAAATCAAACCTTGTTCTCAGCACAATGAAGAGTGTTCCCCACTGGATACGCTTGCTCCTGTGCCGAGACCTTGTCAGCTCAGTTTCAGCCTCAAGCAAAATTTTCTGGCTGGGTTTATAAGCTCTTCAATATAAAGGGATTATAATGGAAATTGCAATTTTGCCTCAACTCGGGAGCCTGCCCGCCCTGCAGGGAAGCGTTGGGTACCCTGCCAGACCAGTGCACGTGCCCTGGGGCAGCGGGGAGCGACCCCGCTCCTGAGCGACTGCCAGACCTCGCGACGCGATAGAGCTGTGCACGGCATCGCCCCACTGGCTTGGTTTTACGGGAGAATAATTAATTCACAGTAACTGACATTGTCTTATTTCCACCCCGTCGCTGACATCTTGTCTGAGTTACATCACATCCCACAAATGGCGTATCTCTCTTGGCTGCTGATGCTCCCTGCTCCCTCTTCTTGAGCATGATACTCATTATAATCTGCTCTCTTATACTAAGGCCAAGGCTCCTGCTGTGTTTCCAGGTAATGTATTCTTTTACGGAGTGATTCACCAGGGAGGAGAGAGGAAAGAGAGAAGGGAAAGCCTTGAGAGGAAAAATGTCTATGATTTCTGAGTCTCTGAAACAGTTCCAAAATTCCTTGGTGTTCTGGAGGTCTTTCCCTGCATGATGAAAGCACTGGGCTTTTGTATTGTTTGTTTTATTTTGCAATATTTTATGATTCTCATATATTCTGAGTTGTGTTGATTTGTGACTGGTTTTTCATCATTACCCCGAGAGGAATTTTCTCTGGAAGCACAGGAAAGAAACAACGCCCTGAAGTGAGACACTGGAACCGAGCAACTGCCGTCAGCCGATGGATTCCGTTATTTACCCGCTTTGTGCAGAATACGGCAGCGCCGGATCACCTCCCGGAGCCATCAAGCGGAAAGGAAACACCTCCCCTTCGCATCCCCTCCTGCAGCAGCTCTGCAGGCGCCCGCGGGTGAGGAAGAGGCAGAGCCTTCCCCAGGGCTCTGCGCTTAGAGAGGTGACCATGGAGGCAGGACATGGCAGCTCAGCCCCATCCTCCAACACCTGTTTTCAAGAGCATGGAAAGTCCCCTGGTTCGTAATGAAAGTGGCAGAAGTTATGGATTTAAACCTTGTTAGGAAACAGGGCTCCAGTCCCTCTGTCTGAGGCGCAACCTGTGACTCGAGGGTCTGGCAGCTCCAGCTGATGGGCAGCAATGGATCGTGTCGGTGATGGCACTCGCGCTCCGCGGCCACCCAGCTGCTCACATACCGAAGAATGACGACTCCATCTCCTTGCGCTGGGGTTATTCTTGATCTGCAGAAATATTTATATATAATTTATAAATTGAGACCAATTGCTCAAAATTCGTATTTGAGAACACCTCCACAAAACCAGTGATTCCTCGAGCACCAGAATTCAGGCACCTCATTTCCTATGGATTTGCATCTCTGTGCTAGGAGTCCCTCTGGATCCTCTAATAAGCACTGAATTCATGACGCAGCCATTCTTTTTGCTGGGCACTAATAGGATTTCTCCTCTTTACCCAGCCTCCTGCATTCCTGAAGCTGTTGAGCTTATTCTCCCTACCTGTCTGCCTAACTGGCCGCCAAGGCTCCTTTCCACGAAGAAATTGCCTTCACTAATTTAAAACATTCATATCCTCAGCCGCTGTAGCAGAAAGGGTATAAAGCCTAATACAATTAGTTTCAAGCCAGCTTTACTTACATTGGAAAAAAATTACACTTTGCTTTCAGTTCTGATCTCCCAAAAAGACTTTCATCATTTCAAATTCTGTTTGTACATCCCTGGAACTATACTGACTTCAAATCAGCATAAGTTAAGTGATAATCAGTTAATGGAAATTTAATCTATATCACTTAAAATTGCATTTATCAAAATCTTGGCTTCACCTCGCAGCGTAAGGGGTAGAGACAGAGTATTCTCACTGCAGCTGGTAGAACTGCTCCCCATGTGCTAGTATAACTAACAGCAAATCTGCAAATATATCCTTACCTAGGGAAAGCGGGTAAAATCCTGGTTTCGACTTCGCAGTTGAATGTATAGGGCAATAATTTCACCGCGAGTTTCCTCTGGGGCAAGAGAGCGATTCCACCAGCTTAGAAGGGTGTTTTCATGTCCCATACTGTTCCACAAAGGGAAATAAAAGCAGCACAAGCTAATTTGCATTGCAATTGGGTTGACTGGGTTTATAAAGGCTTGCAATGCAGAAGCACCGACCTTGAAACCTGTGTACAAACCTCGTTTGGAACAACAAGCTCCCGGCGCAGCCTGCATTTTTTACCCATCCTTTTGCCTCCCAAGCAAGTGGGCCTTTTCTGGAGTATATATAGAACAATGTCTTTTGGACAGCTTTCACATTAGGTGTCATTTTATGAAGCTGAGTTTCTTATTCTTGGCTACTCACGCTAAAGCTGCAGTTCTTATGAGCACATTTTAATGTCTCAATTTATATTCAGAACAAAGAACCTAGGGTTATCCCATCATCAGAAATCCTTATGAGCTTGATTTTTTTTACTGTTTCCATCACATTAGATTATGGTTTCCATAGAAAAATAAAACAAGGTTTTCCTTTTTTTTTTTTTTTTCCTTTCCTCCCATGGTTTATATTTGGAATAGCAAATAGTTGTGGGCTTTGTTTTTTCGTACAAACCAACAAGCATTTGTTGTATATTATAAATTGAAATGGAATGTGCTTTTTCCCACAAATGCGCTAACCTGCTGGCCAGATGTGTAGTTTGGCACACTGCCTGGACGCTGGGTCGCTCATGGAAAGACCCACAAGACAGTTTGGGTCTGATCTGTGTTATCTTTTAGGGCAAAATTCTTGCAATATCACCCAGTACCAGATAAGAGTTCCTTTCCTCCACGTTTTTTTCCAAAGCACTGAGAAAAACCTATAAATTCAAAGCGATTTATGGGAGAGGATTGAAGTGCCTATTAAAGACGCTCAAGCAGGGAAATTTTCCCCAGCATGAAGTAGCCAAAAAAGAATCATCTGTTTCTTCTCACCGATACTCAAAGATCTGCTACTTATTCACAAGACAATGAGGTGACACGCCAGTCCTGTGCCATTTGCCAGGATGTGTGTGTGTGTTTATCAAGGCACCATGAGTCTCTAAGTCTCAAGGCAAAATTTTTTTCCACTGAAAAACCGCAAAAGGCATCGATTCATCCACCTTTTCTTTTGTAAAAGCGTTTTGATGGAAAATTCCTACTCGGCTCTTCTTTGCATAAACTCTTCCAGGAGCAGAAAGGCCAGCAGCACTCTCTCATGCTTGGTGGTGGCCATGGCGTCCCCGAGGGCAGAACCTCTGCAGCATTTCTGGCACAGAGCTGCCCCCCCCGCCGGGCACTGCGCAGCAGCACGTACCTCCGTGAGGGTCCCGGGGCCTGCAGGGTCAAGGTCTTACCCGCTGTTCGGGAGTTTTCATTTACAGAAGCATCTGTGAAGGAATGCCCTCACTATTCTGCTCCATTTTTAGGCCCACAGCCTCAACGGAGGAAAGAGGAGCAGAGACAGAATTTACACCAACACAGAAAGGAGCTATGTTTTGTAAATGTGTCTGTCAGCTTAAATTTGTTTGTCTGTTTGTTGCCTCCTATACTGTAATTCCTTTGCAGAAAACTGCTTTAGGCAATACCTTTGGATTTTAAGCTATTTGGGTGTAGTGAGCACTCCGCATTTTTACAGGGTGCTCCACCTCTTCCCTGGAGTCTTGCCATGGCTTTGCAAGTCAAAAGAGATGAGAATGGACCTGGGAATCAATCCAGCTGTGTATTTTACACCAGATAATGCTGGAAAGATTTCATCTTGAGACTACACTCCTCACTTACAGTGCTCAGGAAAGAGAATATATGCTGTATCTGTGGGGAGAAAATGCATTACACACAAAGCTGGAGTCCAGAAAAAGATTCCTAAACCCCACCCATAACCCATTTCAAGAGAAATAGCACTCCAGCTCTTACAAAAAACTCCTAAAGGTCCTCAGGGCCATTTTCCAGGAGACGTTTTCTTCGGTTGCTTTCAAATCCCAGGGCTTGCTTTCTTTGCTATGTCTCACTCTGCTAATCCTTTAGTCACTTAACTGAGGTAGGGTGTGCTGAGGGCTGCTTGAGTGATGCCACCTCGAAAAATCCACATGCCGTCTGGACATGGTTCATTAGGAATTTATCCATCACTGATAGCAGAACCAGACATGCAGCATTCCATGCAAGCGTGTGACACTGCAGAAGAGAGCAATGGATGTTGAGTATTCGTATTTATGAAGAAATGAAAATGGAGAAAAGCGGGGCTTTTGGCTTCTCTCCACTACTTTCCTCCACTTTAAATGTTTGCCCAGGCTTCACAGTATCTCTGCGTATTGTATTAGCCCCAGACTTCCACAGCTCTGTTTTCATTATTAACCTCTGGAGGAATTCCTGGAAGACTCTGGTGTGTTCTGTATCACATAAACCCTCGCAGGGCTGCTATGGCAATAGGCTGGACACCAGCATTCATTTTTTAATGCTCTGGGGAATGGACTGGTACTTCGGAAAGACTAAATAAGTTGTCCCAAACGAAGTCACTTGGAGCTCAGTATAATTGCATTTTTCCCTGCAGAGGTGGTAACAAGAGACTAAACTGTATTGTGGGTTTCACATTTAGCAACATCCACTTCTCTGCAAAAAACAAAGTCAACTTCATTGTTTATCCTCATTTAGGTTTACGAGAGACACTCAGGGTCCTGCACAAGATGATTAATGTCTTCGGCTGCCAGTGAGGCCAGTGGGAGTTGAAGATGCTCAGGTTCTCGCTTCGGTGGAACGGATTTCTGCCTGGGCACAGCCGCTCCTGGGGGAGCGCCAGCGGCTCTGCTTGCTTTGCACTTCAGGAAAAACTCCTGAAAACAGCCCAAACGACGTACCAGGAGTACCACTTCCCGGCCACGCTCAGCAGCAGGCGCTCAGAACCAGCGGCTAAAGGGGAGGATCCGTCCAGATCCACCTCTCCCTGGTACCCCCGGCAGCCGCCAGCCGGAGCTGCCCTTCTGCTCTGCGAGGGCGATGCCGTTCCCTCATGTTCCCGGTCTGCTCCGTGTTCACGGGGCAGTGGCCTCTCCCTGCAGACACAGGACAACCTTCTCCGGTTCGATTTGTCCCTCTAACCTGCACTTTTGGATCTTGTCCCACGCGCCTGTCCCTAGCACCCGCCACACGGATAAAGAATATTTCCAGCCTTCCAAGAAAAGAAAGGGAATGAAGGACAAAAATATCCCTTCATTTGTCTTTTGCATGCTGGGCTTTATTGCAGATTTATTAATGTCTGGCCAAAATCATTAGCATTCTTAAAAAAGTCTAACTCTCCAGCCAAAACTAAAATTAATTTGATGGATTCTCCTTGACTCTCAGTTATTAGGTGAGTGCAGAAAATGTTCATAAACACGAAGGATCTTGACACTGCAATCTGAAAATTGCCCTCATAATAAATTAAAGATGTTTTATAATATAATTTCTCATTGCACGTTTCGCCCTGCTCCTTCTTCCAAAGAAGGCTTTTGTATATATTTCAAGCTCCCTCACTTTCTCACAGTTGCAAGAACTGTTATGTGACTGAGCCATGTATTTTGAAATAGTATCTTCACCAAATAGCTCTAACAGCAAACATGAAATAAAAATGTGAGCAGTACTGTTCAGCATCACTTCAGGACTTCGTAGTGTGCTACAGTTTGGTTCAGACGTTCATGAAGATATTCTAATTAAAAATCCCGGTGGATTTCCTTTCTAAGAACACTATCATTTACACGAGAAAGTTTTATGTCTTGAAGAGAAACTGCAAATAGGCACTGAAAACAGAAAGAAATAAAAATGCCCGTGCTGCAAGGATATTTATGTATGAAAACTGGGTCAGAAATCACTTACAAAGATTACAGCTATCAGAAGTACTGTGTTTTCAGCTAGAAAATTGGGTTTATCAAGCAGCTTTTTAATTTTGATGATCCGATTGGAAAGCTGACAATGTAACCTGGGTACTATATCCCTCTGGCCTCCCATTTCCATGTCAATGAGAAGAGAATTCAGCCCACTGGGTGCAACGGGAGCTTGTCTTCATAAGCAAGGAAGGTTGGGTCCAGCACCGAGGGGGTAAAAGCAGTACCTTGCTGAGCACAGCTATGAGATGTTGTCACTGACATAATCCTGAGATGTATTTTCCTGAATTTAAAACTGTAGAACCGAATTGTACTTTGTAGCCACATACATTTCATTAGATTATTCTAGAGTCCCTCTAACTGGAATTTAATTCTCTCTCTCCCTCTTTGTATGATCCTTGGTGATAGTATCCACGTCTCAAATGTAAAATAATTTTACAGACTTTATTTTGTCTTTTTATAAATACTTACATTTTCTCATGGCGCTGTTTCTTTTGTACGAGTCACACTGCGTCTGTCTCACCGTCGTTGCCTGTAAAACTGCACATTTTCAGACATAGGGTGAAAGCGATAAAATTTCCCTTTTGCTGGTGTCAAGAGCCCATCAAATTAATTTACTTCAAGATTTTTTTTTTCTTACCAGATATTAACCGTTAATAAATTGCTATTTTGCTTTAGAGAAACTAAACATTTTGCTGTCTCTGACAGTGTCGGAGGCTCAGTGCCACCCTTAATTACTGCAGACCATGGGAGATCTCTTGGCTTAGGTGGAGCTACATCACTCTGGTACAATGGAGACCTGGTCTCTAATGTGCTGTGAAAATCAGCTTTTCCTGCAAACGCAGCACAATGAACTTACAAGTTACACAGGGAAAATGTGATCCCTCACTGCTTTTTTTACCGCACAGGCCATTCATAAGGCACCCGGCAATACGGCAACAAAAAATCTTGATGTGGCCTGTTTAGAAGCCAAAAAAGCCACTCCAAGCAATAGGCTTAAACTTGCAACTCAGTCAACCTGTTTCTCTATGTTTTCAATAATTTTTTCAACAGCGAGGACACATACTATGATGCTTTTATCTTGTGGCGTTTCAGCACAACCACTCTAAACAAAATTGAAAAGCCTATATAGACAGAAGTTTAACATATGTATATATTTATGGGAAAGTTATTCTTTCTCCAGGGCCTGCAGTCTTCAAAGTGGTTGAATGAGTTTAGCTCAAGTTGCCAGAAATTGTGTTTTCAGGCACACAGAGAGCTCGTAAAATGGTAGGTGAAGCTTTGAGCGACGGCAGTAAGGGACCGGGACAAAAACCATTGAGCCACCGTGGCTGTTTTCTGTGCTCGTGCTCCCACTGCGGCTGACGGCCGAGCCGAGCCGGGATCCCAAACCCCCACCAGCTCCTCTGCTCCAGCACTTCTGTTAGATCTGCAGAACTTAGAAGCAAAATAGAAAAATGAGCCTGGTGACTTATTGTAGGTGGATGATTAATTGTTCTGAGATTGCAGTCATGATTACAGCACCTTCATCACAGGTGACGCTAATTAGGATTTTCATTCTTCTGCACGCGGAACGCAGTGGCAGAGCAAATTCACCGCAATAGCACGGGGGAGGCTGCATCTCTGCTTATCACCACCGGCCAACCAGCCCTAAAAACTACCCATCAAATGCATGGTTTATTGAAAGAAGGCGCTGCCTTAGTTTATCATAGAATCATTGAACAGTTTAGGTTGGGAGGGACCTTAAAGACCATCCAGTGCCACCCCCTGCCCTGGGCAGGGACACCTCCCACCACACCAGGCTGCTCCAAGCCCCGTCCAACCTGGCCTTGAACCTCCAGGGATGGGGCAGCCACAGCTGCTCTGGGCAACCCCGGCCAGGGGCTCCCCACTCTCACAGCCAGGAATTTCTGCCCAATAGCTCATCTAAATCTGCCCTCTGCCAGTCTGAAGCCATCACCCCTCCTCCTGTCACTACATGCCCTTACGCAGTGTCCAAAGCCCAAGGCCTCTGCTGGACAGTTTGCTGGTTGGTTTAGGAATGCGGTTGTACCAGTCACCTCCAGTAAAGCTGTGCCCAGGTCCACCAGTGCACCCCGCAGCCACCGCTGCGTCTGCGGAGCCGGCAGATGGGTGGCAGAGGAACCTGCCCTGTGCAGCCCAGACAGAGCAAACACAAGCGCTTTCCTTATCGCTGTTTGGGTGAAGTTCAGGCAAAGCTGGAAGCCACAGGAGTTCCCCACGTCTCCCTGCTCCCACGGGAGTGGAAGAGGACCTGGGATAGGTTTGGAAGGGATCCAGAGGAGCCGGCGATTAAGGCCACATGGGCTGGGATCCCCCAGGCTCAAAACGCCCGGCAGGGGGTGAGCGTGCCATCCGGACGTTCCAGTTCAAGAACAGTCGGAGGGAGCTGCGGAGGAGCCGCCTGCCCTGGTGGGACTAGGATGGGGCTGCTCGCTGCCTGCGCACCTGGAGTCTGGAGGGCACAGGGGGTTAAACTGGTTACTCCAGTGACGAGGAGCCAGGCTCCCAGTGCGGGAAAACCAGGAGGAGGGAGGAGGGCAAAGCAAAGCATGGGAAAGCACATGGGAGGAGAAAAAAATAAAACGGGCTATAACTGCTGAGTAAACATATTTTTTTCCCACCCTGGGAGAACTGTGTTTTTCTGAATGTATCCTACATCATAATGGCACATGGAACAAATTGACTTGCAGCCATGACCTACATTAGGATCAGAAAAAGACTGTTCTTGCTAAAACAAAGTTGTGAGCTGATGTTGTCAAAATACTGAGCTGTTGTTTTCTTTCAGGCTTTAGGATGATTCCCTGCAGCAAAAGGCTTCAGTGTATTCAACAGCAGAGCATGTCTGCTAATAGCTTTCAAGCGTTTAAGTCCTCAAATCCCTGGGAAGCAGGCTATCCCTCAGTCATTAGCCTCATTTGATCTAATGGGACAAGCACAAACAAGAGCAAAACCAAGGAATTGCAGGAGTGGAAACAACATTTCCCAGAAACATCCAGTAGGTGCGAAATATCTGGAGGCCCCAGCATAACCACATCAAACTAGTGAGATATATATGTACTTGGCACATCCGTGCCGGTTTGGAAATTGCTTTAGCCCTTCTGGATCATATCCAAAATAGGAAAAAGCCAGTACAATCTCCTCGTCTGCAGAAGAGGCAAAGCAATATTTATTTGTTCGAGTGGCCCATGCACATAAATGAGCGACGCAGACAAAACTCACTGGCAGAATGGCTGCATCCTGTTCTTGGAACCGTATTTTTTGCAACCGGAAGACGCAAACCTAAGGAGGCAGAGATGGGTCTCAGCCAGGACGTCGAGTCCTGAGCCCGGTAGCAAGTGCAGAATCTCCCCGTTCCCTCCGGCTGGTTTTGGTCTCGGTACGTGTCCAGCGGTCTGGCTCCTGCGTTCGCTTACCTTCCCCGTGTCCCAAATTCAGCCTACACCCTGTATGTGGAAATTCGCCTTTTGTGAAAGGGTTTGGTGCTCTCTCCCGTAACACAAACATGCTCCAGCGTGCTCTCCCTGTCGCTCTCTTCTCTGAGGCCGCTGAAGTGGGTATACTAACCCGCAAGCAAACAACCTTTGCCAATGAACTTAAATATCAAGTCGCAATTAGGAGGCTGCGGTTGACGACGCATAACACAAGAAAGTATGACAAGACTGACAAGACCGAAGGAATGCCACAAAATGTCATCAGACATTATCAACCGCAGTTGGGCCTGGAGCTTTCCCGGGGAAGGCTGCCAAGGAGGGAAGAGAGTGCGACGGCCGCGACTCGGTGGCAAGTGGTCTCAGACAGCGTAGGAGACCCAGAGCTGTCGGACATAAATCTCTGAAGGCCGGTGAAAAACAGCCAGTGAAAGCAAGTGAAGCAGCAGGGAGAGAACTCGGGAGTCACATGTTGAAGCATCACCGAACCATATGCAACCCTACAAAGATAATGGCCCTAAATTACCTCTCACTTGCGTTGGGTCATTAAGAATTTGATAGAGCTCTACTGGTGCCACTGGAAGCCTGTTTGGAGAGCTAAGTGAACTCTGGATCGGGCCTTAGGATTGGAAAATATATTAGGTCATAAAGTACGCTATTACATATTTTATAAGGGAACAGCTATCAACGTCTGCTCCACCCGGAGAACATACAAAAACCAGCTGGAAATAAGGACAGCTGTGCGTATCCCAGCCTCTGAGGCTGCAGCTTCTTCCAGCTGCTCCTGGGCTCACGTTAGAAAAACATTTCCATGGCTCCCTGTCTGTAGGAGGAACCTTAAAACACTGAGAAAACAATTATATCCAGTGACATATGTGAGTAAAATAATTCCAGCATAAATAAGATATGCTTGACATTATTGTCAATTGTTTGAGCGAACCTCTGGGTATGCAAATGGGCATGATGAGAGAGGAGTTTGCAGACATCTTTAATAAGCACTCCTTACGTCACGACTTTCCAGCCAAGATTTCGGTATTTTCTAGCCCGATTTAAAACTATTCCATGAATACAGTCCGAATCAGAGCATCCGTTGCTCATGCATAAGATTCTTCTGTTAAAGTCTTCACAGACCAACGGGCAACAGGGATATGTAGTGGGCAGAGATATTGCTAACGAGACTACTACGTCTTCCCAAGGCAGAGGTTTTTAGGCCCGTACTAAATCACCTGCCTCTTTGGCAAAATCCTGCAGTCTCACTCACACGCTGATTTTCATCCCACGTTCTGCGCTAGATCCGTTTGCAAAGTCTACCACGATGTCATCTGCTCTTCCACGAGGGAAAAAGAGAGGTGTTAGGCTGTGGATGGATGGACCCACGGTGCAATCTGGGCCATTTTGCATTTAATTTCTTTTCCATCCTGTCTGGGAGTTGGACCCAAATAGTATTCTTTCATCGTGATCTTCCTTCTCCTTTAGTCATAGAAACTAGAATATGTGTTGCACTGAACTGGCTGCTTGATCATTGAATCTAAATATCCAACAATTGATAAAGAAATTGATTCACTTGTCTTGCGTATGACCCTGGTTCCCCGGGAAAAGCAGACAGGTATTTAATTGTTATAAGGACTTCCATTTATTTTCCTAAAGAAAAATGATAAAAAATATACAATGCTGTACTTCGCAGAGCGCCCTTGTAAAATATAATGTATCTGAGTGGAAAACTTGCCCAGAGCTTTCCATAACGCACCAAATTAAATACGAGCTCCGTTTGGAAAAGACTTAGAGAGTGCTTGAGGCTGTTTTCAGTACTGCTCACATGGAAACGTCACACCACGCGCGTCTCCATTGCAGCCCCCGCGGAACTGCCGCGGCTCCCGGGAGTGCAGCCTGTGCCGGTGGAGGAACGGACGCCAGTCTGCATGGATAATTGGGAGGTTCCTGGGGTTTTAGCTCTCTGGAATAACACTGGCCTCAAGCTGCACATAGGAGAGATTCTAGGAGTTTACTGTCCCTCTGACTACGGCAGGGCTACAGAGGCTACACACCAGAGATGGCTTTGGGAGACTGGTGTTCTAATACCTATATCTCACACATCTGTCCTGAAGTTTTTGCTGAAACGCTTCTCCCCTCTGATTTTAACCATAGGATAAGAAGTAGAACTACAACAATTGCTCGATCATGGCAGAAAAGCCCAAAGGTGATAAAATCTGCCAATTTAATGTGGAAGTCGCCGTGATGTAGAGGAATTCCTGGGTGACACAGTGCTGTGATGGCGGTTCCCCCTCCCGGCACTTAACAGGAAAGCTCTTGCCACTGAAGAGGAAGGGCACGGAGAACACCAGGGATGTTAAGTGGCTGAGCCATGAAGATCGAGCCTGTTGAAACTAGTTTTTAATAAAATACACTAACACAAAGGAAATTCCTGAACACTGGATGACAGCATGTGCGCTGCCAAGAGTCAAAAGTGGAGCTGAAGTGTGAGCCAGCTGCCCAGCATCAGTGGAAGGAAGCAAGGCAGTGGAAAGCTGATAAAAACTTCAATTAATAAAGATAATTAATTAAAATAATAATCTTAGAAATATAATTAAGGCCAGTTATCACAGTTGTATGGAAAACAGGCCTCATCATATGAATCTGATGTCATTCTTTGGTGAGATTACAAGTTTGGTTGATAAAGGTAACTGCGGAGACGCAATAGACTTGGAGTTTGGTGAGTCACAGAGCTCGGCAGAACACAACACGCTGGTTATAAAAACATTGCGAAACGGCTGCGGAAGAGAGGTTGGTTGTAGCACGATATGGTTGCGGGCCAACCAGTCAATGATTGCAAAGCTCCAGCAACCTGACAGGCAGGAACCAGCATCAGAAAATAAGAGGTTGATCATGGAGAGCAATGTGCATTATTTAGCAGTTTGGGGCACTTAAAACAAGGTGCATTTTAATCCAGCGAAATGCCAAGTTTCACAGCCATCGGTGAGGAACGCAGGCCACGCTTGCAGCAAGGAGGACTACATGGAAAGCAGGGAGCTGGGACAGAGTTAAGCACCTGAATGTGAGCCCTTCTTCTAGGAAAAGAAGAAAAAAGCCAAATAAGCAAATCTGACCTTTGTATACATTAAAATAAGAGAACTGGGGGGTGAATTTTTCCCTCTGCACGCAGCACCAGCAAAACTATCCTGTTTTAGCACTTCCATTTTTTAAGGCTGCTGAAAATTGGAGTAAAGAAAGAGTATAAAATAATTTAGTAAAATGTTTTACATATTTTTTATGGAATTCAATCAGTTTCATTAACCAGCAAGACAATGGAAAGGTGACTTGTTTGCAGTGTGCTTGTACACACAAAAGAAGAAAATGCTGGGTATCAAAGGACCCTTTCATCTAACAGAGCAAAGCATAACAAGAAGCAAGGTCTGAAATGTGAAGCCATACAATTTTAAGTGAGCAATTAAGAACGCATTTTAGTAAAGAAAGTTATAAATCACTTGTAGAAAATACTGAGGAAATGGTGGATTCTGCAGTTCTCAGCATATACAAATCAAAACTAGATGCTAGTTGCTCTTCTGGAAAAAAAAAATTAACCAAACATAAGTTTTCAGTCTAAATATAGGGGTGACTGGCCTTCATTAAACAAAATGTCAAAGTAAATGATCTAATGGTCCTTTCTGGCCTTAAACCAAATGAATCTCTGAAGAAACAGAGACTACTTTCTCTTTAAAAAATCGCACGGTGACTTCTGGTTTTCAGCCAGTTGAAAACATGCTTTAAATTTTTCAGAGTTTTGACTGGTTTTCCCACTCTGCCCTGAGTATTTCCAGCAGATTAGTATAAATATTGATAAAACATATTTTCCACCAAAAAGGAGATTGTTCGGTCAATAACTTCCATTGGCATTCATATATTTTTATATGTTTATGACTGGCTTTACTGAAGTGCTGGGTTCCTCTCACCATTGATGGTTGAAAAGAACACTTTGTCATCAAAATGTCCGTACAATTTTGGTTTGTATTTTTTCCTACCTGTGTTTAATATTCTGTGAGTAATTAATGAAGTGAATGAACTTGCCGTATGAAGTCGTCGTTGATTCCTGTCTTTGCAGCCAGAGTTACATCAGTGCCATCTGCTAAAGTTTTTCATTTCTGCAGCACGTGAGGGGATCGTACGGGTGTGGAGCACGTTCTCACTGCAGCCCCCTCCGTGGCGCCACATTTTCTGCATACCTCCATTGCTCTACGACACGTTACCTTAACAGACAACTATGTGGATTTGTGCAAAGTTTGGATCCAAAACGCATGAAAGAAAATGGAGAGGTTTAATTGACCTAGTGGGATGGGACCTCCAGGACCGGTTTTTCCAAGCATCGCTGATGGGATGATGGTACGTCCGAGCCCTTCCCGTCAGTTCCCCGCCGCGATGGGACGATGGGACGACGGGGCGGCGCTGTGCCGCTGCGCCACGTGGGGTTGATTCAGGAGGGCTGAACCGCTTGACGCCGCTCACACCCACGTAGCAAAACCCTGAGGAAACAGCAGCCTGGCTGTCTCGCCAGCAAGGTCAAGGCTGGTATTTTTTAGTGATATGGCCAGATACCAGTTGGTTTCTCTCCCTGGGGAATTCCACTTTGGGAAAACAAAGGATGAAGTGGTATTTCCTAATGAAAAGCATACGCTCTGCTGCGACCTACAGGCCACAGTCGGTATGCGTCTGCCAAGAAATGCCTTTTTTTTGGCAAGATATTTTTCACTCGGTTTTCCTCTCAGTGCTCTACTGATCGCAACGGAGTTATTCCTGAATTGTTCAATGTCAATGAAAGGAGAATTAGGTGCACCCTGTTTCCAAAACTCCTCCCTAACAAGCACCAGCATGTTGTCCTCCATCCACCTCCTACCCGTGCCAGGCATTTAGAGCTACTCTCTGCCTTTCTAGCACTATATGGACCAAGTGAAAAACCCCAGTCCTGCTCCATACGTTTCCCTGAGGTACCCCTGTAACAAGGACATGGCAGAGTTGCAGTCGGAGCTGCACGCTTTGGACCAACCTTCCTCCAAATGAAGTGGAGGACTCAGGGGGCCAAATCACATCCGAGGTGTCAGTTTGGAGCAACCCTGGGCGCCTTCACTAGATTTTCCCCATCTGCCAACTTGGAGAAAATAATTTGTCAAATAGCCAAGACTGTATTTCAGACTCCTTTACTACAGACATCTGAAGAAGCACTTAAAATGCTTGGAAACATCTTCTCCTCCACCCACGGGGAGCTCGCAGCCCCTGGTTTTGCTGATGACAGTCAAAACTGGTTCCATATTCCTGGTCAAAGCATCAGTCATAATTATGGGGAAAATCAGCCTGGGAGCCTGAGACTCAAGCGCAAGCCACGGGCTGTGCCCGCTGCAGCGGCCGGACTCGCCATCTGCTCTTCCCTTCGCATCTCCTGCCTGCAGCCACCACACGGCTGCAACCACCACACGCGAAAGTAAAAAGCAATGTAGCTGATTACACTCCACAAACAACAAATAACCAAATCACCGAGAAGGTGGTACACATAGGACATGGAAGCTGTGCTTTTCCGGTCTTTCCGCACTTATTTGTCACTCATGTATCCTCTGTGCTTTCGAACATCTCCCTTTGTACAGGAACACTCCGTGTGCTGTCAATGATTTGCTCGATTCATACACATTTCCAAATAACTGCATGACCCAGCACCTAATAGTAAGCTCAGAAACCAGAAGCGGTTTGTAAATCATTCACAGATCACCCAGAGAGCAGAGCCTTGGAAAGGACTATTTGAACAGCTATAATATGCTTAACAATATTGCAACAAAATGTTGATACTTGGAAATCAATAGGGTCTGACAGAATAAGTATAACTCTGCGGTCACAAACATGAGTTTAACTAACTTCAGAAATATTACATAGGCTGGGTGAAGACGAAAATTGGCCTTTGCCTTTATTCAGGGAAGAAAACAGCAATTTCCTGCACTGTGGTCACGTAGGGATCTCACCTCCCCGCTGCTGTGCCACTCTCCCGGGAAGAAACTGCTTCATCCCCCCGACCCAGGGAACCCCCATTCCGCTGATTCTCCGAGGGGCGTCACGACAGGCAACGTGCCTTCGTCCCAGCTGTGTGCGAGCCCTGAGCGAAGCAGCATGACAGGACGTGCAGGAGAACTGCAGCCAGGCATGAGTCAGCCTCCGCCGGCCATAAATCTCAGTCATTGCAAAACTCCCTTCCATTTATTCCATCTGATCCTCTCCCCTGATTAATTTTGCAACGCTGTAATTTTAAAAGCACAGTTACCCTCTCTGAAGGAGGTACAGGATCGCTCAGGGAGTCTTGGATCAGTGTTGCCAACTCACATGATTTTTATCTTGGAGTCTTATGACTTTTGAGTGTTCTTCACCTTTGCCTGCCAGAAGCGTGCAATGACATGAGAAACTCAGCTAGCTCCTCTCTTAATTTTTATTAATAGCAATCTTCTAGACTTTATGATCGTACCCTAAAGACCCAAAAATCATAACACAAAGGAAAAAGGGGCCAATTTAGTCATTTTAACTGTGATTTTTAAGATTACCGTGTACTTCACAAAAACCTGACTCAAGATATTTTTTTATTGAAGTTGGCAGCACTGTTTGCTTTTCATCCTCACTAAACTGCCCCTTAATATTATTCTAATTTAACTGTCTGGGTTATTAAAGAAACGGGACATACAAACTCGCTGCACCTGGAGGCAGAAGAGCAACCTGAGTCATTTTTTTCAGGTGCTTGCGAAGGGCTTGTTGGTACTGGATGAGGAGCGAGGCCGGTGGGATGCTGGGGAGAAGAAGGGAAGGAGCTGGGTCCTAACAGGAATGGCAGAGAAGAGAAGGAGAAGATGAGTTTGTTGCTCCCTTCGGGAGATGCCCCTCCACAGGGCAGCCCCTTGGCCGCTTCCTCCAGCGTGAGACCAGAAGCAAAGGGCTGGCGAGGAGCAAAGGCACCTTCTGGAAAGCAGGTCCCCACCACAGGGCTGAGGCTGCTTGTCCTCTGCTTTCCACGGGGCTGCAGCTACAGCCAGCTCAGAGGCAGGGAAAGACCAGTCTTGGGGCACGGAGTCTGCATTTAACCGGCTTTGAACCCAGCGGGGCAAATTACACTTCTTCTTGCAGTCAGCCAGCTTCCAAGCTGGGTTTCTCCCGCGCTTTTCCAGGGGTGTATCCCCGGATGTGCACAGCGGGTGCATCCCCAGCGTCTCTGCTCTTCCAAACATAAAGGCCTGCAAATAAATACGGGGGTTAATTCTCTTCTCGGGCGTTCTGAAAGGGTTTTGCTGAGCTCTGCTGGGACCGAGCTGTGCTGCTGACAGGGCCAAAATCTCCGTGTCGTTAGTTCGGCAGCCAAACTCCCAGAAAGGGGAGCTGTGTTAGGGACAGCCCGTTTTGACCTTGAAGAGGCATCTGACCACCAGAGCGGCTGTGTTTGCCAGGGGCAGGCAGGAGGCTGTGCACAAGTCCCCTTTTTCTCCCAAAGAAGAGCTGCTTTGACACCAGTTAGGCAATGGGGACCGTTGCTCATAAAGGAACAAAACTGCCCAAAAACACTGCGGCAGAAGAGGCTGCGGGTGTCTGTTCCCTCGCTGAGCTGCGGCACGGTCACTAGCTGGTGGCCACGACAGGAGTCCTGTTAGACTGGGCATCTTTCTGAAAGCATTACCTACTGAAAGCTTTTAATTAACCGATAATTTTAACCTTCACGACAAACAAACCAAAACAAGAAGCAACTGTTTAGCTCTGATGACTTTGGATAAAACCTCAAAAACATAACCCTGGGCATCCCCTGTAGGCACCAACAGCGAGGGGAAAGGTTGCCAGACTTTGTATTTCGCTTTCAGATGTTGTGGTTGTAAAGTCAACCTCCTGCTTCTAGAGGACCTGACATCATTTTTGCATGGGAGGAGGCATTAACGGCTTATCTGGGCATTATCTTTGAGAGAAAAATCATTTAGCAGATATTAGCTAGCTCTGGATAGTAATGGGCCAGCGAGGAAAAATGTGTTTTGCTGAAGTGTTCATTACCATTGCGAGTTTCACTCGCTTTAAAACAACTTGCATATTAAGTAGCAGTAATGTAAGCCTCATTAGGGGCTGCCCATATGTCTGGCAGTGAAAGGCTGCATAGCTCTGGTGCTGTGAGGAAAATGAAGACTTGCGACAGGAAGCTGTTCCCAGCCCTTTCCAGGGGTAATCCCACCCTGCCGAGCTCCTCATCCAGGTGGAGCTCCCACTTCTGCTGCTGGGCTGACCCGCAGTCATTCCCCTCCCCTCTGTGAATAACCGCTCGCGTAGCTCTCCATCTTCAAGGGGTGTATTACGCTGGAAGGGCAAAAGAGGTTACTGGTGTGGCCATTCCTAGTGAAATAAAGCACTGTTGAAGGAAGATGAGCGAAGGTGTCGAAGGCAGCACCAGGGACACACTTGTCCTGGCACAAACGGCGAATGACGGTCAGCGCTGCTGAGCGTCGCCCCAGCGAGCCAGGCCTTACAGCTTCATCCCACATACACTGTTACTGGGAGAAGGGGGTTGACATATCGAACATGTAAATATGCAAACTTGCATTTGTAAAATTGCAAATGTAAATTTGCACACAAAGCTGTATATTTCTAAGTGTTCCGAATATTCTGGGAATGGGGAGGTTCGGCTCTTTCTGAGTGAAAACCAGTAGCCAGAGCCAAACCAATAATGGAAGAATTTCCCTCTTTCCAAAGCTGCAAGATGTGTTGTATTTTTCACGTCCTGAAGCAATGAATATTGGTACTTACGACAATCTATAACACAAAACAACTAATGTATTCCAAGCATGCATTATTATGAAGTTAGAGGAATAAAAATTCTGACCTTGAAACACAGTCATTCTAACAGTAATAAACTACAAAATAAGTACAATCCAGTTTATCATTATGCCTCAGTTAGATGAGATTAGCTAATCATGCAGCTTATTTTCCAAACATCTATATGCTGCTATTGTTTGTTTGTTTGTTTGTAGTTCTGGCAGACAAGCCTCAAAAGGATGAAAAACATGATTAAGGATTTATTTACGTTTTCTTTAAATATCAGCAGCATTATATTACGAACGACACTTTTAATCACCCGCCCAATTCTGTGTTTATAATGCTGCCCACAATTTCTAAGCGCTGATTTATTTTTTTGACAACGTATCGCTGGTTTCCGTGCAAATCTACGGAGCCTGATTTAACCCTCATTAGAGTCAAGAATCGGCGGCTCTTACAGCCGTCCGGGCGCTCAACCAGGTCCCACTGGTATCTTTCCCATCAGCAGCAACCACCGAAGAGCGACAGAGAACTTGCAGCTTCATCTCAAAATCTCCGGTCACCTCAAATCTCTAGTTTCCGGGCCGGTCCCTGGGGAGGCGGAGGTGGACACAGCGCTTCTCCAAAGAGCAGCCCTGCTCTGGTGGGTGGCTTTTTACCAGCAGCTCGGAAATCAGAGGAAGCATCTTTATCCCTAAATTTTAGATAGGCAAACTAAGCGTGACGTTAGACGGCACGCCCGAGCAGACGCTTGCCGAGCGTGGGAATCCTGCTGCCTTTGCCACCACCGCTCCTTCCCCCCTCACCCCCCGCTCCCACCCGCGCAGCTCCAGCCTCCCCCTGCGCAGCCCGTCCCTCGTCCCACGCCACGGAGCCAGGTCAGCCCCCTCGGCCGGCAGAAAACTATCCGCTTTTCCACCCCGTCAGCAAGTTTGCAGCAGCCACCCTTAACCCCACACTTCTGCACCTCCAAAGCCAACTTATTGCTGAGCGCTGCCGTGATATTATCCCGACTTTACGTAAAATTATCAGCATCAAAAGCCTTGAGCCTGACTTTACCCGCCCTCGCCCAGCTGGAGAGGAGCCACCCTAGCACGTAGCAAAGCCGGGAGCGAAGGGCGGCCGAAGGCTCGAAGCGCCGGGTATCCCTGCCGGCTCCTGCCGCTGCCGGCTCCTGCGCAGGCTGCTCGCTCGGCACCTCCCTGCCGCCTCAGTCGGAGGGGAAAATCAAATGCTGAGAACAAAGAGGGTCATTCAGCAGCTGTTTCAATCCTATCTTCATTTTAACCCGAGCCCCCAAGAGCTGAAGGCCGGGACAACTTATTAGGTCATCCTGGGCGACTGCCTGCCAAAGCGGGAACGCGCTCGGTAGTATTTTCTCCAGGGCTTTTATCCAGCTTATATTTAAATGATTCAAGTAATGGGGATTCCAGGATTGACCAGACTTTGCTGTTTGGAAAAACACACTGCCAGCCAGCTTATGTTTCCTCCTGCTCATTTTCATGCCATTCCTACTTGCCGTGCCTCCTTCTACCAACCAACACGACTTTTCCTGTGCTTTTGGAGCAGCTTCCCCGTCCCTGCTGTGCTGCAGATGGGATGGAGCGAGGGAAAGGTTGACTCACGTCAAATGCAGCTTTACGCACAAATCTGCCTCCAAGATCTTGGGAATATTTGCTCCTTGGCTGCTGGCATAAAACACTGCGGTCTCGGGAACGGCCGGAGAGGTTTAGAACACAAACTGGTGATTTTAACAACGAGCTCCCCTGCCCTGCTGGGTGTCTCCGATGTCGCTGGTGACAGCTGGATTCCACCCCTCCCTCGAGCTTCTCTTGAAGCCCTTCAGGCTTCTTCTAAGCCTCCCCCACGCACAGCCCTCCCGCCCTGACTGACATCCTCCCAGTCTGTCCCAGGGAGCCTTTGTTCCCCTGGCCCACTCCAGAGAAACGAGGCCCTTGGCAAATTGCAGACCGTCCTTTCAATTATATTTCTATAGTAATGCTGGCACATTAGTTCCACTTATCCTTGGTTAATAGTTCAGCTTATATTCAAACAGCCATTAACATAAAATCAACACAGCAATTTTGTATGAATTCTCATATCACTAATCCATTTAAAGTGGATACACAGTCCACACTCCAAATTCACTTAATTATTGACTTAATAACATTTTAAGAGGCCATGGTCTTTGGCTCCATTGGAATGCAATCTTGGGCTTCTTTTCCCCCCCTCTCTCTACTTTTATAGGTTTTCTGCAGAAGTTAATTTTTCAGGGTTTGGGCAATGCTCGGAGGTGTCTCACCTCTGTGAGAGATGCTCCCCTAATTACAGGGTCAATGTCAGGAGGAATAACCTTACAGAGCCCACTGGCTGTTTGGTTGGCCCAGTAGGGAGGAAGAGGGGAAAAGTCCCTGATGGGCTGCATAAACTGGACCCCATTTGCCCAAAGCCCTCTGCAGGAGGCAGCCTCGAGCATTCCAGCCTGGAGCATCCCGGTGAACTCCTTCTGGCCTCCTCCAGTGCCATGGGCTGGGGGGGGCCCTCACGTTGTCCTGCTCTGGTGGCAGCCACCAGCCCTGCTGAGGAGGGGAGATAATTACAGCTTCCTCCGTGTCTGATATAATTAGCTCTCTAGCTCTGGCACGGCCAGTGGATATATCATGATAATTTCTAAGCACTACCCACAAAATTAATAGTTTCATCAAAATTGTCTGTGAAGAAGCTTGTTTTCCTCCATAATTTGATTCAATACTTCTTTTTTCTCACTCCTTCCCCATCCCTCTATTTCCCTCCTTGTCGTCATCCACGGCGAATGATGTTGTTTGCGCTTCAGTTGCTGTTACGGGGCAAAAGCAATCAGCGAGCAGCGGGTCTTGCATTTCACTTTGAGAAATGTCAGGTTAGGACTTGTCTGAATCCTCCCATAATTTGTGCCGCTGTTGGAGGCCCTTCCCGGAGACTCATCTTCCTCCAGTGCCTCCGGTGGGATTTGGGAGCTCGAACGAAGATCTGGCGAGGATCAGAAAAACATGTGAGAGCCAGGGGGAAACATGGCATGGCTGACACAGAGTGCCGTCCCTTCCAGCATCCCTGGGTGTCTGGGGCTTCCCCGAGGGCCGCTGGTGGCAGCAGAGGAGGGTGCTCAGCACCACCCTGTGCCCCGGCTGGATCCCACCTCACTGTCGCACCAGGAGCGCTCTCGGAGTCAAGCACTAGTTGAGTCCATGCTGGACACGCTGCTTGGCAAAGTCCTTGAAAGCTGCTTCGAGCCACCCCTGTGACTGTGGTAGCCCATTTCTTTACCTTAAAGTCACTTCCGTTCGCCCGGGCTAGGTTGCGAGCCGCGTCGTGCAGTATAGACTTGTCCTACACACCATCGCTCCTCTCCGAGACAGCAGGGCAAGCCAGGCATTCCCGCCGGCCGCAGTCCATTCGGAGCGCTGTATTGGCACGAAACTTCACTCTAATCGACGCCAGTGGAGACGGATTGCATTAGGGTCTCTGCTGGCGAGGGGTCACTGGAGCCTGCCAGGCTGCTCTGCTTCCAGCGAGGCGAGCGCCTGGAGGATCGGATCAATGGGCAGGAGCCAAACTCGGCTAACGCGCTCCTGCCACAGACACCAGTGGAAGCAGGTTGCGAGCACGCACTTTCATACGGATATTGCAGTAGAGAAAAGAGCAGAACAGCCCGGGACAGACGATAACCAACCGTAGTCTGCGGTTTCTTCTCCTCAGCGGGGCCTTAGGCTGTTTCCCACAACTTTACCACACTTAACACCATTCTCACTTAACTTAGGCATGTGGGAATTCCCAGGTAGTGTTTGCCTGGGACTGCCTTTAGAAGAACGGGCTGCTACTCGATAAAACTAGGTGCAACTCTGCACTCATTTTATTGCTTGCTTGGTTATCGCTCTGAGAATAAACGACGTTTCCTATTTGAGATTCAACTTACCTGCACCAGTAAAAGCAGCCCTTTTTTGTTCAGTGTCTACTGATGCATCTGCTTATTTTATAAGGTGACACTGTAATCCTGCTTTTACTGTAAAATACAATAAAACAATATTGAAAGGAGTCGTAAAAGTGCCCCTGAAACTCTGTGACATTTCACAAATATTGGCAAACATCGCCACGTTCTGCTTAAATTTGCCACAGATTTTCTCAACGTCACGTTTATAAGACGCAGCCCTCGTAAACAACCGCTTCTTGGAGCGCGGTCCAGAGCCTGGTTTCGGGCACCGCACAGACCCGCGCTCTCGCTGCGGGCGTCAACGTGTCCTGGGGGACTGTGGCCCCTCCGGCCACTGCTGGGGACATGCAGCAGCCCAGCGCTCGCCTGTCCATGGCCACTGCTGCCCACCGGAAGGCTACGACAGGAGAAAGTCTACCCAAAACCACAGGCTGCTCCTGAACAGCCAGCTTGGCGTCGGGGTGCTGGCAATATGGCCCAGGCAGCGCAGGGTGGGCAGCACCCAGGGCAGAACCTTGCGGTGGCCTTATGGCTCGTCCCCGGGGCTCAGCTCCCTGCCCGGAGGCACGGGCATCACCCGGAGACCCGAGAGAGACGGGCTTCCCAAGGAAAAAGGCTGTATTTCTCCCGAGAGAGACGGGCTTCCCAAGGAAAAAGGCTGTATTTCTCCCTAGAGAGACGGGCTTCCCAAGGAAAAAGGCTGTATTTCTCCCTGGCGTTTTTAAGAGAGAAGGAAAAAACAATAAATAAACCCCAGACTTTCTGGGTACCGCAGATGAGCGGTTGGGGTGCAGAGCCCAAGTCTGACACCCCCGCGGGGGCGCGGGCAGCGTGTCCCTGAGCCGCAGGACGGCGCGCGGTGGTGGCAGCCCTGCCAGCGCAGATGGTCTCCCTGCACCACTGCTCATCCTCAAACGCCCGACCCGGGACGTGTCTGGACAAACAGGACTGTCGAGCTGTAGCCGGGAGCCAGATGCACGCAGCAGCGGGAGTGGAAAAGTACCGCTTTCCCACGTGGATCCATTCACTCTCCCGCCCCGCTCCTCTCCGGGCTGCACGTGAGTTAATATAAACTCACTTGGAGGGCTGCCCTGCTTTCGAGATTCACGTCACGCTTCCTGTTGGGCCCCTCGCCATCCTCATAAATACATACTAAAACGATGGTCGTTGTTCCCAGGATAGATCACGTCATAATCAAACCTGGAACTATCCAGTTAAATATTTTCTCCATCTTACCGGGTCCAGCTTTTGCAGTGGAGAAGCACCACTAGAGGGGACAGCTTTAAGGTTAACAGATCCCAAATATAACACACACCTCTTTTCAAGACAACACTTAGGAGAAAGGACGGACTCAAGTCACTGCTGGGCTCCTCTGGGGCACCTGCCAGCGATACCCAGCTGGTGGGATGTGCCTGTGGACACCCAGCTCCTGTACACAGCTCCCCCTCCCGAGGTGTTGCTCAAGAGAAGCACCGAGACGCTCAGAAATCCCAGTCTTGGAAATAAAGATAGTTCCCAGCAAGCCATCTCTCTACATTCCCATCAGCTTTGGTGGGATGAGGATTCAGAGCCTAGCTGTAGGCCTGGAGAGCACAAGAGGGCTCAGTGAAGCACAGCCGTAAATCAGAGAACAACCACCAAGAACTCTTCACCGCTGGAAGGTGGAAGAGACGCAGACGCCTCCATGCCCACCCTGACTGTGGCCGCATGTGGCAGGACTACGGGGAGGACGCTACAGCACAATCCGCTCAGCCTTTCTCGCGGAAACAGAAAGATGAGGAGCAATACTTCATTTAATTTCCATGTTTGTATGAAAACAACAAAATCCTGATTACAGTATATGCTTCTGGAAAGGTAGAAGGACACATCTTTTTTTTAATACAGATGAAAGAGGAAAATGAGAAAACATGTTCATACCAATCAACGAGACAGATTAGGATTTTATCCAGTGTATGCTTTAGACAGATGGGCCTTTCTTAATGCCTTGGATTTTCCCTCTCCCCACTTTTTGCTGTTAAGATGCCTAGCAAGCTATTGAGACTCTTTTTGTCTGGGCTGAACCATGCCCACCCCCAGGGAAGCCACCCAAAAGCCCATGTCTACCTCTTGCACCCTACTTTTTACAGACTTGTGTCTCTTTGGTAATTCAGCTCTACCTGAAAGCCTTAGATCCTCTCATGGTTTTCATCTAGAGCGCTCTGATCTACATAGCCCTGATCATTTCTGCATAGAGAAATGAGCTGCAGAAAGACTGAACTGCTGGAATATAAGAAAGTCTGCATTAATGAAAAGAACTAAAGCCATATCCACCAAATCCTTGATGATGTTCAAACTGCTCAAATGTTATCTGTAAGTGCATTTTATTGCAGCCCTGGGTCACAACCGGACACTGTGTTTCACGCAGGACACGTTCAGATGAATTTCTGCTCCACATCAAAACAAAACACCAACATTTCAAAATTCCTTGCGATAGACATTTTGGAGGGAACGGTTGCTTTGGGATTTATCAAAACACTTCGTTTCTGCATGAATTACTTATTTTTATTTTTGACAGTTTCTACGACAGTAGGAAAAATATCATTTGAAATTCTTCAAGGGGTAATTGAAGTTTCTTGTTTTACTACATGGACCATTCTGATCCCGCTGTAATTTTCTTGTCTCTTTTTTTTTTTTTTCCTCCCCTTCTGCTCTACACCAAATCCCAACTTGACTAAACAACCTGATTTCACGAACCGTTTTGATCGTGTCGGAATTCAGGCGCCAATGAAGGTACTCGGTGAACACCCCTATGAGCAGCTCTGCCGTGTCGTCAGAGGCACCCACGGACCAAGCGCTGCAGCTGAACGAGCGGGTTTTGCTCCACCGGTTGTGTCCCCAGCCGTGGGGGAATGCCCAAGCCAGGGCTGCTCTTTCTTTCTTTCTTTCTGCCTTTGCTCCATCAGCACAAGTTCCCCGTGGCAGTGGGGGACGCAGCGCTGGAGCGGGTTTCCCAGTGCTCTTGAGCAGCCCCAGGGACTCGGGGGGATTCCTGTTGTCACGGAGCACCGGGTGCGCCTTGTTATCCATGTGGCGTTTTGCTGTAGGCTGCCACATACTTTGCTGTTGTCTCTTCCTTCCCCCAAAGCCACTGAAAATTCCTCTGCCTCATGTTTTATTTACAAGTTTTTGTGGCTTGTTGTTTTATCAGTTGGGGTGGGCGGAGGAAACTTAATTTTATGGTTGGGTTTTTTTTTTGCAGGGAAGGGGAGAACAGCTTCTCTCGAGATTTCACAGTAGTGGCTTGCAACTTGTCAGGGAGCATCCTGCTTTCCAGAAGAGAGAATACAGATTCCACTGGGTTGGGTTCTGAGCCGAAACAAACTTTGCTCTGGGCAGGCTGTGATTGCGAGGGCTCGACTCCCAACACCAGAGGACAAAGCCAGCGCTGCCGCTCTGGTGGGGCGTAATCTGTGGCTGATGCTTCTTTCCCACAGTTGTTTCTGAGGTACCGGCTGGATGAGAGCAAAGCTCCTCTGGTGCTACTCAGGAGTCAAAGGTGGGAGGTGAATTTCTACCCTCGGAGTATCAGGATCCAAGGAAATGGCAAATGGAAAAAGACAACACCTACATAAAAAATAAAAATTGTATACGAAGAGCTCGGAAAATATGGTGGTGTGCAGTGCTGTTTCCTTCTCCTTGGGTACGGTAAAGGCTACACCGTGGTTCTCTCTTTCCTGGTCCGATTCATCTCAGCAGAGGCCACGGCATCACCTCAGCGTGTGGCACACGGGGTGACAAGTTGTGCCAACCCATCCCACAGCCATTCTCGGGAGGTCCACACGTCGAGCAGTCCTTCCCGGCTAACACGCGGCAAAAAGCAGCTGGTTTTTTCCCCTCATTTGGGGGCTGGGAACAAACGACACTCTGGACCAGAACCCTTTGCCCCTCGGAGCCAGCAAGGGGGAGAGGTCTGCATCAAACAAACACTGCTTGTGCATCAAACACTGTTTGTGCAGGTGAAAAAAAAAAAAAAAGCGCTTGCTCTAGCTGAGAAGCCACCCCCGTATTTTTTCAGCTGCATTCAGTACAATTTCATATTTGCATTTAAATCAGCACCCTTGGAGCAGGGCAGAGTCCAGGTTTGAAAGCCAAGAGTCATTGAAAAACGTCTTTTCTCTGCGAGCCAAACTTTCCTTATTCACTGTGGCCAGAAAGATGGGGAATGCGTTACTGGGGCTTTCGAGAGGACGGAGCCGCTCGCTGCGAAGCATCCTTGGAGCCGGCATTCCCGCAACGGCCCTCGGCCGCGCTTCCACCCCCAGGACTGCGCCGGTCCCTGCAGCCAGTCCCTCCCAGCCCAGGACTGGCTCCCATTGGGAGGGATGTGCTGGTACAGCCCGGCCACACACCGCCCAAGGGAAACACAGCTCACGCCCATGACAGAACTCATTTGTCGGGACAGCTTCGGCTGGTTCTCCGAGCAAACAAGCTATTCCAGCAAAATGATGTTGTTGCTGTGGAGATGGATCTCCATCAGGGCTTTTCTCCAAAACTAAAAAGACTGAAGAAAAATCATACTTCTGTGGAGAAGTAAAGTGAGGGTCAGCATTCGAGAAAACTTTTTTTTTTTTTTTTTTTTGTAGGAGGAAATATATATAACCCTGACCATTTTTCACTTCATTGAAGAAAGTCATGGGTGGATACTGTTATGGAATGGTTTCGAAGAGCGGTCACAAAAAGGTGCTAGAAAATGTCTATTTAGAATTAGAGAGAAAAACTCACGTTTAAGTACAGTACAATTTTACTTGAGCAACTGGGGAAGATGGGTAATAAATATTAGATAAGTCATAATGCTATTATTTTATTTATAATGCCTGCTACAAATACAGGACACAGATTTGAATTGGGAAATCAAGCCAGTTTTTTAATGACTAGTGATAAAATGCTTTAAACTTTGCATTAGGCGCAACCAATACCACGCCTTTGATTCCACCGATCAGTCTTAATTGATAAAATGAACGCAATTCATCTCTGGGTTTTGTTGCCAGCATATTCTGCCACTTTCCACGACAATCCATTTCGGAGGACACCTGATGATCATACCTGAGCACCCTTCCATTTCGTTCTCATTTTCAACGTCTGGTTAATTGCCTGGTTTCAGCAAACGCGGAGCGCTCCTGCCCCATGTCTCCCGGAGAGATGGTGCCGGTGGCCGCCAGGCAGCTGCGGCCAGCCCGGCGTTCCTGCAGCCGGGACCCAGCGCAGAGACACGTCTACAGCACGACACGTCCAACCCCACCAGGAGCAAACGCCTTCACCACCCGCATCTCTGCCCTGGTCAAGCGTTGCGCCGCGTGCAAGACTCTGTGGCTCACCTACTCCTTCCCATTAAAGCGTCTTTGGGTGTTTTCTAACAAGGTCTCAATGTACAGCTGCACAACAGAGTTCTGCATGTGTTTAGGCAATCGGTTGAAATCTACTTTGTAGTAAGGTGTTTTTACTCTGAAATTTACTCTGGGTTTGAGGGTGCAATTCTCATTCCCTAGAGAATCTGCAGAGTGCCTACACGACGGGGAGGCCGGTGGAGAAAACGCCAAGAATTTGGATAATGTGAAAATTGCAGCTGCATTATTCAAGTCAGAGACAAAAGAATTTATTCACCTAGAAGGGAAATATTCCCTGAGACAGCTGGCAGTGGAACACCTAAATTATATTTTGTATAACATTAATCCTGAAAGTATAGATGCTCAAGCAGTCGTGAAGTGAGCAGTGTATTGCAGCCAAGTTACTAGAGGAATACGGGCCTGTATTTGGGTTATTTGTCCCTAGGGACTCCAGTCAGAGCTCAAAGTACGATCCGACCCACATATGCTATTGGAGTACTACACCTCACACCAGCTGGATTTCCGGATGCCGGGGAAAACGTGTTAGCACAATCCCTAGAATGGATATTCAGGAGAGCAAGCCAGGTAGATGATACGCAGAGAGCAGCAATGCAGGCAATTAAGAGGAAAAGGCAGGTAAGTTCTGCAAGGGAGGAAAAGGGACAATCTCTCTCGCTCCGTCACCGTTCAGAAGAGAGAGCGTTCCAAGGAAAGGAAACCCTCCTGCTTGGTTCCGCGTCTCCCTAAGGACGGGGGATGCTGTCACGGCAGTGAGTAGGTGAGGCTGGAGAAGGGTAAATCTGCAAAAGGTCTTTCTGTCCTCACCACCAAGCAGAAATTCAAGAACTCCTCATCCGCAGGAGACGCACGCCTCACAGCCTGCTGTGGTCAGCAGTTTTTGCAAGTGATTGCCACGCACGGTAACACGGCGTGAAGGCTGGCTCGGAGCAAAGCACTCAACTTCCCCCCAGCCTCCGAAGCTCCGGAGGGGAGAATTACAACCTGCAGATGAGCCCGCTGTTACAATCCACAGTCTCCAACAGAAAGTACATCTGGAGCCAACAACTGGGATTTGCTTTTACTACCAGAAACGTAATTCCTCTATAACACAGTATAAATCAATGTCTATTTTCTTTTTCAAACTGATGCCTGCTAAGGTTTGCCTCCTAGAAAATGGCACTTCCAAGTTCCTGCTGTACTTAAGTTTTATCTTACATATAGATCTTTATCTTATCTACTGCATGAGTCAAGTAGGGGAGGAGGTTCCCTTATCTTTCTTAGCCAACAGGGAAGAGCTTAATGAAAAAAATCCTATTGTTCTTCCGTCACAATCTGCTCGCAGCTCCCAGCGAGGCTCCGATGCCCGGCGAAGATACGCCGATACCCATCGCACAGCTGCAAACGTTGCTCGAGATCCAAATCACACATCCCAGTTACTCTACCAGGGCCCGGACAGCATTTCAATATATTTTCCCTCCATCTTCTGGGCTTCTGAGCATACAGGTATTACCGTACTGCAACCCTTAGCCGGAAAGAGTCTTCATTAATATTGAGGGTTGTTAAGTGTGATAAAGTGAAGCGTGTTTACACTGAAAGGCAGTTCGAGTCCTGCAGACTGCGGGGGCTGTTTCTCCCGGACCCCTCGCGCAGACCCCTGTGCTTCCCAAGCACCCTCTCCAGGGCAGACCTGTGTCTGGGGCATTCCTCCAATTCAGAAGTTAATATCTCTGCCGCCACGGTTTCAGGAGAATTCGGAAGACAATTTAATCTCTCCAAAGAAATGCATTAATAAGTTTAACACCTAAAAGAGAACCACTGAAAGACTATTCCTGCAGAAGTGCTAGAACGTATTTTGACTCTGCTAATGTATTCCTGCGAGGGAAGGCAAGTACGATATCCCAGCATATATTAGCTTTTATGTTTTTAAAAGTTCCACGTGTGGATTCACGCAGATACAAGTTTTTCTTACTCTCTCTGAATTAGGGACACCAGAGAATCAATTCATCAGGTGTACTGAGGGCCACAGCCCTGGCTGGCTTTGTTTTCCTTTATCAAAATGTAATTAAAATACCGATTCCATCTTCTCCTTGCATCACATTTGTGAAGAGGAGCCATTTTCTTGCAATAAATTCCTGAAGATTTCATGACACGAGCAGCAGAGCATAGAAGTGCATAATAAATCAGTCCAAATTCTAGCTGTGTCTAAAGGGTTTAGAGAAAGCTCTCTATCCGTTTCACACTCCAAAATCTGAATTATAATTAATTTCAGGAATCAACCAACCTACCCTTACTTTAAAAATGTCAAGCTGAGGAGTGCATTATGTGAGATTACAATTACAATTAATCAGAAGTGCAGGCGCGCGCGCACACACACATCTTCCTACTTAAATTCTTTGGGCAAAAAAATATTACAGCAGCTCTGACAGATACTAAATGATCTTTTCAAATAATACTCACTGGTGATAAATGTTCCAGTTTTGGAGTCTTGTGCCAATACAGAGCTTTTCAGCAGCAAACAGACATCATTTGACAACTCCTGCGTTAACTCTGACGGCATGCTGATGGCCATGACAGTTTTCTCTCGCACTCACTATTCCATCTGGGAAGAATTCCAGGGATGGAAGAGCCCAGCATGCAAAATTATATTAAAAAAAATAAAAATCACCATTTATGGAACATTAATGAAACATTAAACATAGAATCATAGAAACATTTTAGGTTGGAAAAAACCTTTAAAGATCACCTAGTCCAACCATTGACCCTGCTCTACCGGCTCCGTCACTAAACCCTGCCTCTAAGCGCCACATCTACACGACCTTTAAACACATGCAGGGATGGTGACTCAACCACCTCCCTGGGCAGCCTGTTCCAGTGTCTGGTAACTCTTTCAGTGAAAATTTTTTTCCTGATGTCCATTCTAAACCTCCCCTGGCACAACTTGAACCCATTTCCTCTTGTCCTATGGCTTGTTATTTGAGAGGAGAGACCAGCGCCCATCTCGCGCCAGTCTCCTTGCAGGTAGCTGTAGAGAGAGATAAGGTCTCCCCTCAACCTTCTCTTCTCCAGACTAAACAATTCCGATTCCCTCAGCCGCTCCTCATAAGACGTGTTTTCCAGACCCCTCACCAGCTCCGTTGTCCTTCTCTGGACACGCTCCAGCCCCTCAACGTCCCTCCTATGCTGTGGCGTCCAAAACCACACACAGTACTCGAGCTGCGGCCTCACCAGTGAGCATACCTCACTCTTAGGACAACTTTGTTATTTACTCATTGTCTTGCCCAGATTAAGTGAGTTATTCATAACTGCTGCTGTCGTCGTCCCCGACGGTGCTTGCTAGTCTTCCAGCGCCCTGATGAAAAGCAACGGGGCTTTCTCTGCCCAGGCCTAACACTCTTTAAAATACGCGACTCCTACCCAGGCTACCAAATATCCTCACAAAAAGCAACTTCACATTTAAAATGGAGCACTGATATAGAATTGTGGAATGGTTAGTGTTGGAAGGGACCTCGAAGATCACCGAGTCCCAAGTTCCCAGCCAGGGTTAGGGACAACACGCCTTGAGGTCCGTGCCAGGAGGGAACAGAGTGGAGAGCTGCACGGGCAGAGTCCTTCGTGCCCTCCAGCCCCGCGCTGGGAGGGGGACAGCCAGGTCTCACACCCCACCTGTGGCTAAAGCAAACCAGAAGAGCAGTGTGGGGACCTTTCCCTCCCCTGCGGCAATGCCCAGCTGTCCCTCTCCTCCTGCCCCAGGTCTTTCTACCTTNTTCCAGACCCCTCACCAGCTCCGTTGTCCTTCTCTGGACACGCTCCAGCCCCTCAACGTCCCTCCTATGCTGTGGCGTCCAAAACCACACACAGTACTCGAGCTGCGGCCTCACCAGTGAGCATACCTCACTCTTAGGACAACTTTGTTATTTACTCATTGTCTTGCCCAGATTAAGTGAGTTATTCATAACTGCTGCTGTCGTCGTCCCCGACGGTGCTTGCTAGTCTTCCAGCGCCCTGATGAAAAGCAACGGGGCTTTCTCTGCCCAGGCCTAACACTCTTTAAAATACGCGACTCCTACCCAGGCTACCAAATATCCTCACAAAAAGCAACTTCACATTTAAAATGGAGCACTGATATAGAATTGTGGAATGGTTAGTGTTGGAAGGGACCTCGAAGATCACCGAGTCCCAAGTTCCCAGCCAGGGTTAGGGACAACACGCCTTGAGGTCCGTGCCAGGAGGGAACAGAGTGGAGAGCTGCACGGGCAGAGTCCTTCGTGCCCTCCAGCCCCGCGCTGGGAGGGGGACAGCCAGGTCTCACACCCCACCTGTGGCTAAAGCAAACCAGAAGAGCAGTGTGGGGACCTTTCCCTCCCCTGCGGCAATGCCCAGCTGTCCCTCTCCTCCTGCCCCAGGTCTTTCTACCTTCCTACCTCCCCTTCCCTTCCTACCTCCCCTTCCCTTCCTACCTCCCCTTCCCTTCCTACCTCCCCTTCCCTTCCTACCTCCCCTTCCCTTCCTTGGTCACACCAAGCAACGGCATCTCCTTTCCCCCACCTCGCTCCCGAGGTGCTAATGCAAAGGCTGGACGTCGCCTGTACGGCGCAGGAGTGCCAGAAATATCATTTTGCTTCACTGTCACCTGCAAAGGGGCGAGGAATAAAAATAACTGCTCCCTAATTTAATACGGACTTCAAGTAAAAGCGCCTCCTCTTCCATTTATCTACCCGCAGAACTATTTCTGTCCACTTCACTGGGAGAATTGTTACACTCTGTTGTGCCTAAAATATTTTGCTGCTTTAATCACCACACAGGGCTTCTACCTGCAGTAAATGAACTGAGGTGACAAGAGAAATTTATTACAGCCACCAGCCAGAGATCAAATTCTTCTCTCATCAATTATTTGGGCCACTATTGTTTCTAGCAGTTTCTCCTCTTAATAAAACTGATCACAGCCGAATGTTTGCCTGCTTCTGTAGGAAATGCCAAGACTTGTTATTTCATTATACATGTATTCTCCTTACTTGTACATTCTCTAGAAGGGTTTTATATATAAGTGATGAGCTTTGTCTGGTTGACAAAGTATGACTAAAGTACAAGCGGAAGAGCTGGAAGATAAATTCATCCTAGCAGTGCTGCTGCTGCTTTTTTATGCAACAATTAATAAAAAGCACCTTTCTTTTGCTCCTCTTCCAGAGGCAGAGCTGGCAATTTGGGTTTTGGGGAGAAGAAAAAGAGTAAAGGAGAAGAAGTCTGGGCAAAGCCCGTCCCCTCGTCCAGCACTGAAAGGAGGAGGACGTGACTTCTGCACCGGCCGCCAGGCAAGGGCTGACAGCGCAGGATGGTCTTGTCTCCAAGAAAGCTCTTCCCTACACTGGGAACAAAATGCGGGGATCAAGTGGTACAGACTTAGAGCCTACATTACCTCTTGCTTCTCTTGCAGGACACACTTAGGATGCCCTCTTCCAAAAACACCCCTTTGCAACTCCCACCCTACCTCTGGAGCAGCTCCAAGGGCCTGTGGGTGGGAAAGCAGGGTCAGCCATGGCAGAGGCTTGGAGCAAAACAGGAGAGCTGAGAGGGATACTGGTCTGGCAGGGAAGGTCCACAGCACTAACCTGGGAAGGACTGGAGAGGAGGCACGGGGGAGCTTCTCTCCGCTCAGGAGGGGCAGGAGACCACACCAGGAGAGCCAGCGCTGGGGTGACCTGACCCGTGTGAGCTGGGGAGCTGGAGGCAAACGCATCCCTGACCCCTCTGCAGGGCGCTCTGGCACAGGGCACTACATGGAGAGGGACTTTGCCATCTCAAGGACCAGCCAACTTGTTTCCAAGACGTGCCAGTTGCTGGACGGTGAAGTTGGATCGCAGGATTTATCACTGGAAACACAGATGATTCACTTGGAGGAGCCACCCTGACAGCTTCACAGGAAGAGGGGATGGCACGTGGGGAGATGAGCAAGGTCTCCCTGCCACTGTGAACTTGGCACCGGTGGAAAGGCAGCAGCGAGGGAGCTGCTGGAAACGAGCCTATTTCCGTGTGTTTCTTTCCGAGCATGGCATCGCCTCAGGAGGGATTAGGGCGAGAAGTCAGGGCTCTTCCCCAGGCTCACAGGAGCTCGGCATTTCATAAAAGAGACGCTGGCAGCTTTGGGCACCCTTGACACGCAGGTCCAAAGCAAAGTGCCGCAGGAAAGACACTGCCTTGTCCTTGAACAAAGGGCTTTAGCGTACTGCACGCTGCGCCTGGTGGAGGACTAAACACCGTGCTCTCACCTCCCCACAATGGGAAGAGAAGCCAGTGAGAAGGAACCGAGAGCCCAGGAATGCACTGAAATACAGAGCTCGTTCTGGAGGGGTATAAGCCTTCGCTTTGGCAGAGGCGCCACCAGAAATCCTTGCCAGGGACGGGCACAGAACGAGCTAGAGCAGCACCGAAGCAGAGAGCCCTGGTCGTATCTCAAGGACTTTACCCATTCAGCCCAAAAGCAGCTTTTACAGCAGTTTTCCTAACAGCCTTAATAAGGCTGGCTCAAACCTAGCTCAGTGGATTCACCGCGGAGTCTAGTTCAGCAGCCTCAACCAGATCCCTCCACCAGTCCCTAAAAAACCAAACCTCCACAATCCAAAGTTTTCCAGCTCTTTCCACTGTGCCTGCAACATTTACTCAAAGGCAACTGAGAGACAGCGGCCAAAAAAGCAGGTGCTCAAAAACTTCTTTTGCGCTGGGCTTGCGAGCCTCATCACCCCGGCAGCCGGGAGGAGACTTCTGCTGCCAGCACCGAGGGCAGGAAGGGGCCGAGGACAAGGACTCCGGCGCCAGCGCGGGTCTGGGGCGCTCACAGAAAAACAGGATTCAAAAGCTGGGAGATTTAACAACTCTGCCACTTCGTGAACTCACATTTTACTCCCAGAAGAATACTTTTGGGTCCAACTCATGCTCCTGAAGGCATTTCCCAGCTGGAAGTGAAGCTCCCTCAGTAACACTGTAGATGTTAAGTACTGTGAGAGTCAACACCATGAAATGATTTGGCAAAATCACCCCCATCCCTAGTGGTGTAGCACCAGATATTCTTAATCCTGGTTTCAGGGATTATAGGGCTGCACACAATTATGAAAATATCTTATTTTAGGCTACTTCTTTGCGGAGCAGAATTTCACAGTTGCCTCCTGACATGAAGTGGCGAGAGATGTTAGTGTCACCTGCATGTCCAACTCCTGAGGAGGCCATTTTATATTTTTTGAAAATACACCATTCTGCAGCCCCAATCTGGGGTTTCACTGAAGTCAGCGAGAAGTCTGGTTTAAAGAAACTGTCATTCACTTCATCACCTGATTCTACCTCCCATGTTTCTCAATCATAAACCTCTTATTCCCTCATTTTCAGCTATGGTTCATCGAACCCAGAACACCTCAAGGCGCCAGGTTTCTTTTCATTCTTCTGTTTCTAGTCCACTAGAAAAGTAAGGAAAAAGTAAAGGCAAAACTCAGACGTCATTCACCCGGGACACAGAAAGCGGGTGTCCCCTTCGAGCCAGCCCACCTGGCCCGGCCGAGCACCCGCATGCGCACAAGCAGCGTGACGAGCAGCCAAGTTAAGCTGGAGCAAAGGTTGGTACGCAGCCTCCAGCGCCCGAAGATAGAGCCACTGAGCCTCATCCGCCCCGGGTCAGAAGACGAGCTCCAAAAGCACCCAAAGGAAGGGGACCTTGCCATTCACGACGAGGACTTCTGGATTACGCATGAGCCATTCCACCTCCCTTGCATTCACTTTGTCTCTTTGGAAAGCGAGACTAAAAGTATACTTCTACCTCACTGAATTACCTTTGAGATCTCCCAGTTTGCCTCTGAGGTCTCCCAGTGGAAGTTGCCAGTTCGAGCAGTCTAAGGGCAGCGTCGGCAAAGCACATCAGAAGCCTTCAACCTTGGAGGTCTACTGAGAACTCCAGGTTCTGGTGGAGACAGAGCGCTTCATCTAGAATATGAAGAAAACGTCTTGAATCTACTATATAAATTGACTTAAAAGATAGATGAAAAATTAAATGGTATAATTACAAAGGTTAACAAACTCAAGGGAGTCATTAGACAAACTGTGAAAAGATCATCCGTTTTTAAAAAAAAGAGCAGAATCAAAGATAATGGAATTCAACCGTTTCAACTCGGTTTTCCTCATTTTCCTCAGTTGAGAAAACATTGTAAGCCCCTGTCAAACAAAAGTGTTGAATGGTAATTTCTGCAGTGTTTATCTTTGAGAATTAGGTTCAAATGAGGCTTTATAAGGTAAAGGCTGGTGACTATTTAACCTGTTGTAGTGGAAAAGTATTTAAGATATTAAACGTGATCTAAAATTATTGCTATAACCCATCATTTCCTAATCCCTTAACTCTTAGGGAGGATTTAAAATAAATTATATAAGCTTCAGTAAACAAATAAATATACCATATAGGAAACTAAAAATGAAGCAGACTACCTGAGAAGGAAAGGTGCGTACTGCAAATGAGCTTTAAGGGAGAGTTTTCTAAAGTACCTTGATGAATTAAGAGCCTAATTCTCATTTATGGGAACATTTAGGAGCTTTGATAAAGGAAAGATTTTCTCCAGGAAAATTTTTAACTAAAATTACATGACAGAAGTACCTATTTTATGATTTTTAATGACAACAAAAATACACAGTGCGAGAAGGCTCCTGGAGCTCCCGACAGCTTTCATTTCAATTCTCACCCCAAAAGCGAAACAAGAGAATGAAGGGAAGATTATATTGCCAGGGTTCTCGTTATTAACGGTGAAGGAAATAGTTGCCTTAATGCATTTGATTACATCTCAATAGTCACAGTCACCCAGTTCCTTCTTAAACGTGCCAGATTCTGTAACAGAAAAATAGCTTTACACCGCCCGCCAACGGCTCTGTCCTGAGCACTGACGAGTTGTGACAACTGCACAGAGCCTTCTGGGAGAGCTTAACCGGAGCCAGCGCCACGCCACGTGAGTGTCACCGTCAGGACGAGTGTCCCCAAGGCTGCGGGGATAACACGGAGAGCAGCACGGCGGCGTACGGGGAAAGGGCTGCGCGTAGGAGCGTACCATGCCGGAACTGCCCCCAGAACTCCCAATGTTCCCAGGCTCTCCTCAGGGACAACTGCAGAAAAAAGTTCTTTTTAATTCTGGTAGAGCCAGTTGCGGAAATCTCTGCACCTGAAGTGTGGCCAAATGTTGAGACAGGGCTGAGATAGGGCTATCGAGTGTGCCAAGCTGTTAAAAAAAACCCCAAACTGTTCTTTAATAGAAAAATAAACACCAACCACTGGAATGGAACTGCAACATCCCAAGTCTGAAGTGGCCTTTCTTGGATTTGAGCTAATGCAGCGCAGGGACCTTCAGGAGCCGCTTCCCTTCTCCTGTTTCACACCTCTCCAGCTCTGGGGTCCCTCCGGAAGGACCCGCTGGCCAAGGCGGGCAGAGACCCCAGCGTGGCCGGTGAACTGCCCCGGTCCTTCGTCTGCCGCCCAGCGCCAGGACGCAGCAGCAGAACTGCGGCTCCCCTGGGAGCAGCGAGCCAGGCAGGGATGCAGCCAGCTTTCCAACCCGCCGCTGCCTCCCCGGGGAGGACACAGCAGCGCCGCCTCCGACCACGGCTTTGGCTTCTCCATCACTTGCTGCTAAGTAAAAGAAATGAGAAGTTTGAGAATTAAATAGTTCTTTAGTAAAGAAACCCATCTCCACGCACAGACTGGTGTGCTGGGACTTGGCACTCCAGTACCCTCTGGTGAGACACGGCAAGGCAGAGCCGCGGAATTCCTTCCACCCTCCAGCCTTCCTTGTTGCCTGAAACCCTAGGAGCACCCTCTGGGCTCCCTCCTTCCTCCCTCACAGGGGGTTGTCCGCAGCAAGACCCTAGAGGGATGGAAACGAGGGAAGGGGGAAAATTTGCAAAAAATAGGCAGCAAGGGTGACGCACACGGAGGACCAGTAGCTCAGCGCTGCCCCGAGACTGCTGTAAGAGGATGCTGCAGATGGGAAGGGAATAATCTACTCTTCATGTGCGTGGTAGGTTAGACAAGGAATAATGAGATGAAATTACAGCTAGGGAAATTCAATTCGGACATCAGGAAATACTTTCTAATGGCAAAGACTGTTAGACCCTAGAACAGATAGCTCAGGGAGACTGGGGGATGCATGGCGCTGGTGCTTTAAAGAGGAAGATGAACTAAGTGACCTCCCGAGGTCCCTTCCAAACCCATTTTCTCTAATTTAGGTTAAATAATTTCAAATTTCTCCATAGACTCTCGCACCTGTATGACCTCTAGCTTTCCAGATTTAGTGGATGTGCTTACTTCTGAATTAACGGTGCCTTTGGGCTTTTTAGGACCAGTATATAAACCAAGAAATAATAATCATAGTATTTTATGAGATAGCTTTACCGCAATTATACACAGACCGTAGCTCCATTTAATCCAAGAACATCTAGCTATGCAGCCTTCATTCAGTCAGGAACATCAGCCATTTCAAATAATACTCTTCAGCTGCTCCCAAACAGCATTCCCAGTGACGGGCACTGGTCTGCATTTAACTGCCTCAGAGGCTCCGGGGCTGGTCACGGGAATGGCTCTTTGGCATCACTCTGGGTGAACCGTTTCTGATCGTGTGCATTGTAAGAATCCTGTGAGAGAAGCACTTTTGGGGGTTGATTTATTTAGCGTCGCCACTTATTTTTATCAAAGTCACCACTTGAAGAGCAGTCACCTAAAGAGGCAATAAATGAAACCGCACGGACCTCCTGCACGCAAAAACCAAAGCAAGACTCTGGTGGTCACTACGAATCTGATCTCGCCACCCATCGCACACGCTGGCATCAACCCAGCAAAGCACTTAAGTGCATGCTTAATTTTGAGCATGCAGGTAGTGCCGTTTAAGCTAATGGAATCACTTAAGTGCTTTGTTGGATGAGGGCCAGTCTCCTCAGCATCTTGCAGTGTCGAGCACGCAGAGAAGGGCTTCATCTAATCGCATCAGACTTTAATTGACAAAAATCGAAGTAACACGGCGTTCAGACCGAGCTCCTCTCACTAAGGCAGCAATCCCAGCGAGCAGGATGGGGTTTGCTTGTGCTGTCCCAGTGCCTGAAGCGTCCTGCTGGGTTCGATCCACCATGGCTCATCTCTGGCATGAGCCCTCGCTCAGAAACGCTTGTCTGAGTTTTCCATCCAAGATGCTCTCATCAAAACAGTTGATACGTTCACCCTCTCAGACGATTACACCAGCTTCTCGTATAATTAAGTTGTCTTTCACACCAAGTATGTTCTATCATTTGCTGTTACCTCCTCGACGTACACTCAGGCTTGGGCTGTGGACTCTCAGAAAGTGTTTTTACTTGTGCTTTGAAACTCTTCATGCATCTGTGGAACTACAAAAAAAAAACCTAATCGGGAGAAATGCTGTTGATGCTGCAGCAACTGTAGAGAGCAGATCGCATAACGGACAAGCCCAACATCTGCGTAACCTGCAGAACAATACTGCCTGTGTGTCTGCCTTATCATTCACATGCCAAGCAAAGGACTAGCGTGTACGTAACGACCTGTTAGCTTAGGCAGTCTCACCTCTGTATAAGCTCCTACAACAGCAACACTGCAGTTCTGAAACTGTCCCTTTCAGCAAAAAGTGCAAGATGTCCAATACAGCATGGATCTGGAATTAACTTCTTGCCACAGTGTGTTCCTATAAACACAGTCACAAAAGGGAAAGAAATGACAGATCTAGGAAATTTGCCAGAGTATTGAGTTTAGTTAATGCAATTACTGAAAAAGGGTGGTCGAGAGCTTTGCTAGTGGCGTGGGCAAAGGGACAGCGAAGCGCAAGTGTTCCCGCATCTCTACGACCCCACTCGCCTGAACAAGCCCTTTGCTTTAATTGCCTTTATCCAAGCACGAACCCAGAGCGGGGCTGAGCCACAGGCCAGAATCAAGATACAGCGACCGAAACAGTAATTGGGAAAGAAGGGGAGAAGCTTCCAGAAATGCAAGGGGAGTTTGTAACGCCTTTTGCCATTGTATTTTTCCATGGTCACAGCTAGAAAATAATCATCTTTCACCTATAGCTGCTGAACGGACCTGTCCAAAAGGCACATTTCCCTATCAAATAGGAAATACTAAGGAGGAGGTGGGGAGTGCCACGCAGGCGGACCTTGTGATGGCAGTACTTCTGCACTAGCTCTCTGAAATGCAAGTGCCTTCAGAAACGCAACCACATTTTCCTGTGCCTTCTGCAGGAAGCGAGTTTCTTCAGTTGAGAGCTCAGGAAGTGGTTTTTCACAACACCTAGAAGCGCTACGCCACTGAGCACTGACCATCCTCACTGCAGCTGAAGAAGCTGAAATCCATCTCAGCTCTTCATGCTCTGGTAGCACCTGTGCTGCCATCATCCCCCAACACGGATGGGGAGGCAGGAATAACTCAAACACAGAGGTAATATTTAACATATCGACGCAGTTAAGGTAGCGTGTTTGCTACCTTACCAAGCAGGATTCATCTGAAGATGGATCTTCTGAAGTCTGAAGAAACGTAAGTCTCCCCCGTATTGGAGAAGTTGTGTTGAATTTCCAAGTTCTTCCCCACTCCAGACTCCTGATGAAAGTTAAGTCACATGCAGCAGCTTGGAAGATGTGAAATTTCAAGAACAACTTGAAACAGCTCTTTCTGAAGAAAGATCTCACTTGCTAGCAACTTGGTAAAGAATGTTGTCCTTCCTAATGACCTTTTAGAATTTGAGCCATCTCAAACACTTGCAACACAGGTCCAAATTTGTGGTTCATGATGAACACACTTAGTGTTGCACATGAACTTGGCTGCAGTTCTGAAACTCCAGTTGCAGGTGCACCTTCACATCTCACTGATAACATGAAGCCCTGGGGACCCCTCTGTGACTGAGTTATTCACGGGGTCTGACCCCGAGCGACCTCCCCAAAATTGCCCTGCGCAACTACCTCCGGCGTAAGGACCACTTTCAAAAACGTATGGGCAAGACAAATACGAGGATATGAAAATCAATTCAAGGGAAAACAAATTTTAAAATTAGGAGTCGTTAAGACTGCCCTCGGCATTTACTCAGATCTTGTATCAAGTCCTACAACTCTAGAGCGGCTGCGTCTACCAGGGTGCGTCCCCTAAATAACACATTCTAGCTGGAAAAAATACTCCAAACACATCTTTTCTTTTGTGCTTGCCTCACAGAAAAGGACTTTCAGCTATTAACTCAAAATTTAGCTTTTAATCATGTCAGCAGAGAAGAGGGTTGAAGCTATGATGCAACGCGCCGCTTCCCTGCAAAGCATATGGTATTTGAAAGGCAAGGAGAAGGGAAAAACGACAGACAGGAAAAGGTTCGGACTTCTGCAGCCTCGGTTGTGCACTGCGTGGTAATTATACTGAAGAATTCATGACTCACTTTGGTGCACTAGTGTGCGCTGCTAAATTAGAAGTTTGGCAAGGACACCAGACAAATGATGAAAGATATAATATTGGTTTCTCCAGCATAACTCATCACTATAGCCTCATGGCGTTTCAAAGGTCTTTTTTTAGCACACTAAGAAAACAAGCTCTTTTTTAAACAAGAGCAACATATTGAATCAAAAATGTATGCTATTGAAGTTGGCAGAAATAGGTAAAATTCCTCCTTAAAAAAACCCACCCCAAAACACAGCCCTTCAGGTAGTTTGGTTCCCTAAAGCTTATTTCAAAGTCTACATGGAGACGATTTAAAACTGTTATGCATTAAAGCGTAAGTGTGATGTGGAAATGAAGCTCTTCCACTATAACATTGATAAAGGAAGAAAATGTTTTCTTTACACCAGCTTACAAATGCGAGTTGTCAAAATGATTTACAGAAAGGCTCCCTAGTCCTTCGACAGCTGCCACGAGGCCGAGCACACTGGAAGACGTACACGTTGGGACAGCACTGAAATTAACTCTTCCAGACAAATCCTTTTCTCGCAAGGATTGCAGTCAGTTGGGAGTTATGCAGCACGCTGGAATTAATCCAGTTTTGCCAGATGCAGCCAATCCTCCCTGTAATGCTGAACTAGTTATTCCGATCTGGAATGAGAAAGAAGCGGTACCACTCCTAAGAAAGATGCACCAGCATTAAAAAAGTTTGCCCAGAATTCTCGACTGACCCAGATACAAACCAAATGAAAATACCCAGTTCCCCAGTAGCGCAGGGATGGGAACGAACTTCTCTTAGGCGTTCGCTCATCTTTTCACAAAGATCACTGTAACATGCAAGTGGTCACAAAGATTTTCACAGCTCGTAGCAGTCAGAGGGTTTGAACGTGGAGCGAGTGCTCCAAACGTTAGCAGAAATCCTGTCCATGAAACTTGTCATTAACTTCAAGGCCCCCCCTGCATAAACCTGGCAAACTCTCAGGAATAGTGGAGGCAATTATTAATGTTAAAGTCTCCATATGCTAAACAACCACTGCTCTGTATATTATGGATGCTGTTTAAAGGCAAGCACAGAGCTTGCGAACGGTTATTTTTAACTCTTTTCAGTGTACAGTACATCTGTTGTGTTTTTGTTTTCCATTAAAAATAAGAGTCATTTACTGATCTGGCTGTCATCCAGATTTCTACATGAAACACATGGACTAAGCACAAAATAACGCTGTTTTATGTGCATGGGTGCATGTATTGTATTTATTATCTGCTCCGATAATTAGAAATGCAGTTAAAAATGCTGGGGGGGCTTTGAAGGAACAGACCATCATACTTATCTTCCCATTTCCTCAAAGTCCCTGGGCTTAAAAACATTAAGAACAAGACCATGAAACCTTTCCTTATGTTCACGGGCTGCTGCTGGGACACGGGACCCCACCGCGTTCGCGTACCGGGGAAGGGGCTCCGGAAGCGGCTGCTCGGGGGCAGCCTGTGCCCCGTTCCTCCAGCCCAGCTTTGAAGAACACACCTCCAAGGAGAACAGCCTCCAACAACAACGAGCTACCGAAATATCTGCCAAGATGGGCCTCAGCCAGCGAGTCAAGCAAATTAAAAGCTGCAAATCGCTTCCCTGACAGTTCTCCAGCAGAACTCATCCTGGGCTTCGCCACCCCCCCGGTGCGCAGCCGGAACAGGAGGGAGGAAAGAGGGACTCTCAAATAAGCGCTCAATTGGGGCTAGAGAGGTCAACACACCACAGCGCTGCTCTGACTGAAACTTGGAGTTGGGTGGAGAGAACACAAAGACATTCACTTTAATGTGAGAATTAATTCCAAGGTCATTGTCTTGGCAACCTTTCAGCACTTGCTTTCCACACCCGCACGGGCAGAGACCTGTTCCTAGCCAGGATCCTCACAAAAATCAGCAGCCGGAAACGCGAGCGGCCAGATGTTCCGAGGAAGGTGAAGCGCGACTGGTGCGCTGTGTTTCTGATGCCACCACACAACCCGGGCAGGAGCGCAGGAGCCCATGCCCCGCCGCCTACGCAAGCAGCCCAGACGGAGCTCCGCTCACCGGGCCATTCCTGTTATTATTAGCAAAGGCACATCTGGATGGCCAAGGCCATCCTGGCCACAGCCAGCCCCCAGCACACACAGGTGCCAGCCCGCTGCCATCAGGGGACAGTCCCCAGCACGGTGCACTATGAGCCCTGTCCGCCTCCTGCGGCAGGTGACAACACAGAGATGCCACCGGGTCCCCTCACCCTGCACCCACCAGGCAGATGAGAAAGTACAGTTGCTCCAGATGGGCCGAGTCTCGCATTTTTCCTCTTTCAGGACAACGTGATCTTTTCTCCCTATGATTTATTCCCCGGCCTTTATATGCTGGCTGCATATGGTACTAATTTCACACCCATTTTCAGATGATGCAATGAAATTAAATGACATGGCCACAGTCACACAGGGACGGCAGCATTACTGCGGACTCTGGGAAGCTCCTTATTTTTTTGCTCTAAATCTGGGTGTACCATTTCTTTCATATTGTGTTCCCGCTCTACGACTGTCAGACTCACAATACTGTCTTATGTTACAAAACCCACAGTTCAGTTTAACTTTAGCATCCTTCAGAGGTTAAACTTCCATGGGAAATCATTGTTGAGGAAATATGGCTTGCATATGTTTGTGCCAGAGAGATGTTTCTGCTGCTTTTCTCTGCAACTGTGATTGCTGCATACTTTTTTTTTTTTCCTTTTTGAAACATGATTCAGAAAGATTAAATAAAAGTTCAGCTTGGGTTTCAAGAACGCAAATGTGCCCATTCAGCAGCCAGGACAAGTCTCCCCACCAGCGGCATTCGCCTGCCCCAGTCCAAAGACGAGCACTTCTGGAGGATGCGGCTGGCAGCCATCGGAATTGCCGCCTGCCCTTTGAATGCCGGGGCCTCGAGAGCAAAGAAGAGGAGAAAATCATTTTCCGCAGACCTTTCTATTAAAAGACTTCAGAAGCCATTGCCGCGGCTGTGTCTCTCACCTCTCTAAGCCTCAGCCCTTTCCTCTCCTCACGCTCCTTTTTGGCTCTTTGTTCCCCAGCCCTCCTGGCTGTCAGGTGCCAGTAAGTGAAGAGCTAAATTGCTTTAGATGGCACTTACTGGGGGTACAAACAGGAGCGCGTTCCCAGTCTTCACCCGTTTCTGGCTGCCACTGCAGCGAGGGAGCAGACGGGAAAGCGCGGCTGCCTGGGAACGCAGCCTCCATGAACTTCATGGCAGAAAAGAGGCTACAGGGGCACACAAACCGCCAGCGCTTCCCCCCGGGGTAAGGCGCTCTGCACTTCAGAGCCTTCCAGCATCCTTCCCCCTCCCGAGCCGTTTTGCAGCAACGCCGACGTCTCCCTTCCCAGCAGCGCCGCGGGGAGTTCAGCCGGTTTCTTTAGAGCCCGTTCCGAGGGCAGCGGTTTGGGTCTGGCTGGGCTCAGGAGATCCACTGGCCATTTCACTCCCATTTTGCCGCAGGTTTCTAACACAAAAACAGGTGGGAAATAGAGCGATTAAGCTCCATGACTTTTGTGCCGCCTCTGTAATGGGTTCACCCTGGAGGGTGCTTGGGCATCTGTCGCGCACCGCAGACCCACGGCCACCACCCCGGTGCTGCCGCCACCGTGCCCGGAGCACCGGAGCAGGGGGAGCACCTTTGGAGCAGCGGCACAGCAGGACCTCGTGGCCCCAATTTATACGCTGGTCTCCACATCCAGTTTCCAAGTAACAGCCACACGCCAAGAGCGTGGGAAATTGCATCCCGAACCCCAGCACATCCCGGAGCGCTGCCCTTGGCAGCCCCCAGCGAAGCGTCCAAGCGGCTCCTGGCTTCCCACAGGGCTGTTCCGCCCTTGTCCCTAGGGACCAGCGGCAGAAGGCACAGCCCACCTGGAATTGGTATTAGAAGGAACCTGTAATTATCTTCTCTGGGTTAAGGAACAATGAAGTAAATGAAGGAAAGTAGAACAGGAAGTACAAAACCAGTGTTCATATTGGACTGCGAGCACCTGCACACACAGTACTCGGAGCTGCAGCTCATACTCTTTGTTATTCCCTTGTTTCATTATTTCTTCATGTCCTTCATTCTCAGGCCTTCTGTACAAGACATCTTCTTCTTTTGCTTCATAATTTTGTTCTTTAATTTATTTGTCCCTATTTCCTTTTGTTCTTCCTTTGATGTTTATCCTTTTAATGTTTCTTTCCAAAAGCTTTTTTTTTTTTAAAAAAAAAAAAAAACACCTTACCAGTTTCAATGTGCTGCCTTTGAAGCATTTTTGGATTTGCTGCTTCTTTGCTCTTCATGCAATTTTTATTTTCCTTGCTGGCTTATTTGTTATCTGTGGCACGGAAGCAATCAGATACCGGGAACCTTACTCCATCATTCCACATCTTAACGAACCACAGATATTAAGTTTAATTTTCACTTTATTGTCCCTAGCACTTGACCACATTTCCACACATAGGGTGGAATTCTAAAGTGGACCTTATGGATAATAAGCACAAAAAACATATCTCTGTGGCTTTACACCATGTGAAGGTGTCCCTCAAACTGCAGTCCATGCAGCAAAGCTCTGTCGGTCGGATGCTGAGCAGCCCCCGCTCACACCGCTCCCGCGTGCGGGGTCTCCACCAGGAGCCGAGCGGGGTCTCCACTCCCGGTGATGCCGCAGTGCCCAAGGGCTTCACCAGCCTCACATCTCCCTGCTCAGCCCCCGGAGATGACACCGCCGAGCTGGACATCCTCGCTCCGAGCTTCTGCTGGCGTCAGCGAGCGGCTGAGGGGCACAGCCAGGTCCTGCTGCCAGCTCAGGCTGGGGGAAACCCATCCAACCGCAACTGCCTCCTCCTCATCCCTTGGAGGCAAGGAGCTCCGGGGCATGGCACTGCCCCCTGGGCATCTCCCCTACAGTCCTTGGCCAGGGTTTTCTGCCTACACCCGTATGGCAAGGAGGGACGCCTGTGCCAGAGGCAGAGAGAAGCCGGTGCCGAGCCCCGAGTAACCCTGCCAGACAGACGGGAGAAGGGCAGGAGCTATATTTGAAGGCAGCTGGAAAGGAGCGGGGGAGCCGCATACCTTCACGCAGCAAAACGTGAGCGCAGCAGGTCCCTGCAGCCACTTACAACACCCCCTGACGCTCTTGAAACGATTAGCTCCAGTGGAAATAGCAGATACACCAGTCGAAGAAGACGACTCCATATTTATGAGTCACCACATCTGCATGTGTACATATGGTGGCCCCATCTAAGGTCCAGGCCGCGCTAGCCTTGCTCCCGCCAGCTTTGAGTTTCTGAAATATTTCACGAGACAACAGCTACTGCACAGGCTCGCACCTATTCTGCATGTTTTCCTATGAGAAAGGACAGAAATCAGAGCAGACAGCCATGTACAGAACACTAATCTAAAAGGTAATAGGAAAAGCTTCGCAAGGAGAGAATTCAATTCACTTTATAACAAGAAAATGCTCATTTCTCACAGTGACACCCAGAATGGGCGCTGCTCGCTTGCTGCAGGCTCAGCTCTGTATACAAGGGTCACGATATTTTGTCAGCAAAGAAAACAAAGGTGCTGAGATGGGCTAGTCAATAATTGACTGAGCCTTGTTACTCATGGCAATCTCTATCTTGTCACCGTGTCCCCATCTCAAAGTTTCAGTTAAAACCAGTGAATCGCTTCACTGAAAGAGACTTCTTACCTTGGGGGGGGGGGGGGAAAAGAAATCACCATCCCTGACAACAACAACAAAGACTTCCTCTCTGGTTTTGTCAAAGGTCACTCAGCAGTTAGGTCCATTTACACCGTGACTTCTATCAGCTGTGAAGAACACAGAACAAAGCGCACGCTAATATTCACTCCTTTGGCCACAAAAAATTTCCATGGAAACCTTTTCTTTTTTTCTTTTAAGCTACTTCAATCTTCAAAGAACCAGGGAAGGAAAAAGCCTGCACTTGAAACCACTTCCACTTTGCATGCCTGGCGCTCAGGCTTGCAGCCCACCCCAGAGCTATAACCTTGACACGTTTCTTGGCGACTGCCCAAAGTTTTTATCTTCCAGCAGAGAAGGTAGGTGAGCAACTGCCATCACCGCTGGATCACAGGCACCGCGCATGTATGTTATCCCCATCCTTCTCCCAACCCGCGTTCCACCCGAGGACGCCGCGCTCTCGCTGTAGGCACCGCGCACACCCGGAGTAAAGGAGAGGCCCTGCCTCAAAGCATTCCCCCTCGGAAGAGACAGAGCAGATAAATCAAGTCTCATTACTCCAGCCTACACATGGCAACCCGGGCTGGTCTCTCTCTCTCTGCTAAATGACAACCCCAAAGGCAATTAGGTCTGACTTACGAGGGACTCTACGGCAATTATGCTTCCCGCTCAGGTCCCTAAGCTGCCTCAAGTGTTTGAACCCATCCCTTGAAGAAGCCCAAGACCTGACAAGAAATAAGAGAGCCAGAAAACAAGCCTGCCGCCAGCACCCTGACCCACTTCCATCCTCATGGCTCATCCCTCCCCCATATCGGCATGGCCACTCTCCCACCAGGGCTACGCGCCTCCTCCCCCCTTCAGCGGCACGTGCAAAACAACTCCATTCACCCGCTGGAGCTCGCTATTGCGACAAATCGCTAGAATCACAGAATCATTTCAGTTGGAAAAGACCTTTAAGATCATCTAGTCCAACCATTGACCCTACTCCACCACTAAACCATGTCTCTAAGCAAAACATCAATAGAACAACCCAAGGAAGTGGGACAGCGTGAAAAAAACCTTAGGGAAACAAAGACAAATTTAGGAACAAAAGAGTGGAAATCACCGGCAACAAAACGGTTCCAGGAAACCCCACCTGGCATTGACAGGGTCACAGCAGCACTGGGACACCCCACTGGAATCGGGAGAACCACAAGGCAAGTGGCAATTCATTAGAAAGTAACCTCACACCGAGCTAGTAAATTTTAAGAAATATGTATTTGTTAGGGACTAGGAACACAGAGCGAGTGCATTTTTAAGTCTAAATTGTCCCAAAATTGTGCTTTCACTATGACATACCGAGCAACAATTCACGAGATGGAGAAGAAAGAGGGCTGCTGGAAGCTCCAGCACCCTTCGCGAGCACCTGCCTCCCGCACACTTTTCTCCCAGCTTGCGGCGAGTTTCCCAACAAGGCTTGATTAGATAACAAAAATACCAAGGACTGTGGGGAACAGAGGGATTTTTTAATTTTAAGTGACAGCTATTGCACAGGAATCCTCCGTGGGTAAAGTTTTCAGTGCCGTTAATATCAAATCACCAGAAGTGGACCTGTGATTGTGTCCGCACGGGGCCCAGGAAAACACTTTAAGGCCAGGATGCAGGAAAACCACGGGAGAGCAGGAAAGCACAAGGGACTGGGGAAACAAGGAGATGCGAGGGGGGGTCTCACCAGCCCCTCTGCCATTAGGGAGGCTCACGGTGCTCTGCACTTCCAGCCACATCACGCTGTCCTTATGGATATAAGCAATCGGATGTCCCGAAGGCACGACTAAGTTTAAGGGGGTTTGTGACTCGGGATGCAGGTGATGTCCCAGTGCTTCAGACCTTCCCGCACAGAATACTGGTAAGCGTTGAGTTTCTTGTGGGGTTGAAGTCAGTGGTATGAATTAGTTTCCAAAGCAAGACCTGATATATCATCATTTTTCTCCCCTGTAGTGCCCTTTGCTAAGAGATCTCAAGGTGCCCCAGGGCCTCCTTCCTACCAGACGAGGAACCACAACTCCAGCAGCTTCCCAGCACCGCATAGCCCGGGAGCATCCAAGCTGGGGAGAGTCCTGGTGTCTCCTGGGGGCACGGTGATGCGCAGCCTCCCAGTTTACACTGCTTAGTTGTAAGACTCTCCCATGAAGGCTTTTTATTAGTATTTTAATTGCTATTTCAGGCTGTGGCATGCTTAAAATGTCTTTGTGGTTTGCTCTTACTTCCTCAAGTTTAAAATTACCTGATTGACAATTTAGCCAGCCAAGAAGAAAAAAAAAAGCTCAAGTCAAAGTCAAACCATCCATACAAATCAAAATTAGAAAGCAACAAAAACAGAATTCCCAGAAGAGGTTCTTCAGTACACAAGTTCACTGTTCATGTGTGCGGCCACTCGTGTCTCTGCCTGCCGCCACCGGGGCGGTGGGCGAGCGCACACGGCAGCACAGAGAAGCTTCCTGTGTGTGTAACTACATCTTGGGTTAGCATCAGGGCACATTTTCTTCAGGCATAAATCATGCAGCTCCAGCCATTCCAATGAACCTGCAGAATGATTTTATGTGTAATTTAGCAAGCCGTGTTTCATACACTATTACCTGAACTCAGAAAGTTCACAAGGAATACAGGTTATTTGATCACAATTCTTTTTAAAGGAATGAGTTATCATAGAAAGATGAAATTACGATAACTCAAGTAGCGCATGCTCTTATGTCATGGACATCAAGATAATTTGTTTTGACTTAGTTTAAATAATCACTTCTAGATAAGAACACAACCTCCCAACAGCTAATTTTCTTTATGACATCCTACCACTTAAGAAGGTAATTTTTCAGCCCCTCTGTAACATAGCTATACGCGAGATTACTACTCTGCTTGAATGACTAAAGCAAATGCGATGCCTCCCCGGCCAACGACATTGCTCCAGCAACAACAATAACAGGTTTTGTTCTTGCATTGCCAGGCAGTTCTTTGTTCCAGCCAATGGAAGAATTAAGCATTGTGGTCCAGATCCTCAGCTGATATAATTAGATGGCATTCCATTGAAATCAAGGCCAGCTGATACCAGCCCAGGAGTAACCCTGGGTCTGCAGCAGCAACAGCTGAGGAGTGATAAACAGGCAGGGAAAAGCCTTCCCTTTCATTGCCTTAATATAATAACAAGGAGTTCTCTGTTTTCAACAGGTTTCCCAAGCCATCCCTGGCCTTTTGGATCACCCGGAATACTGTATCCCAAATTAAAGGCTGGGAACAGGCAGAGCAGAAGGCTGAAGTCGGAAGCTTTGGCTCTCAGAAATCAGGTGTGGCTGGCGACACGTCTGCAGGACGAGCGCCCCTTTGCCCAGCAGCGCTGCTGGCGCCGGGGGAAGCCACACACAGGTCCCTCCTGCCACCGCGGCGTGGCTCCAGCCGGCACCCTGGGACCCTCCCGCCAGCCTTGGCAGCAAGGAACGGCCGGCCACGCTGCCTGCTGGATTGCGGGAAGGAGGTTTGGTCAAGATTTCTTCAAAAATATCACGTAGCTAACAAAATCCCAGGCTGGAAGGTAACCAACACAACATTGGTTTGCTTCATTTTTATTTTTTTGTGTTAACATATATTAACACACCGCTTCACACAGGCATCCTTCGTACACCAGCAAGAGCTTGACTATAAAGCCAGGCTTATGGCATCGCCTTCTGTTCAGAATCAGGCGTGTTCTCTGCCAATAAAAGTAATTTTCACAGCGTGGGAGGTTAACACGAGCACCCATCAGATCGCCAGCCTGAGCCGCGTGCCAGGCAAAGCACCGATAAATTGGGTCAGCACGTGAATCTCCGCGGAGGCAGGAAAGAGGGAGAGCGGGAGAGCCGGGAGAGCCCCCCGGGCAGCACCACCACGGGCTGGGCCAGGCACGCGACGCCCTCGGGACGCCCAGCGTCGGAGATGGAGGTTTTCAGAAGGGAAAATCCATTTTTCCATTAGAAGTAACCAGAAAAATATTATGTTGATTGAAAATGTGCAATCAGGCCTGACTTACAGTTTGCCCCACTGCATTCAGGCTTTACATCAGAAGGCTGTAAACCGTTATCACAGAAAATAATAGCTGGGTATGTTTACTCACCCAAACCCATGCTTCATTTATTTACCTGAATGCATTATCACGTACACTGACCATTGTCGCTGCTCGGCGAGGCAAGCAGACAAAACCGGGGAAAATAAACATCTACACAGATTTCACCAGCAGATAAGCCATTAATTCATGCACAAAACAATGAAGAAATGCCAGGATACACGACAATAACCACTCCTGAATTCTTGATTGTATTATTAAATAAAAGCGAAGGTAGAACATGAAAAAAAAGTGCTTAGTGCTAGTTTGTAATACCAAATAAAAAAGCCTGTTAGATCCAAGGCAATCTTGGCTTGTGATTGTAGTAATTCAATGTGAAATTTCCAGTAACATTCAAATACTTCCAAGAAAACAGAGGAAAGATTTTAATTCAATGGCCAAAAAAGAAAATAAAGAGTTGATGTAAGGGACTCGATTTCCATGAAACCATTGAAATGAGCTGTTTGCAGTAACTTATTAATGTCAAAATATTCCGTTAAGAACTTATTATTTCCTTGTTTACATAATGCTAGCAATTACAGGGGAAATTCTGGTCCAAGACACAGCACAGCAGAAATTAAAAGCTGTTGGCCACGCACTGGAATTCCATATGAAGACAGAGTTTGGATAAGGAGAAATATTTACATTTTTCTTACTGAGCCCAAGACCTTGGAAAGTAAAATAATAAACAACTAACTTCTGAAACCACCCGAATCAGGCGTTATTACAAAGACCCCCTGGCTCTTTGCACACCAGTTCTGCCGTTAAAAGCTTGTGTGAAGGAGGAGTTGAACAACAGTCAGCAGTTACTAAGTTTTTTTCTTGTCCCATCAACTCTACCCCTTGAAGGCAACCAACCCCTGGAAACCAGGGGGAGGTAACTGGCCTGCAAAGGCCACCCTTGCACTGCAAGCGGAGGGGTCACGGCATCGAGGTAGAGCCGAAATCCAGCTGGCTAGACACAAATCCCCATTTCTTCCCCTGCAGCAGGAAAAGGGAACCGTTCCGTACTGGGGGCGGACCACACACCCCCAGATCCCAGCATGAGCACAAAAGCTCTCCTGAGCTCGCCCAGCGTCAGCGGGAGGTTGTCCTGGGAGGCTGCACCAGCCCTGACAGCCCTCACAGCTGCTCCCTGTTTTGGACCTGCTGCCCAATTTCCAGGCTATCCTGACCGGCACCCCAGCTCCTGACTCATCTCCGTGGCTTCACGCATCTACAGCATGTGGCTTCCTGGCCACAAGCCACCTCAGCCCTCCCGGCCCAGCGGAGGCTCAGGTTCCCATCTCCAGCCTGACCCAAACACCGCGCTCCCTGCCAGCCCCACAGGGCCACCACAGGACAGCAAATGTGAGATTGTCACTCGCTCTGTGGTCCCAAACAGACGCTTAGAGAGGCAGGAGGAGCCCCTTCACTCACACCCAGGGCACAGTGGCTCCAAAACAAGAGCAGGGTTCCATTCTTGCACCTATTCATGGGAAAACGAAGCAGGAAAGCAGAGAGGCTGGTATCCTCCTTGTGCCGAGATGCGCTAGAGACGGAGCCCACAGGAGAGGGAAAAGCTAGACGTGTCTTGGCTTCATTCCCCTGTTCACCAGGCAGCACAGCTTAGGGGCACAGAGGGGCTGTAACGTACTGCTGGTGCTGCTCATTAACACACAGGCTCCAGGATGGAGGAAGAAAGGCTCGGGAAACAGAATTAGACACGGCCCCTTAGTCCAAAGCAAAGCCCCAAGCTCACGTTCTGCTAGTGCATCTTATTTCGCAGATGACCACACCGATGGGTAAAGGCATTCGTAGATACTGAAGTTGAGAAACAAAGAATTATCTGATGTTGTTTTCCTTTAACGCTTGCTTTATTGCATTGAATAAGAAGACAAACCAAAAATCCGATTCAGGTAACAGCATCTGCTCATCCCTGCTGGGAAAGACTGAAGCCTGAAAAGTATCAGGCAATTTAAGGAAAAATGTATCTGCAGACTGTTAACAGGAACAGAGAGCTTCCCGCTGAAGGCAGCCCAAATTAAGCAGTTTTAAGATATTTCCCAAGACTCTGAGGAGGCTGGGACCAGAGCTGAGAGACACCCTCTTGTCCCTGTAAGAACAGCATCAGCCCAAGTGACCCAGAGGAGGTACGAGGGACAATGACAGCAGGAGTTGCCCTCCTTTGCTGCTGGGTTACCATCACTCTTCAACCTAAATCACCAGAGAACGAGTGGTACTCGAGAACAGTACATTGAAAGACCCCCATGGGCCTTTTTTTAACTAGACTTGCCAAAAGCAGGTGTCACTGCTCATTTAGCAAAGTGGGGTGAGGCGTCCCTTGCCCTTGATGGGCATCTCAAAGCAGTTTGCTGCTGGCCAAGAGAGCTGTAACTCCATTGCAGATCATCTCAGCAGCCTCTCCAGCTGGTGACATCTGCTGTTTCAGGATCTTGACTTCGCTAGCACGTGGGAGCTCCCCTAAAGTAGTTAGTAAAGTCTTCCAAAGGTGAGACTCGGTTCTTCTGCATCCCACAAGAAAGAAGGAAGGTGAGGGAAGACAGCGCTCCTTTATTAACATCGCTAGGAAACTTTGGTCCTAGCAAAATTTGTCCATAAAGGTCACAGAGAGGAACAGGGTACACCAGCACACCCCCCAGCTCCCATCTTCAAATAAAACTCAAGTGTTTGAAAGGCTGGAGGAACAAAGAGCTCACGGGAGACTGAGCTCACAGGCAAACACAAGCTAGACAAAGCCAGACTCAACCAGACTGCCAATACGCACCAAAGGTCCTACTGGTGAGAACAAACCAGAACAAAACAAAAAGCAGCTTCAAGGAATCAGTTATTTCTGCAGAATACTGCTATTCCACCTTTTGAAACTCACGTAATTAATTAAATTTAGTTGCTTACATTATATTTCAACGCTAATCTCACTTTCATTACACAGCTCTTGCATGTGGAGTTAGGACAGGTTTGACGCAATGTTCTGTTACTGTAGAGTAATAGATGTATTCAAACAGCTTTAAGTTAAAGAACACATTGAAGCAACCTTCAGCTTTCTCCCTTAAGGCTCACCCCAACAGCACAGCCCGCAGCTTTAGCAGGTCAGACACCGAGAAAAAAACACAACCCTGGAGCTCCAAGCCACAAACCCTACGGAGGCACGATAAGCACCCGTCCTTACACAAAGTGATACAAGCAGCTCACTCAGAACCCCTCAAGACAGCCGCAGCAAAGGGAATACAAGCAACACCCAGAGAATTACATACCCCACGCTCATCCCTCCTGGAACACTGGCTCTGGCTGCTCTCCTCTATCACCCCACTCCCTGGGACACAGCTTCCACCTGCCTCCTTTTGTCTCTGGGGCTTGGCTGATAATCCAGCGCAGCTGACGGCCCTCAGAGGCAGCACCAGGAGCTCCGCAGGAGAAAGGCTGCAGCCACAGGCAGGCAAAAACCCAACCCCAGAGCAGAGAGAGGGTCTTCCACGCGCCATTGGCGCTGCACCCCCGTCACGTATCGTCCCCCCTTCCAGCCGCGGCGGGTTCCCTGCTTGAACCAGAACTGCAAGGCTCTTCCTGATGGACCTAAAATGCCAACTTGCTAAACTAGGTTAAAATAAGCTGAACTTTAGCTCTCTGCACAGAGGGGTAGTTTACTTATGAACAGAGCTCCGAAGCAGAACCATGCGGTCCCGCTATGGAGCCATGGTGGGAGGCAATGGCAGCCGAGGAACCAGCGTCACTGTCCTCGTAGCCAACTGGCCAGACATCCTTTGACTGAGCTCATCTTGGTGAAAAAGCAGAAAAAGATGGAAAGCCTGGCTCCACAGCAAGATGCTTTGCTATGACTAGGTACGCCTGCACTTGAAGGATCCAGGGTGACATCATGGCTTCCGTGGGAATCGATGTCCTGCACCTACAGCGAGCTGCACCTCTGCACCCTGGTACTAAGAGGTCCCCCTAGGACAGCAGGTCCTGTTCCCCCACAAGGGTGCAGAGCAGTCCGTAGGATTGTGGCCCTGCCTTGGCGGCTCTTTTTTTTTCATCAGTCTTTTTTTCCCATTGGAAAAGCAGTGACTTCCCTTGTGCCAAACGTGGTGACACTGCAACAGCGCCTGGACGTGCTTCGGGGAGCGCGGAGCACGAGGTCCTGCAGAAGCGCTCAGCGAGGGAACAATGCCGGATGGAGCCTGGGGGAAAAACACTTTGGGGAGCAGGGAGGAAGAAATACTGTAATGTTGCTTAATCAGGGGAAAAACAGGCCAACATGACCAGCATTGAGATAATTCTGTGGAAAGGTGATGGTGGGTAGGTGGAATCGTAGAATCACTGAATCCCAGGTTGGAAGAGACCTCAAGGATCATCCGGTCCAACCTTTCTTGGCAAAAGCAGGGCCTAGGCAAGATGGCCCAGCACCCTGCCCAGCTGAATCTTAAAAGTGTCCCGTGTTGGGGAATCCACCTCTTCCCCAGGGAGATTATTCCAATGGCTGGTCTCAGTGTGAAAAATTTTCCTCTTGTGTCCAGTCAGAATCTCCCCAGGATTAACTTGTACCCATCGCCCCTCATCTTTTCCAAGTGACTCCTTGTAGAAAGGGACTCTCCATCTTCTTTGTGGCCACCCTTTAAATGCTGGAACGTGGTGACAAGGTCTCCCCTGAGCCTTCCTTTCTCAGGGCTGGCCAGGCCCGGCTCTCCCAGCCTCTCCCCCTCCGGCAGACTCCCCGCTCCTCACGTCCTCTCAGCCCGTCACCCTCCTCGCCCCCGCTGCCGCCCCTCCGGAGCGCTCCCGAGCCCTGCGACGGACCAGGGCACCCGCGCCCGGATCAGCAGCCCACAGCATCCCTGCCTGACCGCCTGAGGACCATCGGGGTGGCTTGTCCCTTCTTCCAGACCGCCCTCGACCTCAGACCACCACCAGCAGCACCCTCTGCGCTCCGGAGCCCACCCTGGCCCCGGGACCACCAGCCCCACGAGCCCTCGGGCCGGCGGCGCAGCCGAGGGCAGCAGGAGGGAGGGCAGATTACCCCGCAGCACGCTCACGGATTATCACAGCCCACAGAATCTGGGATTAAAAATAAAGCCCGCTCCTCCGGAGGAAGCGGAGCGTGCAGTGATCCGGGCTGACCTTGCTCCGGCCAGGGTGAGGGGCGAGGGGGGCCGGTGGCCGCCACTCTGCAGCCCAGGCAATGACGGGGCAGAATGGCTGCTCCCAGCCTGGGCACCGCGACCGACCGCGCTCAGGCTTTGCGGCGCTATCGGCACAGAGTCCCCTCTCCGCTACCACTTTATCTCTTTTTTTTTTTTAATTTTTTTATTTATTTTGCAAACCTTTGTGGAACAGACGCCCTCTCCTTGCCCCAGTTGGAGCTGCAGTAGGATGAAAAGGGGGGTGGGAAGGAGGGAGGAGAGGAGGGGAAACAAACCCCTGCTTTTGGTTGAGGTTTTCCTGTTACTATCACTGTAGCGTTTATTTAGCCAATCTCCTAACTATGACGTGAGGAAGGCAGGAATCATGGCTCGCTCATAATATTTAACACACCCACTGAAAGCTGGAGCTGCAGAGCTACTAGTCCAACCAGTCTCCCGAATCCAGCGTAGCCGAGAGGTTTTCACTCTGCACCTGCCAAAGCTCTCCCCCCTCTCCCCTGCTCTCCCCCTCCTCTCCTCCTTTCTCTCCCTCTCTACAAGGCAGATCTGTGAGACCCAGCAGAGATCAAAGACGGGACCTCTTTGCTAAAAAGAACCTCTACTGGTTTATATTAGTTTCTTTCCTCTAATCCTTCCTCCCCCCCCCCCCCCCCCCTTTTTTTTTTTCTCCTGTGCCATATTTAACCTTTATGTTGCAGTTGTGCCACCAGGCAGTTTTGCAGCCAAAAAAAGCCAGCCCAAGCCAAAGCGAAAGCCCAGCTCGGATACAGCAGCCACCCAGACCCGACCGCAGCTGAACACACGAATCTCTCGCAAGCGCTGCACGCGATGGATGAAGAAACTGGAACCGCTCTAAGAAAATTATTTTCCAGCCAATGTTCTTAAGGAGCCGGAGCGAGGAGAGGGCGCGGGAGCCGCTTCTGCTGCATCACTGCTGGGAGCCGGTGGAAGGGAGGCAGCCTCTCCAGCACGCCCCAATTCTGTGGATGATTTTTTTTCTTCTGTCGCCTTTCCGTACAGGTTTTCTTAATATTATTCCCCCCCCCCCCTCCTCCTCCCCGTCTTGTTTTTTGGGCGCTTTGTTGTTTTTCCCCCCCGATCCGATTGAACCAGGGCTGGCGCCCGATGCTGGCTTCTCTCCCAGCACCAGCCTTCCCCGTTTGTTGTGATCCCAGTAGCAAAGGGGAGAGCAGCCCTGAGCAGATGGCTGTATGTGCCGCCGCGCCGCCGGCATTGTCTTCCTATCCATTTTAAAGGCTCGGCCTGGTGCTCTTTTTTTTCATTACTTTATTTTTCCCCTTTTTTCGGGTTTTTTCTTTGGGTCTTTTTGTTTTTCCTCCCTCCCCCGCCCGAGTTCTTGATGGTACTGAGACATGAGAACCTATTGTTTTTAGCCCCTTCGCCTGGCGGCGCCTATGGAGGTAACTTTATTGACTTG